>CM055832.1:32125778-32725778 GCA_029582265.1 Zoroaster sp. YZ-2022 | reverse complement strand
GTACTGTACATGAGTTAAAATGCCCTCGGCTAAGTAAGTAAACCTCGGATTTTGCATGTCAATATCTTCTAATAAACATGGACAATGAATGGAAGTGGACCAAAATACATGTACTTATTGGTTTTAAAGTAGTTCTGCACTAGACTGCATCATTGTGTGGGCGGGGCTAATGCTTTGTATAGACACTGTATGTACTCACAAAAAAGATGACATGGTTTTTATGTTACCCGAGGCACTCCATATTATTGCGGCGCTATACGATCTTTGGTGTAAACCATCATATCAATCCAAACGTATGTGGCGCTGTGACAAAATTAGCCAGATTGATTTGCTAGAGATATCGAGCGAGCTGAAATCGTGCCAAGAGCTAGAGTGCATCGAACTTCTAGTTCTGCATTTATCTTTTGGTTGTAGACACTGAGTTTAAAGTACAGAGAGACTAGAAAATAAATGGACGTTCAAAGTCTGCCAACCGATAAGGATGAGGTGGGCATAGGCCTCAAAATCTACAGCTCCAACATGGCTGCAATCAGTGAACAGAACGAGCCCTCAAACTCTGGAGGAGATGCCGAAACGGAACGGCCGCCCGAAAGTCCGGAAATGACCAGGCAGGCTGAAGTCGAACAGGGGGACAAGTCCCCGGAGACCGTCGGGCAGATTTCTGAGGATGGGGATGCGTCCACCGTTGTTGAGGAAAAAGGTAGGTCCTGGAACGCTGTAAGGCTATTTTTTTCTCAATAATTATAGGCCTGGAATTTCACAGACTCAGAGACCATGTCTTGTCCTAGTCTTGTCCTTGGTTGGTGACCGTTTAGTCAAATTATTGATTTATAAAATAATTGAAGTGCCCTATACTACTAGTTATAGGCTACTCAGGAAATGTCATGACCTTGCCCCTACAAGAATGAAATTCCAGGCCTGTAATTATAATGTATTAACTCAACTTGTTGACTATTGAATATGATGAAGAATGAACATGATGATGAAGGATAATGAAGGACATTTGTTTACAATAAACCCTGTCACTGCATTCTTGCTCTGTAGTCACGGTAACATAATTATGTCATGATTTTTGATGGGGAAAATTTTTGGGTAGAATGTCGTATCCGACCGCCACTTTTTCTCATTCAATATAACCAATAAAGTAATCTTACCTACCTAGTAAGGTGGAGAACATATGGATGATGATGGACATATACTTCAAATTATTCCAGGATATTTATTTCATGAAAAATCAGGTAATTTTGGTAGACGAAAACCATCATAAAAGTGGATTTTATTAAAGATAGTTTTCGCTTTCGGTACCCCCAAAAATTGATAGAATCATTTTTTAATTGGTTAGTGGTTGCAAAAAAATTCCCCAAAAACCCTTAAAAAGTGGCGGTCGGATACGATATTCTTTCCAATTTTTTTAAATTTTGAACACTCGTTGCCATCTGTGACCAGGCACATGAACTTCACAAGCCCTCCAGACGCGTGTGTGAAGTTAATTAAAGCACTGCAGCGCAGACGGCAATGATTGTTCGAAATAAACAATTTTGCCCTGTCTAAAACATGTCGCATATTACCATGAAAGTGTTTAGAACAACATTAAAAAATGTACGGAAAGATTTAGAGAATAATTTCTGCACATCAAATGCAAGTTCACAGTGTTGATGGCATGCTGTGTTCTTTCTATGTATTTTTATTTGAAAAGTAGTGTACTGAAGTTGAAATTTGATCCAACCATCATTTGGCATGTGTGGCACGCTATATGCTTCATCTGCAATGTACATTATAATTGTTGTTTCAACACTCCTACTTTAGCTGAACTTTATTGGCAAGTAGCTACTTGGTCAAAACCGATCAACTGCCCGTTTTGGCTGTTGACCCAGATGTGCACACAGGGGCATTTTTGACTGTCATTTTGACGACCCTGAACAATACAAGACAATGCTTTTTACCAGTCAAAAACAGTCAAATACTAATTTTTATCTGTAAATGTACTTACTACACGTAAGGTTTGACAGTGTTTGACTTTTAAGTGCACTAGATATACCTTGGCACGTATATCAACATTTGACTGGTTTTGACCCTTGCAGTCATAGGAGGGTTAATCAGGTTAATTGAAGGGAAGGATACATTTGAAAGTTACACTTTGTTTGGTAAATTCAGTATTTGGGTATAGTCTAACACTCATTGTTTCACATAAGGACAGTATTATCACAATCAGAGCAGACTTTCAGGGCATGGAATCGGTGTCCTAGTTTAAGATGAACACAGTGACTGAAAATTACTGGCTCATTTATGCAGCAGCAACGGTAATATGACCTTATTATGTGGGGTATTATTTTCAGTCACTGAGCTAATCTAAAACTAGCACTCCGATTCCATGCCCTGTTGATCATGATGATAGTGTCCCTTTAGACCAATTAAAAAAGATGTTATAAAGATATCATATATTTCTAAGATATCCATATCCATACATCCATATCCATCTGGCAAACAACATTCCAACAGAGCCAACCATCCACCATGAACACCAGCACAACAACTGACACACTCCACTGAACATCACCCACAGACGGCCGACACACTTCACTGAGCACCAATCACAGTAGCTCCCGCCCACGGCAAGATCCTCCAACACAAGATATAAAGCTACTGCACTCTCCACTTTTCTTCAGTCTCCTGACGATGACTAGAGTAGACTAGTCGAAACGTTGAGAACAAATCAACCGGCTCTTCTCGGAGCAATCACGTTTTCCAAAAAGAGATCATTACATGGTGTACCCGAAAGAACTCAATAATGAGATATCCATAAATATGTGTTAATTTTCTTGAATGGTTGACAGAAATCTGTGACAACTTTTCTTAATAAAAATGTGTTCCATTATTACAGAAATGTTGTAGTTTTTTTTCCAGCTGTGTATTACTGCAGTTTGTGAACCTCTTGGGTCTCGTCATCATTGGGTTGTATCATCAGACCAAATATTTTTGCTAAGCAATATAAAACAGACTACCAGCCAACATGCATACATTTTGTATGTAAGTTTGGCTGGTAACCAAAGAAATCCGCTAATAAATATTTTTGCTAAGCAATATAAAACAGACTACCAGCCAACATGCATACATTTTGATGTAAGTTTGGCTGGTAACCAAAGAAATCCGCTAAGCAAAACTTTCTTGTAAGCTTTTTTCCCTACTTGGCAGTTCAATGAAATTGGCCCCAGAGCTTAGCTGTGTAGCGATGTGAAATGAGGCATAAATGGCTAATTTGACTAACAAGGTCAATGTGTAAGGATTACAACCTTCAGTATGTTTACTTTGTATAACATACAGATTTTAAAATACAGATTACTTTACATGTAGTATACGTGTATGCATGGATTGCATGCAGTAGATTGGAAAATTTGGGACGGTGATGCATGTACATGTACATTATGAAATACATAGATATGTGGGCATTTCCATGGTTATTCATTTTTGAGGTATTGGGTCCACTCTTAACCCTCCTACAATCAGTGCAATTTTTGAAACAACCCATTCAGGCCACTCCAAGCCATTAGCTGTTGCCAGTGGCCTCCTATGGTTACCCTTCTGTGCACTGTCACACCACTGAGATTGTAGGGTAAGGTGGTCTCCTATTGATACATTGCAGGCCATACTAATATGTTCAAACATTTACAGTGACCTTGGGTGGCACACAGTTGATTTTGTAAGATTACTTGGAAAGGACAGCAGGCTTGTATAAGTACTAAAGGTTGGTGAAAAACATACTGAAAATTTAGTGGATCGGAGTGGCCTCCATGTGTAGAAGGGTTAATGCTATAATGTCCTTATTAAATATATTTCACTTATAATTTTTTTTTTTACAGTAGATGTATTATACACAGACCTTACTCAGTGCACAAAACTAATTTCAGAAATTGTTTATATGTACACTAGATAAGAGAAAGAATGCTGGTTACTCACGTTACATTTTTCAGACATGCATAAAATGTTTTTTTTTTGTCTTTTAACCCTCCTATGCCCAGGCTGAAATTTGGCCCAGTAAGCACCGCACCCACGGCATGTCACTTGAGTATTTTTGGTTGCATTGCCAATTGTTCACACATGTGTATTTTTGTGTTGGAGTTAGTGGCAAAGTCAAACACACTTGTGTATGTCTTACATGTACATAAGATATGCAGAGTCACACAGAGCTCATATACAGTTGAGTGGTTTTGGTTTGACCTCCTACCATAACCACATGTCCTTTTCATTTATTTGAGTGCACTGCACAAAGTCAATGGGTTGGGAGTTACATACAAATTTTTAGTGTCTTTGATTGTTAAACCTATAGGAGGGTTAAAGCATACATATAAAAAATGTATGAAATTATTACTTTGTGCTGAGTAAGGTCTGCTAGTATAATGCAACAACTATGAAAAAACTAAAGAGTGAAATATATATTATGGCATTACGAGTGGGCCCGAAACCTCAAAAATGTGACGTGAGTAACCATGCTGGAATTGCCCATATTATGAATGGACCAAATCAGTTACTAGAACTTACTATTTGCAACATGACGAGCTCAGCGGGTCACCAGTTGCCCGACAAAGTCTGATGGTATGGACGCAACGCCAGAAGTTGCAAATAGAAACTTACAGTGCTGGAAGTTAATTCTTGTGTGGACACTTTTCCTGAGTAAAGGGTGCATTCATTAGAATATCAAAATGTCTATGGGAACATTTTTAAGTGGCACCAAGGCTAAGACCAGGGCGATGGAGGCCATCCTCCATGAAATTCCACCGTGAAATTACAATTTACTGAAAATATTTTCAGATCTATCCTTATGGAGGTATTTCGGTGCTGAGCTCACAAGGGGTTATCTATTGGCACATGATGAAGCACGTTACACCCTGAAGAGAGAGCGCGTCTACACATTCATACGCATCCCAAAAGAACTAGAAAAGGTAAAGTAGACATTCTCATGCATAACAGACTGTGGCAATTAATCCTCCTACAATCAGTGCAACCCATTCAGGCCACTCCAAGCCGTTGCCAGTGGTCTCCTATGGTTACCCTTCTGTGCACTGTCACACCACTGAGATTGCAGGGTAAAGTGGTCTCCCATTGATACATTGTAGGCCATACTAATATGTTCAAACATTTACAGTGGCCATGGGTGGCACACAGTTGATTTTGTAAGATTACTTAGAAAGGACAGCAGGCTTGTACATGTTATGTACTGAAGGTTGCTAAAGAACAGAATTTTGTGGATCGGAGTGGCCTCCATGTGTAGGAGGGTTAATGAATTTGCCAAGACGGAATTCGGAAATAGGGTGTCCAAACTTGTTATTCTTTGAAAAATAGGGTGTCCAAATGTTTAACTTACAATACTTTTGCATGTGTTTTTATAAATATAACAGGGTGTCTGTTTAGAAAACAGGGCATCAAAAAGACACCCAAAAGTATTGCTGGCTAACACTATACAACTCAGTAAAATGGGAAAAAAAATCTATATAAAAGTCTACCGACTATTTATTAAAAGAACTTTATAAAAGAAGATGTCTGCCTGAACGTCGATGACCACATCAGTTAAAACATCCACATTATTTTCCCCTTCTGATTTTAATCTGTTAGTCAAAATGAGCAAATATGTCATATACATATCAAAATTATTTGACAGCCATTTTGAATTTGTCTTGAGAATCTGAACGCAGTTCCTTGCTCTGTGGTCTAGTCAATCTTGACTGTGCATTGTCTGGCGTTTACTTACTGTTGTTGGTGAGCGATGCTTTCAAGTGTATTGAAGCATACCAGGAGGATTATTAGTCATCTGTATCTGACAAGATATCATGGATGAATGACACAGCTCTTGACTCTAGTGTATTAAGAATTAGTTGAAAACAGCTTGTCTTAATTTGTTATTCTAATTTGAAAACCACAGTTTTCAAATATTTAATTTTTGCATTATGTGTATTCCAAATAACACAGAGTGTAATTTACCAGATAGGTATCCAAAATTAACCCAGATGTTTAGCTGGCTAATAACATACCTTAAAAGGCCAATATCGTCATGCTCAACAGTGCATGGAATCGGAGTGCTAGTTTTAGATTAACTTAGTGACTGAAAATTAGGGGTGTGCGTTTTCGGATATTTTTGGAACCGGATACCCGAAATCAGGAAACTCCGGATACCCATTTTCATTTTTGTTGAAAACATGCCTACGGTGGTGTACAAATACATGTACTGTAAATGGTAACAAATTGACTTTTATAATACAGAGGATACCATACTATCGATCTTTTCTTTATTGGAGTGTAATCTCTTGAATTTAAAGATAATTGTGTCTGTACAAGTGCATTGTTCAAGAGTCACGGATTTCTGTTCGCACCGCTCAAATGTTAAGTCCGAATTTTAAAAAGTCGTTTACGGGTAATTGGAAACGAAAAATGGAACCGGGTAATGACCGTTTCGGTCGGGTATCCGGATACCCGGATACCCGGCACAGCCCTACTGAAAATAATACCCACACGGTAAGGTTATATTATCGTTGCTGATGCATAAATGAGCCAGTAATTTTCAGTCACTTTGTTCATCTTAAACTAGGACACCGATTCCATGTCTTATTGAAATTCTGCTCTGATCGTGACGATATTGTCCATTTAAAGGTAAATGTTGACAAAACTATGAGTATGCTTGCTTTCTTTCAACCAAGATGCATATTAGAAAACCAACCTCGTAATGTTTTAGCTCAGTGTGGAGCCTAAATCATGAGAAAAGTGTGAAAACATTCAATTTTGTTTTAATAATAAACACTTAAAGCAAAAAAAAAAAAGCAATCCGGCAACTTTTTGCAAATGTGCATTCTGTTATTTCTGAAATAAAAATTCTTCAGAATATTTTTTCTGGATGATTGGTATCTTTACCAACTTCACATTTCGTAAGCTTTCGGAGAATAATTTTGTGATTTTGTAACTGTGCAAATCAAGGTATTAGCCAGGATTTAGAAATAGGGTGTCCAAATTTGCTGGATATTTCAAAACGGGGTGTCCAAATTGTTCACTTACAATACTTTTACATGTAAATGACAGGTGAAATAGGGTGTCCAAAATTAAAACAGGGTGTCTAAAAAACACCCAGATAAACACCCAGACACCCCTGTGGCCAATGTTGTACCTTCTCTTTAAATCAGCCCTTCCTTGGACACATCAGACTTGGTTTGTAAAAAACAAACTAAAACAGACTTCGATGGCCTCTCTGATGCGTCTGGGGTGCCATGCGTCGATGGGTGTGATGAGTTGGGCTGCCTGCCAGTCGATTTGGTGGTCCTTGATGTGCGAGTGCTTGACGATGGCGGACTTCTCGAAATCTCCTCTGCGGCCAGAGGAGATTTCGAGAAGTCCGCCATCGTCAAGCACTCGCACATCAAGGACAACCAAATCGACTGGCAGGCAGCCCAACTCATCACACCCATCGACGCATGGCACCCCAGACGCATCAGAGAGGCCATCGAGATCGTCAAACACGACACTGTGCCACAGGACATCGGTTTCTTCATCAGCGACATTTGGCGACCTATACTACAGACTGAAGGATCTTCTATGTCCAAAGTCCATAACCCACCCAGACTGAGGGATCCCCTATATCCTAAGTCAACCACCCTCCTTCCCCTGTGCTTGTTAACAACTGATTCAGTTCAGTGAGCACACACTCCTCTCCCCAACCCCTAGGATCCTAGTCTCATAGTCTCACAGTTTCCCGCCTGCGCGCCTCAACGAACTAATCCTCCAGCATCCATTCATGGGATGATCCTCCAGCAGCCTACTTAAGCAGCAGCATTTTCCAGAGTCCGGCATTCTCCTGAGGGCGATCAGAGCATACTGATCGAAACGTCGAGTTGTACCCCCAGTTCTTTTCAGAACTAATTACTACTCAATTGAGATTCCACATGGTGTCACCGCAATTAGTCTTACTTATCATCCTCACCATGCAAAGCTACAAGTTTTACCTAAAACAGACTTTTTATCTCATTTCTTGCTGCAGATGATGACATATGGCTTCTTCCTTTGCATGGATGCCTTCCTCTTTGTATTCACTTTCCTACCACTCCGTGTCATTATGGCCTTGCTCCGTCTCATCACACACCCGTGCATTATCCAAAGGTCAGAGGTCAATTGCTCTCTTCCCATTTAATAGTACATATACAAACATAGTAGTACAAAAATAGTACATCAAAAAACAAATTTTGAAGGAACATTTATTGAGAACCAGCTGGAACAATTTTTCTTATTTTTGCTGGTAAACAGTGTGTTTAGGAGATGCCTGCAAAATTTACTAAAACTTTCTCATAAAATTCTCTTTAAGCAAAGAAAAAATAATGACCTGCAGGCCAGAGAAGGGTTAGGTTTCCCTCCTCTCTTTAATTCCTAAAAAAGAAAAAAGAAATTGCAGTTTAAAATGCATTGCTTTACCCCGGCTCCTTTACAGCCCCAAAAAATGTTGCTATGTCGATGATATTAGGATATTTTCGAAAATAAAATCTTTCTCATCATGAACCTTGAACCTTGACATTTGACCATAGAGGGAGGAGGCTTGAGCCAGCCCAGATCTGCGACATCCTCAAGGCTGTCATTCTCATAGCCTGTACTTGGCTACTGCAGTTTGTTGATGTATCTATGCTGTACCACATAGTCAGAGGCCAGGCTATCATCAAGTTGTACATCATCTACAATATGTTAGAGGTGAGGGTTTATTTTTATATTTTTAAAATAATTTTCCAACCTTCAATAGCGCAATATATTTAGTTTAATATTTTCATTTTCAGCAATAATGTAAATTTGTTTTTTGTCTTGCAATATCAGCCTTTTTGTTTGATAGTTAATTTTATATGGCCTTCATCATTCTAAGGACAAGGTTTACAAAAGCCAGGAACGTTTTTAGATATTTGTAGCTTTTTTAAAAATAACATTTTCTGTGTACATGATTGACCTTAATAAGTCAATGTGAAATTGATAAATTTTCTTCAAATTGATTTTCATCCTACCACATTTGATGTTTATTTTAGGTTGCAGATCGTCTGTTTTCGTCTTTCGGACAAGACATCTTAGACACCCTCTTCTGGACGGCCACTGAACCCAGGGACAAGAAACGGGAGCATCTGGGCATCTTGCCACATCTTCTTATGGCTATCATCTATGTCTGTATCCTTAAGATAATACCTGCATTAACTCCTCTTCCTCCTCCCAGGTCTTTTACAGATGCATCCAATCAAATCTAACAACATCTTAGAGTGTGTGAATCCTACTAAATCCAACAAGATCAAACAGCAGTAAAGTCCCATAGCTAGAGTAGTCCATTAGTCCATCTGTTGGATCCAACCAAATCCAACAACAGCACTGTGTGAAAGCCTGCTGTGTCCTACAAAATCCAACAGCTTTTTATTGCGCAGTGCAACATGATCCAACAGAATCTGCTATCGGTTGGATCTTGTGAGATTCTCTGTCACCCAAACAAATTCAGCAGCAGCTCAGTGTGAAGTCACTTGAGTCCCAACAAAATCCAACAGCTAAATTAAAAGTTATTTTGTTAATGGATAAATGCAACAAGATCCAACAGAATTTGCTATCTGTTGGAATCTTGTGGGATTCATTATGGTAAGGGTTAAATGATTACAGCCAGTTTCCCTCTCACATGTTCCCACAGCTTTTTTTCACAGGGCTTCTGTGTCAGAAAATAATTGTCTCTCCCCTCGGCCTCGGTCCTTGTTTTGAACAAACTAGTTGTCTTCAGTCTGTTCACACTGGTCGTCCTGCCACTAAGCTTGGGGCGATAACACGATAATATTGAGTATTGCGATAGCTTTTTTAAGCGATTACAATACCGAGAATTTTTTCACGTTATCGAGATATCGGAAAATCGCGCTTAAAAAAATATATAGCGTTTAAAAAAAACGGCATTGTGAGTCAAGTCAGAAATTCCATATAAATGAAATGAGGACTGTCATTTCAGCTTTTGGAAGTGAGAAACAAAAGAGAACTACTTCAGAAGTACATACTCGCTATGCAAATAAATTTACGATTTATTGTGATGCTTGTGGAGGGGTACATATATGTGGTTATTGGCTCTTAAGCAATCATGAATGAATGAAAAACAAATAATCGCGATGCTATCGAAAATCGCGATATATGTTTGGTGATATATAGTAGATGAAAAAAATTGATATTGCCCAATCCTACCTGCCACTTTTTACCCTTGCCCTTGGCCCTTGTCCTCGCCCCTTGTCTTTGCCCCTTGTCCTCGCCCCTTGTCCTTGCCCCTTGTCCTTGCCCCTTGTCCTTGCCCCTTGTCCTTGCCCCTTGTCCTTGCCCTCGTCCTCGCCCCTTGTCCTTGCCCCTTGCCCTTGGCCCTTGTCCTCGCCCCTTGTCCTCGCCCCTTGTCCTCGCCCCTTGTCCTCGCCCCTTGTCCTCGCCCCTTGTCCTCGCCCATTGCCCTCGCCCATTGCCCTCGGCCCTTGTCCTCGGCCCCTTGTCCTCGGCCCTTGTCCTCGCCCCTTGTCCTCGCCAATTGTCCTCGCCCCTTGTCCTCGCACCTTGTCCTCGCCCCTTGTCCTCGGCCCTTGCCATCACAGCATTCATTCATTCAGTCTTCTTTAACCCTAACTCCCTAGGCATTGTACTAAAACAATAAAAATCCTTCAAAATTCTCCAACTGGCTTTGTTGTCTAGGGAGTTAGGGTTAAACAAAAAGTTTAATTAAGGTTTGTGTATAGGAGTTTTGTGATTGTGTCGCCAGGATATTTTTCCTTCATGCCATCAGTCTTTCATGCCATACTCGTTCTCTTCCAAGCCACCACGCTCAACGTAGCGTTCAACTCACACAGCAAGGCACTGCTCACAATCATGATGTCCAATAATGTGAGTATTGTTACAGGCGCTAAATTCCCAACACTTAAATATTTAAGATCCCAAAGGTCCTAATAAAATTGATGTTAAGTAAGAGTAATTGCGGTGACACCATGTGAAATGCTCAATTGAGTAGTAATTAGTTCTTAAAAGAACTGGAGGTACAACTCGACGTTTCGATCAGTAGGCTCTGATCGTCCTCAGGAGAATGCCGGACTCTGGAAAATGCTGCTGCTTAAGTAGACTGCTGGAGGAGCACCCCATGAATGGATGCTGGAGGATTAGTTCGTTGAGGCGTGCAGGCGGGAACTGTTGAGACTAGGATCCTTGATGTTGGCTTGAAGTTTTTTTACTCACCAAAATGCCAAAAAATGCAGAGCATCATGTGTTTTTTTTGCTGGGCATCACCGTGCTTCCACATCCTTTATCAAGAACCACTTGTTTCAGAGGTAACATTGTATTATTCACCCTCCTACTATTGCTGCACTTTAGTGGCAAGTAGCTATAAAGATCAAAATCAGTCAACTGCCTGTTTTGACTGTTGACCCAAAATGTGCAAACAGGGGCATTTTTGACTGGTTTTTACTGTCATTTTGACCACCCTGAACAATACCAGACAATGCTTTTACCAGTCAAAAACGGTCGACTCATTTTGACCTATAAATTTACTTAAAAAACTGCACGTAAGGTTTGACAGTGTTCGATTTTTAAGTGCACTAGATATACCTTGGCAAGTATGTCAACATTTTGACTGATTTTGACTATTGTAGTAGTAGGAGGGTTAAAGTATGCTCTTCAAAATTTAATCAACATTGTTTTCTCTTCTTGATAGTTTGTTGAGCTCAAGGGAAGCGTCTTCAAGAAGTTTGAGAAGTACAATCTATATCAGATGTCTTGCAGCGGTAAGTGGTTCATGGGTGTTCAAGATGCTAAATCATTTAAACAGACATTTAAACAGACAGACCAGCAAGACAAGATTTTCTTCCCCCGGTAAAGTTTTCCAGTGAGTTGACTGACCAATCAAAACTGGACAACTGTTTATGAATGGTGGATTAGCTGTGCAGATAACAGTACCACGTACAGCTCAGATGCATTATCCACACAGTACCATTTGACAACTGTCTGTTTATGAATGGTGGATAAGCTGTGTAAATAACAGTACCATGTACAGTTTAGATGCATTCACCACACAGTACCATTTGACAACTGTCTGTTTATGAATGGTGCATAAGCTGTGTAAATAACAGTACCATGTACAGTTTAGATGCATTCACCACACAGTACCATTTGACAACTGTCTGTTTATGAATGGTGCATAAGCTGTGTAAATAACAGTACCATGTACAGTTTAGATGCATTCACCACACAGTACCATTTGACAACTGTCTGTTTATGAATGGTGCATAAGCTGTGTAGATAACAGTACCATGTACAGTTTAGATGCATTCACCACACAGTACCATTTGACAACTGTCTGTTTATGAATGGTGCATAAGCTGTGTAGATAACAGTACCATGTACAGTTTAGATGCATTCACCACACGGTACCATTTGACAACTGTCTGTTTATGAATGGTGGTGTAGCTGTGTAGATAACAGTACCATGTACAGTTTAGATGCATTCACCACACAGTACCATTTGACAACTGTCTGTTTATGAATGGTGGATAAGCTGTGTAGATAACGGTACCGTGTACAGTTTAGATGCATTCACCACACAGTACCATTTGACAACTGTCTGTTTATGAATGGTGGAGTAGCTGTGTAGATAACAGTACCGTGTACAGTTTAGATGCATTCATCACACAGTACCATTTGACAACTGTCTGTTTATGAATGGTGGAGTAGCTGTGTAGATAACGGTACCGTGTACAGTTTAGATGCATTCACCACACAGTACCATTTGACAACTGTCTGTTTATGAATGGTGGAGTAGCTGTGTAGATAACGGTACCATGTACAGTTTAGATGCATTCACCACACAGTACCATTTGACAACTGTCTGTTTATGAATGGTGGAGTAGCTGTGTAGATAACAGTACCATGTACAGTTTAGATGCATTCACCACACAGTACCATTTGACAACTGTCTGTTTATGAATGGTGGATTAGCTGTGTAGATAACAGTACCGTGTACAGTTTGGATGCATTCACCACACAGTACCATTAGACAACTGTCTGTTTATGAATGGTGAATTAGCTGTGTAGATAACAGTACCGTGTACAGTTTTGATGCATTCACCACACAGTACCATTTGACAACTGTCTGTTTATGAATGGTGGATTAGCTGTGTAGATAACAGTACCATGTACAGTTTAGATGCATTCACCACACAGTACCATTAGACAACTGTCTGTTTATGAATGGTGGAGTAGCTGTGTAGATAACAGTACCGTGTAGAGTTTAGATGCATTCACCACACGGTACCATTTGACAACTGTCTGTTTATGAATGGTGGATTAGCTGTGTAGATAACAGTACCGTGTACAGTTTAGATGCATTCACCACACAGTACCATTTGACAACTGTCTGTTTATGAATGGTGGAGTAGCTGTGTAGATAACAGTACCGTGTACAGTTTAGATGCATTCACCACACAGTACCATTTGACAACTGTCCGTTTGTGAATGGTGGAGTAGCTGTGTAGATAACAGTACCGTGTACAGTTTAGATGCATTCACCACGTGGTATCATTTAGCAAGCATTACACACACTGGCATAGCACTTTCATCATTCAAATCTTTAATATTAAAATTTTAAGGAAGCTAAATAAATATAGGAATCATCAGAACCCTTATCTTTTGTTTATTTACAGACATAAGGGAGAGATATCATTACATGGTTCTACTGTTCTGCGTTGTGCTTCGCAACATGACTGAATTTAATTGGAATATTGGTGAGTTCAAAAACGAGCTGACATGTGAACTGGGTGTTCAGTACCTACCTGAGTACGTGGGTTTTCCCTAGAATATTTGTCTGAGGTTTTCCTCTCACACCTAAAACTGACAATTACTTCATCGTGTAATCGTCACACGTTTCTTCAGGATTACAAATTACAGTGCAATAGGTGTTTTGGAGGAATTCTTGGTTTCATTACCAAAAAAAGATTTAATAATAAAAAAATATAATTTGTTTTGACATAGATCATTTCTGGGAGTTGATACCAGACCTCGTATCCGTCTTGCTGGCCGAGATTCTTGTCGACTGGGTCAAGCATGCATTCATCACTAAATTCAATTCAATCCCTGCCGAGGTAAGCAATCATCTTCTTTGAAATTTTAAAATCAGTCACAGGTGGACTTGTAACAGGGAGGAGGGGGGGGGGGGGGTTGGAACATGCTACACAAAAAGGAGAGCAATTGGGGGTGGGAGGAGGGGACGCATACAAAAGTATAGTAAATTTACATGAACGTGTGCTCCGCCCCCCTCTGATATTCAGAGAATGAAAACAAGTTTAAAATTATATATTGGAAAGTTAATCATTTGATAATTGAAAATGCAATAAATTAATTCAGCAGTTTCCTTAGAAATCTTAAAATTTCTTGATTTGATAACAGTAGCAGTAATATTTCCTATGTTTTTTTTAATTCAAGGTATATACAGAATACAGAGCTAGCTTGGCGTATGATATGGTGACAAGCCGAATGAAAACTGTGAGTAAATATCATGCTTTGGGCTGAATAGTTGACCCTCTAACTACTCCGTGCATGAGCTGTTGAGGGCGCTTGTTTTAAGGTCATTGCTTGATTGATAGGGCTACAATAGTGCATCCTAAAGGTTCAAGATAAGTTTTAGAATTGGTCAATGAAAAATGTGACCTGCTCTTGCAAAACCCGTAACTTCTCGGCATTTACCATAATGTGTAACAGCCATGAAAAGGTCAAAAACTGACCCCAGGGACCAGTTTTCATGTAGAGGATTTTCTCTAGATTTTGATGGAAAAAGAAAAATCCTGAAACGTTGTTGGGGAACATTGATAAATTGGGGAGGTCAGTTTTGAAAATTGGGTCCAAATTTAGGGTTTTGCCAGAGCCAGTCACAAATTACCAAATGGGCAAAGCTTATAATGTTATCAATCTTAACTAGAAATTAAATTACTCTGAGATGCTATCATTTCCAATAAAAGTGAAGTTATTGTCAATAAATTTTCTCCTAAATTCTATGTTGGAATAAATTCAATCATTCTGAATGCATTTTCACTATTTTCTAGTATATTTGTCAAAGTACATGTAGTTTTGCCAACATTACAAAAGTTGATACATGGCACTATGAATAACTTTACCCTGAAAATCTGTTTTGCCGTGAAATAACAGTTCACCGTAATTTCACTGCAATTTCACGGTGTCTCTTCCTCTCAGATATTGGCAATAATGTTCACTGTGATTTCAGGGCAAATTCACGGTGCTCTAGAGAATTAATGAGCTGCCCCAAAACTGCCACAAGAAGTTCATGGTGTTTTCATGGCATTTTCACGGTAAAGGAATCCCAAGAGTATTTTATGGCATTTTCACAGTGTTGTGTCGTCATGAAATTGCTGTGAACTATTTATTTCACAGTAAAACAGATTTCAGGGCATTTTCAGGGTAAAGTTATTCATAGTGTGGGTACGTGCCATTAGTCTTTAGAGGTTCTTGCATACAGAGTCCTGTGGCATATACAAAGTTTACATGAAATGCCAAAGTGCCATATCCACAAGACCTAATTGCATTTCTGCCATTAGAGGACTATGATGTGTATGGACAGTTAGGGTCATTTCAATGGTAGTGAGAACGGCCAAATATTGAGCTTAATTACAAAACATGCTTTCTGGCTTGTAACTGATGTGAAAATGAAATCACTGTAAACTGTGCCAATCACTATAATCACTATAATCTAAGCAGATTAATCAATGACATTTTTGTTATGACATTTATTTCAATGTTAACAACAAACAATGTAACAATTATACATGTATTATGGTATACAAAAGTAATTTTTCGAATTATGAATAAATTACGAATACCTTATCAAACTTGTCAATCGATAATTATCAGGCATGTTTTCCTGATTTCAGGATTTTTTACAAATCTCCCTTTGCCTCAAAATTTTCTTGAAAGAAGAGAAGTTGTGACCAAAGAAAGAAAGTAGCCTGTATTGTGTCCAAACCTCTAGTCTCTTGTTTGAGGGGATGTGGAGAGTCTGTAAATCCTCCAAAACTAAACATCCAGGAGTTCAGGGGGCTTTGTCCTCTAGACCTAAGGGAGAGCCAGGCCTGCTACCCACAGGAGGTTCAGGGGACTTTGTCCTCTAGACCAAAGGGACAGCCAGGCCCGCTACCCACAGGAGGTTCAGGGGGCTTTGTCCTCTAGACCAAAGGGAGAGCCAGGCCCGCTACCCACAGGAGGTTCAGGGGGGCTTTGTCCTCTAGACCTAAGGGAGAGCCAGGCCTGCTACCCACAGGAGTTTCAGGGGGCTTTGTCCTCTAGACCAAAGGGAGAGCCAGGCCTGCTACCCACAGGAGGTTCAGGGGGCTTTGTCCTCTAGACCTAAGGGAGAGCCAGGCCTGCTACCCACAGGAGTTTCAGGGGGCTTTGTCCTCTAGACCAAAGGGAGAGCCAGGCCCGCTACCCACAGGAGGTTCAGGGGACTTTGTCCTCTAGACCTAAGGGAGAGCCAGGCCTGCTACCCACAGGAGGTTCAGGAGGCTTTGTCCTCTAGACCTAAGGGACAGCCAGGCCTGCTACCCACAGGAGGTTCAGGGGACTTTGTCCTCTAGACCAAAGGGACAGCCAGGCCCGCTACCCACAGGAGGTTCAGGGGGCTTTGTCCTCTAGACCAAAGGGACAGCCAGGCCCGCTACCCACAGGAGGTTCAGGAGGCTTTGTCCTCTAGACCTAAGGGAGAGCCAGGCCTGCTACCCACAGGAGGTTCAGGGGACTTTGTCCTCTAGACCAAAGGGACAGCCAGGCCCGCTACCCACAGGAGGTTCAGGGGGCTTTGTCCTCTAGACCAAAGGGACAGCCAGGCCCGCTACCCACAGGAGGTTCAGGGGGCTTTGTCCTCTAGACCAAAGGGACAGCCAGGCCCGCTACCCACAGGAGGTTCAGGGGGCTTTGTCCTCTAGACCTAAGGGAGAGCCAGGCCTGCTACCCACAGGAGGTTCAGGGGGCTTTGTCCTCTAGACCTAAGGGAGAGCCAGGCCTGCTACCCACAGGAGGTTCAGGGGGCTTTGTCCTCTAGACCTAAGGGAGAGCCAGGCCTGCTACCCACAGGAGGTTCAGGGGGCTTTGTCCTCTAGACCTAAGGGAGAGCCAGACCCGCTACCCACAGGAGGTTCAGGGGGGCTTTGTCCTCTAGACCTAAGGGAGAGCCAGGCCCGCTACCCATTTTTCAGGATTTTTTTACTTTTGTCAAATCACACCACTGAATTATATACTTTGGAACAGTAAATACATACAATATTAATGTATTAGAAAATAATGTTAACATTAATGTTAACAGTACGGAAGCCATAAAAGATAATTTGGCTAAGCAAATATGTTTGCTAAGCATGAAAAGAACAGACTACCAGCCGATGACATTAATTTTATTTGAATGTTTGGCTGGTAACCAACTAAACCTGCTAAGCAAATGTTTATTGTAAGCCATTTTTTCTACTGAGCAGCTCTGTGTAATTGGCGCATGTCTTTTCACGAGTCTTTCAATTGTTCTCATAATATTTTGTAGGCCTTTTCTGACCACTCGGATGTTGTTGCACGGAGGATGGGGTTTATCCCTCTACCTCTAGCATGTCTGGTTTATCGTATCGTTGGCCAGTCATTCAAGATTCACGGCACAACAGGCATGGTGCTTGTGTTTCTCCTTTACCTATGGTAAGCCTCTTGTAACAAAAATGTTCAAAGACAGATTCGATTGTTCAGATTTCATGATTCAGAATTTTGGGACAGGATTGGTTTTGCTTGTAATTTTTTTTTTTACTGTAGAGGTTAATAAACCACAAATTATATGTCATCTTTACTTATTTCAAAGAGTTCTCCAATGCTTGTTCAAGGCACGCAAAGCTTTTGAAAGAACGCTTAATTTTTTAGATATAAGACGAGTCGTTGAACAACCCTATTAAATTAAACTGAATAATGCTTATTCACAATGATCAGAACTAACTAAAAAAGACATGTCATATTAACACACATGCCCTTTTATTAAAAAAAAAAGAAGGAATTGACCCATCCATTTAACCATTCATCTGCATGTACAAGATGCACACGGTAGACAATGCTTCAGATACACACATTCCTGCAAACTTTCAGATTCTTCATTCTGAATAAATTGGATTTCATTATTGGATTTTCATTAAGTAATATTTGTAGCTTTGCATGGTGAAAAGGATAAGTTAAGACTGTATGCGGTGAAATTCTCAAATTGAGTAGTAATTAGTTCTGCAAAGAACTGGCGGTTACAACTCGACGTTTCGATCAGTATGCTCTGGGAGATGCTGCTGCTTAAGTAGACTGCTGGAGGATTCGCGCGAAGACTGGATGCTGGAGGATTAGTACGTTGTAGCGTGCAGGCGGGAAATGGTGGAAGTGGGATCCTTGGAGTGGGGGAGAGGAGTGTGTGCTTCACTGAACTGAATCAGTTGTTAACAAGCACAGGGAGAGGGAGGGTGGTTGGCTTAGGATGTAGGAGAGTCCCTCAGTCTGGGGTGGGATTTGGTCTTTGAATATAGAAGATCCTTTAGTCCGTAGTAGGGGTCGTCAAATATTGCTGATGTAGAAACCGATGTCCTATAGAACAGGATTATATTAGTAAAGTTCATATAGACCTAACTAAAGATCTTGAACAATATGGCAGAGGCTTACACTAAATTGTTGTGGTTAATTTAATCTCATTACAACAAATTTCCCCTGTCGCAGTTTTACAGCCTTCAAAGTCCTGAACAGTATTATACTGTTGGGAAAAGCCCGCCAGTACGTCAACCAAGTGAACTTGGACGATATCCTACCGCAAACCAAGACACCTCGAACCCCATCACCACCACCGCCACAACCACACTCACAACCATCATCATCATCATCATCATCCTCATCAACATCGTCCATGTCAAGAGCGCCCTCTAGGGCTGCTAACAAGGCATCAACGGTGCCCTCGCCCATCAACTCGCAGACACTCCTCACATCGGACAGCAGCGTGAATCTGCTGGCTAGCGGACCCGACGTTGGGCCTCTGTCGCCGTTGGAGATGAACAAATCATTAAGCAAGGAAGACATTTTGAAAAATAAGCAGGATCGGAAGAGGACACTCTCAGAGATAGACAGATACACATTGTGTAGTAATCGTATTGTGTAGTAGTCCATGTAATGATGTGTGTTGACTTCATCCAAAGAATGTAATTTTTTTTATTAAACAAATTGGTACTTCAAATATTGTTATACTGTTTTTGTGTGCTAGGAGGTGCAGAATAAATAGACTGGTTCTTCTGTCTTTCTTTTGTTTAACAGTCCCTGTGAGTATGTGACCAGACCACTGTAAAGAACCTCAATATGAGACTCATAACCATGTGGCAGTAGCCTTTACTGGTAGTGGCGTAGCCAGGACTTTTTCAGTGGGGGGCCCAGGGGATATGGGTTTTTTCCCTTTTCTTTTTCTTTTCTGTTTTTGGGGCACTATCGGGATTTTTTGTGGGGTGGGGGGGGGGGGCACTGGAAATTTGTGGGGGGCACGTGCCCACCAGGCCCCCCATGGCTACGCTGCTGCTTACCGGCCTTTGTCTATTTTTGATATGCGCATGCTTAGAATTCCATGGAAAAGAAACACTGCTGTTGCTATAACAATGCGCACCAATTTTCGTGAGGTCAATTTTTTTTTTTTAGAAATAAGTCTAATCGGTGAACAACCCTATGACATTGGATAGGTATTCTTCCGTGGTCTAAGTTACAGACACACATACAAGCGGGACCAGTCTAAAATCAATTTGATTTCAATCATGATTTGACCCAAACATGATGCACAAGATTATGAGGAAAACAAGGACAGAGAACCAGTCAAGGTGTAGAAAACCCAAGCAAGAGAACAGAGAACCGTCTAAAAATTAGCTTATTCTCTTTAGTAATTTGTAAGAGAAAAATTGCCTAAATTATTGTAGTGTTTAGAACACTCTAAAACCATCTGTATTAGCGAATATGATCTTGAAACCTTGCTGAGTAAGTAGATGTTTTTTATAAAATTTGTTTTAAATATGATATCAATCAATATGCATTCCAAAGAAAAGAAACATGAAAAACAAACACAAAACAATGGTCAACAAAGCCTTAGAGGACAAATCACTGGATTTGACCAATTTTGTAACAATAAAACTTTTTTTTAAAGTATTTTATTTTACAATCAGCCATCTTGAAACAAAGTGTAATTTTTTTCAAATAACGTGATTGCAGCGCAAACTGAATTTGCGAAAATGTTCAACCAAAAATAAACATGAATCTGGAAATGAAAGTCAAATGGTTTCTCCAACATACAGGCAGATAATCTTTATATACTTTGCATTCACATTTGATCTATTTTTGGGTTTGCGTTTGTTTTGGGGATCATCCTGATTACATTGGGCCATATTGTGGTACAGTAAGCAATGATGATTGGTTGTTACTGTCACATATTCCGTCCCATGTTTAAAATTTGATGTACTGTTCCACCTTTTATTCACAAGAATTTCCTGAATCATCTTAACCCATATCCGCCTAACCATGTAAACACACAAAAGACTGTATGTGCCTAAGCCCCCGCACAGAGATACATTGTTTTTGCACACAATCAGAACGATTCCTTTTTTAGAGAATATTACAATCACTGACGCAGACACATTATATACTGATGGAAAGAGGAGAACATGTACTTTATTATGATGTCAGACTTGTCTAATTTCATATCTATAATCATGAAATACAGTCATCGGAATAACGTAGTAAATTGGAATTGGACAAAAACATGGTACGGAAAATCACGTAGGTCGGCGTTTGTAGCGTTTTACATATCTACAGGTTATCACGTAGATCGGCAGATATGGGTTAACAAAATTGAAAAAAATTTACCACAGTTTCAATGATTTTTATTTATTTATTTATTTTTTTTTTTTTGGGGGGGGGGCAGGGTGGGCGTGTCTCCTGCATAACAAAAATAGTAATTTCACAAGAATTTCCTGAATCATCTTAACAAAATTAAAAAAATTTACCACAGTTTCAATGATTTTTTATTTATTTATTTATTTATTTTTTTTGGGGGTGGGCGTGTCTCCTGCATAACAAAAATGGTAATTTCACATGTAATATTAATGGTAACTATGGTTAAACAAGGCTTTGTTGTAACTGTTTTGTCAATGGTTGTGAGTCGTTCTACACATGATGTTTGTGTAACCTAATCTGTAAATTACAGTATTTGTACATTTTTGATATAATTTATTAAATTCCCAGCAAAGTTTTCTATGTTTCATAGTGTTACGGATCAGATCTAGCATATGGAATTTAATTTGTAAATAATAAATTATGTGGAAAAAAAAAATTAATAATGTGAGCTGAATGGTTAGCATTCTGATGGACCGGAAACGGGTCTGTGTTGGTAACTGAGCAGTGGCATGGAGTTTGGTTGAGGGGTGTGGGGTGCTGTGAGGTTTTGATGGGGTTCTGGGGGAAAGTTTGTTTGTTTTGTGTTTTGAGGGTTAGTGTAGATCTTTTTAAAACATCCAGAGCTTATGTAATGGAGTGGGATTGGGAGGGCTCTATGCACTCAGAATAACATAAAAAACGAAGAAAAAAACCTATATAAACCACACAAAAAAATATACTACTCAAAACAATATAGGGAACACTGGATGTTACTGCAAGAGGTGGTCACACCCATTATTGAAATGTTCCATGAACCGGGATTTTCATTTGCAACCCCCTCTCTCTTTCAGTAGTCATGTCATGAAATGTGTAATCACTACATGCATCCTTTATCATCTGTTTCATTGTGCAGTTGTTTCTCATCAATTCTGTGAAATATTGTGTTTATCTGAAATGAATGATCTTGCTTTAACTGAGATTATTCCGGTGTTCCCTAAATTGTTTTGAGTAGTATACTATGATGACTTGAATTGTGTAATCATGTTAGACTGTTTGATATGAATAGGGACATTGTTCTATAGTTGGGGACCAGCAAATGGGAAAACAAAATAAAAATTGGGAGTTGGGAAGGGGAGGGGTGGATTTCTTCAAGAATATGCATTTTTCATAAAACCTTACTTTAAAAGTAAATGAGGGGATTTGATTGGTCGTCTGCTGATTTGAATATTCTATCAAAGAGTTCATACCATTGTACATGTACATTCCTGTTGTGTGTTTTAATAAATTGCTTTATCTTTGTAATGCTCTTCAATTTAATTTGCTGCCATTGTGGACTCTTGAAGTTTAAGGAACAGATTCAATTGATTCATCAATATCATTGGTATTAATATCAACTATGCATGCCACACATACCAAAGGATGAAAACAAGCAGATGACTTAATGAATTATACATGTAATTTTCAGCAAGAAAATATAAAATCTAA
This sequence comes from Zoroaster sp. YZ-2022, assembly GCA_029582265.1. Taxonomy (NCBI): domain Eukaryota; kingdom Metazoa; phylum Echinodermata; class Asteroidea; order Forcipulatida; family Zoroasteridae; genus Zoroaster; species Zoroaster sp. YZ-2022. The sequence goes on along the minus strand of CM055832.1, from coordinate 32,703,350 downwards.
ATTGGTTTTTGCCACAAAATTTAAGATTTTTGTTCACACTTACTGACTCATCTCTGAAATTAATCTTAAATGTTTTTTTATTTGTTTTTCCCTTCAGCAATATTCACCAAGATTATTGAATATCATGAATAACTACAATTGAAATACTTAATTAAATTACTTTTATTTGTTTCTTCATTCTTAACCATAAAGTATTTTAACCAAGGGGTGCCATGGCCGAGCGGTTTAGTGCATCGGACCTGTGTTCTGATGGCCAAGTCGTCAGAATGTTCGAATCCTGGCCGCGACCGTGGTAATTGTGTCCCCTGAGCAAGACACATAACTATAATTGCTTCTCTTCACCCAGGAGTATAAATGGGAACATTTGAGGGCAGAGATGGTAATTGTAGCTCATTGCGCTACACATTTGGCAGCATGGGTTGCATACTCCCCAGGGAGTTGAGATGGTTCTAGGAATGATATAACTGGCCCGATGACAGGGGTAATAATGTTCATGCGCCATGAGCATTAAACTTGGCAGATACCGGCGCAGTATAAGTGTCCATTATTATTAATGTTTGTGTGTGTTTTGTTTTCTTTAAAGCTTTTTGGCTTCTCTTGATTTCATATTGTATCATAACATTTGAGGATTTTTGTTTTGTTTTTCACTGTAGCGTAACGTTTTTTTTTAGAATACCACTGCATATTTTCAGAGATTTTTGGTAAATTTTCAGCAAAAAAAACTTTGGTTGCATGCAAATTCCATTTGATTTTAAAACCAGTGTTCATTATTAAAAAAATGGAAGGTATAACACTGGTATTTAGAAAAGTACATTAATTTCAACCCTCAAGTTTTCAAGAAATAAATCATAAAACTAACTTGGGAAAGTTTCATCATAAGTGGTGGTCCAATTTTTGAGGAAATACCTAAAATAACTGTTAAAACCAAAGAGGAATTTTATGTTTTTCACAACCTGACGTAACAATTCCATTTTTTTCTCTGATGACGAGAAGATCATGACAATTCTTGTGAAGATAAGGGAGTGGGCGACATTTACCTAGATACAATTTGATTAATAGGTAATATTTTTATCAAGTATAAATGTTGACAAGCTGACTTACACCGATCAATGCCCATGATGATTAAAGGGACAGTGTCATCACGATCAGAGCAGACTTTCAACAGGGCATGGAATTTGGTGTCCTAGTTTAAGATGAGCACAGTGACTGAAAATTACTGACTCATTTATGCAGTAGCGGTAATATGACCTTATCGTGGTTATTATTTTCAGTCACCGAGTTAATCTAAAACTAGCACTCTGATTCCATGCCCTGTTGATCGTGACAATAGTGTCCCTTTAAGTCCAATCATTCTTGTTAGTGCAGCGAGTGAGTGTAAATGTTCTCACTTCATGTTAATACAAGAGGCTTGAAATAAACTACTCAAAACAATTTAGGGAACACCGGATTTTTAACATCAAATAGGTTTGAAATGTTCCATGAACTGGGATTTTCATTTGCAACCCCCACTCTCTTTCAGTAGTCATGTCATGAAATGTGTAATCACTACATGCATCCTTTATCATCTGTTTCATTGTGCAGTTGTTTCTCATCAATTCTGTGAAACATTGTGTTTATCTGAAATAAATGATCTTGCTTTAACTGAGATTATTCTGGTGTTCCCTAAATTGTTTTGAGTAGTATATGTACATTTTAAGTTTACAAAATTTATTATATGTTTGCTTCATAAGTGTTGTAAAATTTCATTTTGAAACAGTTCCAGCGAATCCGTCTGATGTTAAGATGATGATGCAAAGTATTTTATATTTTTCTCTCAAATACAGATATGTAAAAGACTAATTTGCAATGGAATTTATACGCGATTCCTCATTACATCAGTTTACTAACAGTAATGCTATTGAAACCATTTTTAAAATGAAATAAAACATTTAGGGTGGGGAGTTGCCAAGATACATTCTGTAATGTCTTCAATTGAACTGTAGTCATTTTATACTTAACCACACCCCTAAGACACTACCGTAATTTCCTGCGTATAAGACGCGGCTTATCTGACTTTCAAAGGTACGAAAACGTCACTGCGTCTTATCTAACGGTGCGCCTTATCTGGTGTCGCTTGAGATCAAAGTGATGATTACCGCTTGTGTAACTTTCGGTGGACCAACCTAACAAAGCGGCCGTGTTTTCCAATGAAGGTCGTTAGCGCAAGATTTTCATGCATTCATTCACCTTTCCGGCCGTGCTGTGGTTTCCGACAATGCCCATAACAACCTTTGTTGGCGCACATGTATCATGCATTCAATTCATCAAAAAAGCACAAGCGATATCTAAACAAAAACTTTTTAAACCGGGAATGAAAATAAATTGATTTTAATATATGGGGAAAAGGAAGAAGCCATGTTTTATTCATTTTCAAACAACAGCAAAATAGTTGAAAAACAATTTAATACCCAAACCGTGAATACAAATTCACGATGTGTGTTTTAATTCGGAAAGTGCCATCACATCGGGCAGCAGGACGCAATTTATTTTTTCGTACCACACGCTGGCTATGGAGTCAACAGTTAAGGGATAGAGAGTTCTTCCTATCCCTTTACTGTTGACTCCATAGCCAGCGTGTGGTACGGAAAAAAAATAAGCCATCGGGCAGTGTGTGGCCAGTCTTTCCTGGCACCTGATTGGACCGCACTGGAATTATGATGTCATCATCGTCCACGTGTCCCTGCAGGTCATGACCAAGCTCGTCCCCATGGGTCTTGAATCCACATTCGAGACCTTCAGGTAAACGTTGGGAACAAGGTTTGTTGGGAAAGTTGCATATTAAGGGGGAATCCCGGGCTGAGCAATGGAGAGAAGCACGTGCACGTACGTATTGCATGTTTATTGGACAATTTATGGTTGCCACTTTTTATGAATGAAATGAGCGGGATGCGACTCGCGGGATCACGTCGCGAAAATGGCTTGTTTATGCAAGCATGGAGGTAAGCAAATAATTTAACGTGTATACCAATAACATCGTTTCCGATGCATTGCACATGACACGATAATTATACAAATTTGTGTTTGTTGATGGCTATAGTTCATTTGAAACAAACTATATTGAGAATTATACTTCTGAAACCAATCAGATCTCTAGCCCCACGCACGTTAGCTAACCGATTAAAAAATCAATACAATTGGATCGACAGGGCTACATTTTTCTGGGAACATTTTCTGCTAAACATTAACCTCGGCCTTCGTCCAATTGAATAGTTTTTATTGTGGCACACAGACCATCAGTTTAGGGAGTGGCGCAACACAATGACCCCTTTGTGGCGATGTACCGACAATGAGTGGCACCCAGCTGGCCTCTGTGTCAGCGGTCATGGTGCGCCTTATACGGCGGTGCGCCTTGTACGTTGACACTTTAATCACATTCCCCCGATTCTGGGGTAATGCGCCTTATACACCGAGCGTCTTATACGCAGGAAATTACGGTATATAGAAGTTTGTGCAGTATTATTTTAATGTAATATATATATATATATATATATATATATATATATATATATATATATATATATATATATATATATATATATATATATATATATATATATATATATATATATATATATATATATATATATATATATATATATATATATATATATATATATATATATATATATATATATATATATATATATATATATATTTGCGCCTTGGTAATTTAATTTGGACATTGTTTCATTAGCTGCATTGAAGCGATTCTGCTGTGATTGGGTGAACTGTAATCATGAATGAGAACAATAACTTTTAGTGTGTATAATCTTCTCATGCCTACTGGAAATCTCACAAAAAAAACCAAATATATATAAAATGTATTTTTGATAGGTCTACACTGTACATTCATACCTGTTGCATAGCTTGTACTTACCTTGATAGATCACTGGGAAGCTATTACTTCTGCTGAAGGGGTCGTTGTCACCCAGGGTACTCAATCATAATATAATAATCATAAAAGTACACAAACCTACATAGGATTGAGGAGCCTGGTGCCTTGGGTACTCCCCAATGGTATTGGGGGGTACCCAAGGTGACAATAACCCGTTCTGCTTTACAATGGTACCTAGGCAATCATAAAAGTACACAAACCTGCATAGGATTGAGATTGCCTGGGTACCATTGGAGAGTACCCTAGGTGACAACGACCCGGTTGCCTTACAGTGGTACCCAGGCAATCATAAAAGTACACAAACCTGCATAGGATTGAGATTGCCTGGGTACCATTGGAGAGTACCCTAGGTGACATAAACCCCTGACTGCCTTACAATGGTACCCAGGCAATCATAAATGTACACAAACCTGCATAGGATTGAGATTGCCTGGGTACCATTGGAGAGTACCCTAGGTGACAACGACCCGGTTGCCTTACAGTGGTACCCAGGCAATCATAAAAGTACACAAACCTGCATAGGATTGAGATTGCCTGGGTACCATTGGAGAGTACCCTAGGTGACAATGACCAGGTTGCCTTACAGTGGTACCCAGGCAATCATAAAAGTACACAAACCTGCATAGGATTGAGATTGCCTGGGTACCATTGGAGAGTACCCTAGGTGACAATGACCCCTTCTGCGTTACTTTGTTATAGTTCCTTCAAAACCTTTTGAAAGGTTTTGAAAGGTAAAACGTAATAACCAGCAATGTGTATAGTGGTTTTGTGCTATATTCCACACAGTTTCCTGCCTTACAAAAACTGACAGCCAAAGGGTGTTTGTGGGTGTGACAACCCACTGGCAAAATGGATTGCTAGTAAGAAGGTTGGTTCTCTTCCACAACCTGATAAATATTGTATAAATGTTATTGTGTAGGGCAAATTAAAACAATTGTTTATCACCAAACGCAAGAATTTCATCAACCTAATTGTGTAATCATTGTGTGCTTTTGTGTAAAGTGGACAGTTTTCATCAGTGCCTAGGTTGGCCACTGTGCATATTATTCAATAGAATAAAAACCTGTATATATGTGCTGTTGGCGTCTGTCAAATTTGGCCACTTTCTTCTTTTGCTTTTGCACGTTGAGGAAGTTTGACATTTGATTAAAGGGAAAGTACAACATTGGTAATTACCAGATTATAAAGTTGACAAATTATTATCTAAAAACTTTAGTGTAAAGTTGGTTCATGTATCAGTCATCCTGAGAAATTATTCCATCTGAAGTGCTTTTATCTTAGAAAAACCAGGAATTGTTGTTTGAATTTACAAAAAGTGGCAACTATTGGTAAAACATAAAAAACTACAGTAACATTTTATTCATTGTTTTCTCAAAAACGTGAGCACTTATTGTGGTGAAACTTCCACAGGAAAATGTTTTGATATATTTCTTGAAAACTAGATTGTTGAAATGAATCGAGGTTACCAAAATACCAATGTTATATCTTCCCTTTAACCCTCCTACTTTTGGTGCCTTTTTCAGACAAGTTCATGCACCATTTGAAACCATTCGTTTTGTGAAACGCACCAAGCTGTAATGTATCCACCATTCAAAACCATTTGAATGATTTATAAGCCACTCATGGGCGGATCCAGAACATTTTTTAGGGGGGGGGCTGAGAATCAAAAACAATTATTTTTCGGTACTACAAAAATTACAATGAAATAATCAAAGGGAGAGAAAAACAAAGCACACTGTGGGAATGGGAGTGCTTTCTCCCCTCCGATTTTAGGGGGGTACAACCCCTGGATCCGCCAATGGCCTCTGTGTAGTACATTCACCATTTGGCTATGGAAACACCAAGGTGTAGTGTATCCACCATTCAAAAACCATTTGAATGGATTTGAATGGTAGTAAAGCTTGCTACTAACACTTTTCAAATGGTATCACCATGTGTGTACAAAACCAATGGCCATTTTGGTAAGTGGAAATTTTAAATGGTTTCAAATGGTCAAACAGTAGGGGGGTTAAAATATATAACAGGATGTCTTTTAACTCTTGTTGTGAGTAAAACAAGTATATGAATTGAAATTGTTGATATGTAAGCTCACTGTTTTCAAAGTAATATGAAATGTTATTATTAACTGCGTATGCTGGTACATGTTTAAGAACACACAGTAATACTCCAAACATTTGCAGCCATGTTGTTTAAGGTTTGACTGTGTATCCATTACTTGGACTAGGCTTTGGAAATGCTGGGTTAAAACTCCAAACCACTTCTATACCCAGGCCTGTGATATCTCAGGATTTTTCCTGATTTATGATTTTTTTTTTCTCCAGAGATCATTGGTTGGCAGGAGTTTAGCACCGTTACATACACATTTGAGGGTTACACTCAATGCTGAATCACTGGTGCCCTACCATATATAATAGGATGTCTTTGAACTCTTGTTGTGAGTAAAACAAGTATATGAATTGAAATTGTTGATATGTAAGCTCACTGTTTTCAAAGTAATATGAAATGTTATTATTAACTGCGTATGCTGATTATCGATATGCACAGAGTGAACCAGTGCACCAATGACACATTTTGTGTTTTTGGTGTAGGAACTATGATTTTCAAGGGATCTAGAAAGAGATACATGATAAAATATTTTAAAATAACTGGAGTGCCCCCCCTATGAGAAAAGAAACAATCAGCTGTATAAAGCTGTCTTAAAATGCAGATTTTTAAGGGCTTAGTTTAACCAACTTAAATGATAGTCATTTGAATACATTCGTTTGTTTAAAAAGTTTTAGGTAAAACGTGTAGCTTTGCATGGTGAGGATGATAAGTAAGACTAATTGCGGTGACACCATGTGGAATCTCAATTGAGTAGTAATTAGTTCTGAAAAGAACTGGAGGTACAACTCGACGTTTCGATCAGTATGCTCTGATCGTCCTCAGGAGAATGCCGGACTCTGGAAAATGCTGCTGCATTTTTTTGCTGCTGCATTTTTTGCAAAGTTTTGTTTCAGTCAAAAACCATAAGACAATCTTCCAATGTTTGTACGCTAAAGCAGCGAGAATGAATAAAAAATATGAAGAAATACATGAAATGACTTATTTGTGTTTCTGTTGAGTGGCATACATACTTGTTTTGTAAAAATTTGTAGCAACTGTTTGCGGTGACACCATGTGAAATTCTCTTTTGAGTAGTAAATAGTTCTGAAAAGAACTGGTCGTTACAACTCGACGTTTCGATCAGTATGCTCTGATTGTCTTCAGGAGACAATCAGAGAATACTGATCAAACTATTTACTACACAAAGGAGAATTTCACATGGTGTCACCGCATAGTCTTTACTCATCCTTGTTTCATTTTTTCAAAAGGGTATTTGGTCAGTCGAATTGGAATAACCCATAATAAGACTGATTTGGCTGATAGGGTTAGGCCTTCTCATGATGACTGGTGCTACCTCGGTCAGCACTTAGCAATGGTCACCGAGATGATGGTGACATGACCGAAAATCAGCTTAGGCTTAGGGCCAAATCTAGGCATGGCTTTGGACCAAATTTGGGATTAGGTCCTTTGAACCTTCATACAAAAACAAAGTACAAATATTTTTCTTTAACTTTCCATCATTCAATGCTTTATTCACTACATGAGCGGAAAGAACCTAAGTTTCTGATTCAAATTTAAAATTCAAATATACTCGAATAAAATAGTTACTATGGTTATTTTGTCATTATATTTTCAGTATTGCAACAATGTAACAATTATTAGTAAGATTTAATCTAGTTCTCAGTTTCATCGTATCAATCCAGTGACATAAAATCTTGATTTGTTTTTCTTCATATTTTGTAACAAGGTCATCAGGAATAAACAAAGATCCCATATATGTGCAAACCTACTGAGAAAAACACAACTATGTTAAGGTCTGTTAACACCTTTGTCGCATGACTTAAAATCTTCATAGCTTGGGTAATTTGTCGCGTATGTGTCAACAGTCAACACGCTCACTGACTTGCTATGTTTTACAAAATCGCGTGACAAAATTGTGTATGTGTAAATAGACGTTTACACTCACATTGATTCACGCAAGAGAAACCTTTATACAAGTCTAGGTCAGGATTCAATGCAAAGCATGGTGGAAGGTTGGCTGTAACAACATGTCAAGATCTCTTGGGAATATGGGTGGGTTCTGAAAAACAACCAAACATTGTGTTTCTTCCGACGATGGCCAGGCCACCGACAGAACCTCTAGCCTTATGAACAACCACAAGAGGGAGGTGTTGCATTGAACTTTTACGACCAGAATTACAAATAGTGAATTTGCACATTTGCAAATCAGGACATTATATACATATATTTTTCTCAAGCTATCTGTAATGCCAGCAGTCTGATTAGGGCCCATTGAACAATCGTTAAACTATTGAAAGACAATTCAACAGTTGAGATGACAGTTTTTTTTAATGCTTGAATGCACCCAGCCCAACTGGCCCTCCTGGATCAGACAAAAGAGCTATTAAGGGATTACTGCCTATTGTGTAGGGAGGATTAGTGAAGGATTAATAGTGGAAGTGCCATTGATGTTCCAGACTACAGTAACTGTTTTGTAGGTATTAGGACTGCAATTATCATATCTTTTGTTATATATATATATAAATGGTAGCACTTTTAAGACTAACTAAACTTAAAAATAGGCATAAGCTTTTGTAGCTACAGCTACTTCATCTGATGAAGTAGCTGTAGCTACTAAAGCTTATGCCTATTTTTAAGTTTAGTTAGTCTTAAAAGTGCTACCATTTATATATATATCTTATTCTACCTGACTAACACGGCTGCATACAGATCTACATGTATGTTCAACATATCTTTTGTGTGCTTCCAGAAGCTGTTCCACAAAGAACTATAGCTTTCAAATCTGGTAAATGAATGAAGCAAGCTAAACTGCTCAATGGGCCCTAATGGGACCACTGACCTAACAACATGTTCATGTGACAGTCTACACATAGTCAATGAATGAAACAAGACCATCCTGAGAAATGAAGACTAACATAATCTAAGGTATAAAACTTCATCTGAAAATTATGACATAAAACACAATAAAGGGGGCCACTTTGCATCCGTCACGTTAGCAGTTTTTCCAATGGTTGTTATTTATTTTTAAGTACCTGAAACCGACCAAAAAGTGTTTCAACATGTGAATGGACATGCAGGCTTATACTAGAACTAATTTGAATTGATTTATTTTATTTTCTTATTTTTTAATTTATTTTTTCACCCTCAAATTTCCACAAAAATTGGACGGAAAAAGTTACCTCACTTTTCCGTCCATTTGTCGATGGAAATTTTAGGGTAATTAAAAAAATAATAGTAATAATCAACTCAAATTTTCTTTAGGATAAGCATGCATGTCTATTCAAATGTAGAAAGTCTTTTTGGGTGGTTTCAGATATTAAAAAAAAAAATTACAACCATTTGAAAAACTGCTAACGTGACGGTAGGAAAGTGGCCCCTTTATTGTGTTTTATGTCTTATACCTTTGGGAAAGCACATTTCTTTAAAATTTCCTAAATATTCATTGCCAACAACTGGCAAAAATAATATCACAACAGAGTCATACTCTCACACATTCACAGCACCTTATTACCACAGAAGGGGTCGTTATCACCTAGGGTACTTGGATACACAATGGTACCCAGGCAATCTCAATCCTATGTATGTTAAGAGGTCTTTTGTGAATGCTTGGGTACCATTTGGGAGTACTCGAAGTGACAAGGACACCTTCAGCCTTACTAATACTAGTTTACTTTATATACTTGCCATGCAAACACATCACACATTTCTAGTATTAAGTCCTGATAATCTATAGTCGGAGGCAGGATTCAAACCTACCTCTGGGTTACGGGACAAGTGCTCTACCACAACTGAACTACCAAGTCTTAGGACAAAAAAGTGTCTCTGGTCTCCGCGCGCGTCGCCTTAGACCCACACGTCGGCATTTTTAATTTTCTTATTTTTTTTTGCTATGAAACGATGTCCAATTGCAGCCAAAATTGCTGGATCAATTGGAATTCTGCCGTGCCGTGCTTTAAACGACTTTTTGATATAGGGGTATGTACTTTGTACATGGGAAATTTGGTCCCCGTGAATACAATGTATTACGTATTTCCCTGTTGGCAAAAAAAAAGATGGCCGAAAAAAGAAAAAAAAACGCATCACTGCACCGATTTTGAAGCCGACCGATGACCAAAAACCACTTATGTTGTAAACCACTTTTATAAAAAAATCTTCCACAGCCGTGAATTATTATAATTCAGACAAGCTTCTGAATCAAATTTGTGCATATCACAATACTACCAAGGAAGTTGAAGACTTAGATGTATTAATCATAGAAGTTCCTACATAACAGCAATAATACAGGAAGTAGTTGGTGACAACACGTCTTCAGAAGAAGACAAAATCTGCTGATAGTAACAAGGATCCACAAAACTGAAGCAGATTTTTCATATAAATGAGGGTGTAACAGCAAAACATTAAGGTGTCTCTTCAACACCCATTTTTATAATTTCTATTTTTTTTTTTTATCCCAGTCAGAGCCCATTTGGCACAGTTGTTTCAAATTGCCGTGAGAGTAATATGGTTATTTAGAACCATCTTTTTCTTGAAGCAATTATCCACCAATTTGCCACACTGGTCAAAGACAGTCAACTGCCTGGTTTTGACTGCTAGAGCAAATTTATCCTAATATGGGGGTTCTTCTGTTTAGCTGACTGGTTTTGACCTGTCTGGTAATTTGCCTTATGTGCAATTTGACTATTTTCTACCTTCCTAGTGCTGAAGACATGGCATGGGTAGTGCAGGAAATTGTTGACTCAATTTGACTATTGTGGCAACAAGAGGGTTCGGTATCAAACTTTCACTGTCCAGATCTAAAATTTATGCAAATTTATGCATTCTTGCAGATACGACCTTACTGCTATCTGCCATCTTTGGTTTAAGCTGTCCCTCCTCCATCATTCCACCAGTGATTTTCCCGTCATCTCCTTAGGGATTGGATGACCCATGAGGTCAAGTACTGTTGGGGCCACGTCCGGCAGTGCAGCATTATGGGTAATATTCTTCTTGAACTTGCGGTTTCCGCCGTGCATGCAGAAGGGTACTGGAAGGCAAAAAAAGGAATATGACAGATCGTTGCGTGGACGTAAGCGTGCGCTTAACCTAATCTGTCTTATGTCCTTCCGGGCACACGACGAGATATGGGTTATGATAAGCCAGCTGTTTTTCATTACAGTACCACGGTGGTATGATGAACACAACTATGTAGCTATTCTTAATATGACCCTTGACTCACATACCAACCATGAATTGATATAAAGGATGATCACTTCGGTGAATATATCGTGGGGATCCAATGATGTTTGATATAGCAGAATGTTCTTCTTAATTTCTCTTTAAACAGATTATAACATCGGTATCGGTTAAGAACAGGATAGGTTCTGATTGTGGGGTGGACAATCTACAATTGTTCCGTCCTTCAGATGGGACGTTAAGCCATAGGTCCTGTGTACTAGATTATTAAAGTAATAGAAGAACCCAGAACACTTATCATGGAAGAGTAGGGGGTTTACCACGGTGTTTCTAGTTCACATAGCAAGCGTCCTTGTTTACAGATTTCCTCAGGCTTCTGAGCTACAGTGCTTAATTGTGCTTTTGAGGCATCCTTGATTTCATTACCAGAAATGTATAATAATAATAGTAGTAGTCACGGGTGTGATTTGACAAAAGTAAAAAATCCTGGAAAATGGGTAGCGGGCCTGGGTCTCCCTTTGGTCTAGAGGACAAAGCCCCCTGAACCTCCTGTGGGTAGCAGGCCTGGCTCTCCCTTAGGTCTAGAGGACAAAGCCCCCCTGAACCTCCTGGATGTTTAATTTTGGAGGATTTACAGACTCTCCACATCCCCCGCAAAACAAGAATCTAGAGGGTTGGACACGATACAGGCTACTTCTTTCTTTCCTTGGTGGCTACTTCTCTTCTTTCAAGAACATTTTGAGGCAAAGGGAGATTTGTAAAAATCCTGAAATCATGAACAATTCTGAGGAATCACAGGCTTGTAGTAGTTACCTCTCTTGGTGGTGTGTTTAGTGACTGGATCACCATTGCTATCAATCATAACCTCAGCGTTACCATGGTCGGCAGTGACAAGTAAGACATAGTTATTTTCTTCACATGCCTTCTTCATATCTCCAATGGCTTTATCTGGTTATCGGAAGAAAGAAAAGTAGAAAAACTAAGATGATCGTTTACCTGCACAACAATGACTGGATACATGCCAACTATGATTATATTTGAGTTTACAGATCAGAAAACTAAATATTTTAAAAGAAAAGGTTGGAATTTCATTCTTTTTTCTGAGGACACAAGGGTCACTGCTAGTTGGAAGTAAATTTTCAGGACTATTAGGGTTTTCCCATAAGGCAAATTAACCAGTATGACAGTCCACTCAAGTCATGTATCATTTTAACCCAAACCCCTACAGGCATTTTACAGATACCCTGCAGAATGCAACAACAGAAACGTATGCAGCCTGCTCAATGCAACAAGATCCACCAGCTAGAACAATGGTTCTTTTGTTCTCTGCTGAGCGCAACAAAATGCAACAACATAAAAGTGTGCTGGCTGCTCAATGCAACAAGATCCACCAGCTAGACAATGGTTCTTTTGTTCTCTGCTGAGCGCAACAAAATGCAACAACTTAAAAGTGTGCTGGCTGCTCAATGCAACAAGATCCACCAGCTAGGACAATGGTTCTTTTGTTCTCTGCTGAGCGCAACAAAATGCAACAACATAAAAGTGTGCTGGCTGCTCAATGCAACAAGATCCACCAGCTAGGACAATGGTTCTTTTGTTCTCTGCTGAGTGCAACAAAATGCAACAACATAAAAGTGTGCTGGCTACTTGATGCAACAAGATCCACCAGCTAGACAATGGTTCTTTTGTTCTCTGCTGAGGGCAACAAAATGCAACAACATAAATGTGTGCTGGCTGCTCAATGCAACAAGATCTACCAGCTAGAACAATGGTTCTTTTGTTCTCTGCTGAGTGCAACAAGATACAACAACTTTTTACATTTGTTTCATCTTGTTGCATTAAGTAAGAACTTAATTAACCAGCAATGTTTTGATTAAAAAGGGAAAGAAATGCAGGAAATTGGCAAATAAAATACAAAAAACAGGGGTGATAATTCTTTACTTCCTCCAAACCCTCTCAGAATAATTGATTGAGATGTTTGGATTCTGTACTATTAGCAGACCTGGTGTTGGGGGGGCGGGGGAGAGGAAAGGGGACATGGGGGGGCAGAGGGGGAATGTTCCGCTTTTTTTTCATTGGTGTGCGTGTACATTTACCGTATTTTTTGGGTGCTCCCCTTGCTGGTAGTGTGCCTCCCCTTTTTTGAGACACTGGATCCGCCCCCTGTTCTGTACCATTTTTGCTTTATGGAAATAAATGTAATATTGAACACTAACCAGTGGCTGTGCATGCTTTGACTGCTGCCTCATAGACACCAGTATGTCCGACCATGTCAGGTGGCGCAAAGTTGCACATCAGAAATGGAAACTTTTTGCTCTTGATCATTTCCACCATCTGCGAGAGATATAAAACCAGGTAAAACTTGTAGCTTTACATGGTGAAGAGGATAAGTAAAGCCCCTTTCACACTAGACGTATTTCCCGGGAAATTCCCGGGAAATCTGTTCACACTTCAAAAGTTAACCCCAGGAAATTCCCGGGAAGTAGCTTATTCCCGGGAAATAATTACCCCTGCTTGGGAGTAGGGGTAACCGAGTTTTTCCCGGGAATAGTGTTTTTCCCGGGAAATAGCAACTAGTGTGAAATGAAAGCGGGTTTAACTTACCCCACTTTCGCGTCGCGGATGTTGGGACGTATAATGTCTTGAAAGGTCAGCGACGGTCACAAATAGCGCGCCAAATAGTTCGCGCGCTAATATCCAGTGTTGTATTTCAGTACTTTTGAAACTTTCCTTCTTAAAATGTAAATGTAAATGGAGTGTCGTGGCCGAGCGGTCTAGCGCACCGAACTCAAGTTCTGGTGTTGCCAGCAGCAGGGTGTGGGTTCGAGCCCCGGTCGTGACACTTGTGTCCTTGAGCAAGGTACTTAACCATAATTGCTTCGTCCTTCGGATGGGACGTAAAGCCGTAGGTCCCGTGTGTTGTATAATGCACGTAAAGTGGATTGTCGTGCGGTCTAGCGCACTGAACTCAAGTTCTGGTGTTGCCAGCAGCAGAGTGTGGGTTCGAGCCCCGGCCGTGACACTTGTGTCCTTGAGCAAGACACTTAACCATAATTGCTTCTCTCCACCCAGGGGTTAAATGGGTACCTGTGAAGGCAGAGATGGTTTGCTCTATATGCGCTAGAAATGGCAGCAATTGAGCTGTATACTCCCCAGGGAGCTGAGATGGTTTCAGGAATGATTTATGAGCCTTATGAGCCTTATGAGCAGGGATAATAATATAATGCGCCTTGAGCGCCACTTAGTTGGTGGATACGTGCGCTATATAAATCTATACATTATTATTATTATTATTAATGTCTACATCTGTAAATAACACGATATATTTAGTTTTCTAGAATGTGACCAAATAAATGGTTTTAGAATTGAATAAAAGAATTGTCGCGGACAAGGCCATGTTAAGCATCCGTATCATTTACGTGTATTTATAATGTCCGCGTGGTTAGGTACCAGATATTGGTATAATATCAAATATTGGTATAATAATAGCATGCGAAAATGATGTGATGACACGTTTGAAGGAGCCATTTTGGTCACGACGCGATGCATGGGAAACAGTCGCAACAACCCGGCCGTCACCGCGCCGGCGGGTGCTTGAGTGTGTGGCATTCTGGGATTGGACTTCCGCCCACAACATTTTCAGCTTCTGTGTGGGCCGATTCAGATAGCGCATTTCCCGTGCATATTCCCGGGAAATAATGTTCCTGGGAGCGACCAGATAGGTACAGTGTGAACGGTCGCTGGGGTGTTGGTGGGGTTAAAAACTCCCTGGAATTTCCCGGGAATTTTTTTCCTGGGAATTGGCTCTGTAGTGTGCAAAGGGCTTAAGACGAATTGTGGTGACACCATGTGAAATTCTCTATTGAGTAGTAATTAGTTCTGAAAAGAACTGGAGGTTACAACTCGACGTTTCGATCAGTATGCTCTGATCGTCCTCAGGAGAATAAAAACAGAAAGGAAAACTAGAAAGCGCATACCAATTTGTTATGTCCACAATCTGACTGTATACAGTATTGAGCAGATGCCCGCAATCGTGTGCCACGCCTTTGAGTGTGTGTGTGAACGAGGGCGCCCTTCTATTTGTGACGTCAATGCATTTAGGTCTATTCTATCTATAAAACTAAAACCAAACGATGTGACTGGGGCTCAAATTCCGCACAAGGCTGATGTGAACAAGGCGTTAGCCAGGATTTAGAAATACGGTGTCCTAATTTGCTGGAAATTTCAAAACAGGGTGTCCAAATTGTTCACTTACAATACTTTTACATGTAAATGACAGACGAAATAGGGTGTCCAACATTGAAACAGGGTGTCCCAAAGACACCCAGACACCCCTCTGGCTAATACTGTGGATGTGAAACAGTATGAAGATCATAGCAGACTAGTATTAAAAACACATTGGTTAGAATTTGGACAGGCTTTCCAAAACAAAAACCTTCTCAGCCATGTTGGCTAATGAAAAAAGTAACGACGATCCAACGACAATGATCTCAATCACAAAGTTAAACTCCTGTACCTTATCAGCAACCTGCTGGCAGCTCATCTCAGGCTTGAGATCATAGGTCGCGACCTTTGGCGAGGGCACCAAGAACCGCTCCTCTCCTTCAAACTGCAACTCCCGGCCTCCATTGAAGAAGAACGTCACATGTGCATACTTCTCAGTTTCTGTGAAATAATGGAAAAAATTTGCTTATTTAACCCTCCTATGCCCAGGCTGAAATTTGGCCCAGTAAGCACCGCACCCATAGACAGTCACTTGAGTATTTTTGGTTGCATTGCCAATTGTTCACACATGTGTATTTTTCTCTAAGAGTGCTGGAGATAGTGGCAAAGTCAAACACACTTGTGTGTGTCCTACATAAGTTATATGCAGAGTCACACAGAGCTGTGTATGTACTGCATAATAATAATAATAATAATAATAATATGTGGACTTATATAGCGCACGTATCCACCAACTAAGTGGTGCTCAAGGCGCATTCTTTTTTACGTGCATTACACAACACACGGGACCTACGGCTTTACGTCCCATCCGAAGGACGAAGCAATTATGGTTAAGTACCTTGCTCAAGGACACAAGTGTCACGACCGGGGCTCGAACCCACACCCTGCTGCTGGCAACACCAGAACTTGAGTTCGGTGCGCTAGACCGCTCGGCCACGACACTCCACATAAGTTAGCAGCAGACTCATATACAGTCGAGCGGTTTTGGTTTGACCTCCTACCATAGCCACATGTCCTTGCATTTATTTGAGTGCACTGCACAAAGTCAATGGGTTGGGAGTTACATACAAATTTTGAGTGTCTTTGATTGTTAAACCTATAGGAGGGTTAAACCTCTATTTACTACAAGGGTCAAATTAAGTGAAAAGGTGTCTTAAGCACGAGGAAGGATAAAATAGTCAAAATTACAGATAAGGCAAATTACTAGACAAGTCAAAACTAGTGAAAACCAAGGAGTAAAGCAGTCTAGCAGTCAAACCTGTCAGTTGACTTTTTTTTACCAGTGTAGCAATTTGGTAGACAATTACTTGGAGAGAAGGGCTAGGGCTGCAGGAATTTCAAAAATATTTCCCGTAAAAATTCTAAAAAAGTTCTAAAAATGAGTTCTTTTTCTATAACCAAATATGAATAAGAAAAATGAAGTTTGTTGTGGCCCAGATTCAAAATCTGATGACTTGGCAATTTTGTGTACTAATATTCTCAACAATTCACCTTCCATTTAATTTTTGTTTTCAAATTCCAATCCTAATACCTTTGAATCATAGAAATGGAAAACATTTGCGACACTAGGTAGACTCACTAGTCCTCTGCCATTGTTCACATAATTCTGAACATGCAAAACGATATAAAAAATGATAGAAATGGGAGCAAATCTGCTGCCACCTAGAGTTTCAAAAGTTTCCCATGCTATTCCTTGACTAGCCTGAAGATCTGACGTCACACTTCGAAGCTCGTGAATTACGCCAGATACTGGCTGCGGCCGCCATGTTTTCCCTAAGATTCAACTTTGACCTTGGTTGGTAGCTAGCGTATGAGCCTGGAGGCGTGACGTCAGATTTTCAGCACAATGTATCCAATAAAATCCCTTGAATGGTACGCCCAGAGCCTGTCTTTATTCTTGAGGATAAAGACAGGGGACAAGTCTATTCCTTGACCAGGATGTCATTTTTGCATTATTTACCTGCACAGTGGAACTGGGGAACCTTACAATGGGCCAACCACTGAGCAAGGACATTGCTGGGTTCCTTTGGTGGAAAGATGACGGGAAATGGAAACTCAGACTTGTATTCCGTCATGCAGAACACACCCTGTCGTCAAATAAAAAAAATAAAAAAAATAAAAAAATATTGTTATGTGCCTGGTTTTACGATCTGCATGAAAGTATAATTGGTTTAACAGTGGTAATTGTAAAATAAAGCCATCAAAATCATACAAGTTCATCCTTTTGGGGAATTTATTTTTTCCCAAAATCAAAATCCCTACCGTAAAGGATGAATTCTACTTGCCCAAAATATTCGTATTAATTTTATGACTGTGACAAAGCCACACCCTCTCTGAGTGATCCCTGACTGCCGCTTCAAAGGTTTAGCATCTTAACCTTGGGAGTTATCCCTGGCTATATGTAACTGAGGGAGTGCTTACATGACATGGGGTTCACTAGCACCCACATTATTGACAGTGGGAAGACTGTTAACTATAGGAATGGATAGCTCAGTTGGTAGAGCATCAGTAAGGTATAAATCTTGAAGAAATATCTGTAAAACCTTTAATTTGTAGAGAATATTATTGTTCCTTTTTGCTTCACTTGAAGGACAGATCTTCTCATTGAGCACTTTTTCCATGAGTACGAGAACAAGTACGAATACAGAAAATGTACTTGAGAACGTGTATGAGAACGTGTATGAGAACGTGTATGAGAACGTGTATGAGAACGTGTATGAGTACGTGTATGAGAACGTGTATGAGTACGTGTATGAGTACGTGTATGAGAACGTGTATGAGTACGTGTATGAGTGCGTGTATGAGTGCGTGTGAGAACGCGTGTGAGCGTGTGAGGCGTGTGAGAACGTGTAGAAGCGTGTGAGAAGCGTGTATGAGCGTGTGAGAACGCAGCGTGTATGAGAACGTGTATGAGTACGTGTATGAGTACGTGTATGAGTACGTGTATGAGTACGTGTATGAGTACGTGTATGAGTACGTGTATGAGTACGTGTATGAGTACGTGTGTATGAGTACGTGTATGAGAACGTGTATGAGTACGTGTATGAGAACGTGTATGAGTACGTGTATGAGTACGTGTATGGTACATGTATGAGTACATGTGAGTAGGAGTACATGTATGAGTACAAAAAATATATACTTAAGTACAAGTACTACAACTCTGTCTGATAATGTCAAACTTACTTTTTATAAAGTTTCACATTTTTATTATTAGTAAAGTTTATTTCACCAATGCAATGATTGTTTGTTTTCATTCTCACCAGATCTTTGGGGATTTTTGCCGTCTCAAACTGCGGCTTGAGTCCGAAAGCTTCCACGATCTGTCGCATCCTGTCGGCGCGGAAATCAAAGAAGATCAGAGTGTCTCCGTCCTGGATGCGTCCCTCGGGATCGACAATGATCGGTTTGAGGAACTCATCTGTGACTCTCTGGTCTCCCTCTGCATTGTAATGACCCTGGACCACCTAGTAAATGGATGGTACAACATTGGTAATTACCACATTATTAAATTAAAGAGGTATTTTCTAAAACCTTACTTGGCATATCAAACATCCTGAGAAATCATTGCGTCAAAAGTGCTCTCATCTTAGGAGAAAACAGTGTTATGTCAAATTTACAAAAAGTTGCCGTCAGGGAACTTTTTGTGAAACATAAAAAACAAAGAAACACTTCATCGTGTGCCTGGAGGAAGGACATGGTCGGCAAATGGTTGTAAGCAATTAATGTACAAAATTGTGTTTCAAGACAACCGAGTATGAAAGTCATTTTTCTGCCATTTATAAGTCATTAGGAAATTTAAATTCTGCATGGGAATGGAAGAACATGTCTTGGGAGTAATTCTAGCAACAAATATATAACAGTTATGCACTACTTTTTTCAAAGTAGCCATTTTATTGCTTACAACCTTCTGCTGGGACAAAAAGTTGTACTTTGTGTGCCTGGAAGAAGGTCGTAGAGCCTTACGACCTTCTTCCAGGCACACAACGACTTATACGTTGTTTCTTCAAAATTTTCTTCAAAAACATGAGCAACTATTGTGATGAAACATCACAAATTAGTTTCATGATATATTTAGGTGTTCGGGTATGCACCCGAAACACCTATTGTTTTTGTTCGTTTTAAAAAAAAAAATGTTTAGGTGTTCGGGTATGTGCCCGAAACACCTATTGTTTTTGTTCTTTTTTTGTTCTTTTTTTCTTTCTTCTCCTTCTTCTCCCCATAGATTGTCTACAAAAAAACACATACTTGCAAACTTCACATGAACTTGAAACTTATAGCATATACTTAGAACTTAACACGTAGATGAAACAAAATTTGTGACGTCATGATTAGGTCATCAGATATCGAATTACGATAAATCAAAGTTTAATATTTAAAAAAAATCATATCTCAACAACCACAAGAGGTAAATTCACAATTTTTTACCATTATACAGATCTTTTATTGGCAAAAAATATTTACAAAAAGATGACCCCAATTTGACCTTACTTCCTGTCCAAACCGGAAGTCAAAGTTTAATATTTAAAAAAAATCATATCTCAACAACCACAAGAGGTAAATTGAATTTTTTTGCACCATTGTATAGATTGTTAATTGTCAAAAAATATTTACAAAAAGGTGACCCCAATTTGACCTTACTTCCTGTCCAAACCGGAAGTCAAAGTTTAATATTTTATAAAATCATATCTCAACAACCACAAGAGGTAAATTTACATTTTCTGCACCATTGTACAGATCGTTAATTGTCCAAAAATATTTATACAAAGGTGACCCCAATTTGACCTTACTTCTTGTCCAAACCGGAAGTCAAAGTTTAATATTTAAAAAAATCATATCTCAACAACCACAAGATGTAAATTCACAATTTTTGTACCATTGTACAGATCGTTAAGTGTCAAAAAATATTTACAAAAAGATGATCCCAATTTGACCTTACTTCCTGTCCAAACCGGAAGTCAAAGTTTAATATTTTAAAAAATCATCCACAAGATTCACAATCTTTGCACCAAGGTACAGATCGTTAATTGTCAAAAAATATTTAAACAAAGTTGACCCCAATTTGAACTTTACGTGTCCCGAACACCTAGTGTTTGTCAATACAAACACCAATCTCTATTTTATTTATTTTTTAATTTTTTTTCTCCTTCTTCTCCGGATTGATTGTCTACAAAAAAACACATACTTGTAAACTTCACATGAACTTCAAACTTGGCATATACTTAGAACATAACACGTAGATGAAACACGAGTTGTGACGTCATCATGAGGTCATCAGATATTGTATTACGATAAATCAAAGTTTAATATTTAAAAAAATCATATCAAGGTTTCTGAAAAATCAATAAATTTCCTGATTTAGTCGGGGAAAAATATGTAGTTTATCATGAGTGTAAAGAGTGTGAAATATGTGACATTAGAGACGAGGATATGTTTGAGTTTGATATTTATTTTTTATTGAAAACACGACATTTTTGTAAAAAAAGAAACACACTTTTCGTGAAAAATTACGCGCAATCCAGAATGTTATTTCCACTACGTCCGCAATACTCAATCGAGTGGGCGGGGCATAGAAAACAGTCCGGCCGGCGGAACGGTAATACTGTTTGTCGCCATCTATTGGAGAAACAGATAACACGCGCAATCCAGAATATGTTATTTCCACTACGTCTGCAATACTCAATCGAGTGGGCGGGGCATAGAAAACAGTCTGGCCGGCGGAACGGTAGTACTGTTTGTCGCCCTCTATCAGAGAAACAGATAACACTGTTATGTACATGTTTTTTGAGAAAAGCTATTCCTGAGCAGCAATAAGGGATCGCCTTGTTTCCATTTTGGGTAGTGAACTCTTTTCCTTTTCTGTATCTTTGCTTACCAGTTACCACATCTGTATGCTTGCCTACCAGCTCAGGAAATTCAATCCTCAGGTGAAAGTATTTGTACACATGTATAAAAAAAAGCTGTGTTTTTTTTTTTTTTAAATGATGTCTGACCTTTACGTTTTCTACTGTTTTCAAAATGAACGTTTGGAAGTGTTAAACATTTATTACTGTAATCATGTATTCCAATACTATACAAATGCAAATCTCTGCAACCACATTACACTTTTACACCAATAAGACAGCTCTCTAATGCTAATTTCATACCGAAATTGTGGAAGAAAATTTGTTGTTAAACAATATTAACCTATGACCATGTAACAACAAAGAAATATTTTAGCTTGTAATCTCATTTTACTTAACACAATGCTTCTGTGCTTACCACGTTTGTATTTATCGGAATTAAATTTTCAATGTTGGAAGTTAATAATTTAATCATAACTCGTTATCCTTAAATATCGATATCTACGTGTTTCTCAATCTCTGCAAATAAAGTTTTGTACCAACAGAGTTCTGTACCCAATTTCATACAGCTGTTATGCAGAAAGTATTATTCTACCATATTCAGTTGCTACGCAGAAAGTTTTACCCACCCCATACCACATCGGTATGCTTGCTTACCAGCTCTATCAAATGTAGTCCTCATGTCCAAAAAAATATTGACTCATGTTTTACAATAATGATTATTTTTACGAAAATACTTTGACTATGGTACCTTTAAATGACATCTGAAACAAATATTGACGCTTATATTGGCATAATGATTCCAAAAATCTTTCCACCTGATAAATAGTGACGTCAATATTTGAGATTTGGGGAACAAATGTCGATTTCTATGCCAATATTGCCGTCACTTGAATAAATATTTTCGATCCGGGGAAAAACGAAAATTTGTACGCCAATTGTCATCACTTTTTGCAACAGTGTCTCTTTAAAGCCACTACATTTCACTATTTTCCCCTACATTTACCACAAATTATATTCCATTTCACTGTGTTGCTTTAACTTTTATATTGTTCGTTTTAACGACACGCTGTTTTTTCTTTTTTCTTTTTCCTATAATAAACACATGCATAACTAAGAAATCTTCATAATTCAAGCTGTCGATATTACAAAGTCAAAAATTGTGTTATATTTATGTGACATCTCTGGAGTAGCACATTTTCATATACACCTACATTTTTTGATGAATTTTCATGAGCCATAAAAGTAGGCCTAACCCGTATTTTAATATCATCACAAGAAAAATGCATCGTCATGTTCTTATAATTTGAAGTCATGTTAGGTTGTGGATAACAACTTTTATATTATTCGAACCTTCGAATTTTTGTGAATTATATACAATCTTTAAAAGAAGATAGTACAATAATCACTCAACAGATCGAGAAGAATTGATGTCACGATGACGACAACATGTCGCACTTTACGTCACCTTAAGTGCACAATTTCCAAAATTCATTCTAGTGCATTGCCAACTTTACATTTTGCAAAATGTGTAAATTACACGAAGCCTCTTATAAAATCAATACCCAGAATTTGGTACTTCGCATACAGTTAGATCATAATGTGGATGACACAGAAAGTATAACGTCCCCAGGTATCGAATTAAAAAACCAAAGTTTGAATGATATTATTTCAGAAACCATAACTTCTCAAGCACACAATGGATTTTCACAAGCTATACATCATATGAAAGGTCTTTTAAAACTGAACTTATGATGCTGAGACATGACCTCAATTTGACGTTGTCTTCTGGTTCAAGAATTCATCTCAAAAACTAATTTTTCTAAATTTTCACAACATCGTGTAAACCTATAAATTTGCCAAAACCGTGGTGATTAACGTTAATCCCGAACACCGTGTGTTTGTTCAAACAAACACTTAAGCTCTAGCTTTTTTTAAACTTGTGGGCTGAAATGAGAATATGTTGCCAAATACCAATGTAAGCAAAAACAATTGTTTTTCCAAAATTATCAGAAGAAAATGTATGTGACAGACAAATATTTACCCCCCTTTATTTATTTAATTTCATTGCTTTTCCTATAATTCTGATATCCATCCGCCACTTTCCTTTCGTTACATTTAAATCACCTTTCTTATGCAAATTAGCCAAAATTCTATTGCGCCCTCACATGAGCCAAATTCACACACACAGTTATTCCGAAGCAGAGGAGACGCAATCGTTAATCGCTCCTTCTCTCCTTTTATATTCAGGTAAATACAATTTTATTTATTTATACTTATCTTATTTAACCGAAGTTAAGTTTGTACATTACTTTATATTTACTAAGTTGACTTCATATATATGTGAGGTTTAGTCTTATAAAAGGGTATTTTAGTTTTAAAATATTTAGTCCAAGTCCGGCCGCAAGATGGCGGCCGATACTTACCTTATGGCGGGAAACGCTAAAAAGGTTTAAATCTTACATTTTGTAACCTGCTTTACTTCAGGAGCATTTATCGTTCACTTATTTATTTATTTATTTATAAATGTATTTAGTAACTTTTGTAAACACTATTTTAAAGAAATACACACACACAGTTATTCCGAAGCAGAGGAGACGCAATCTTAATCGCTCCTTCTCTCCTTTTATATTCAGTTAATAAAGAATTGATCAGCAAAGAAGCCTTTTCCTCGTCCGTCCTTTGGCAAGTGCCACATGTAGAATGCATGAACTTTAGAGTTTTACCTTGAGAATGAACTTACCTGAATGATAGTTTCTGGCGTTGCCTTCTCCCCAATGCCCTGAACTAGACCTTCGTATGCGATCTTGTTTCGTTCAAATCTCTTGTCCCTGTCCATGGCGTAGTACCGCCCGACAACGGTCGCTAGAGACCCGTACTGAATGTTCTTTGTGTAATCCAAGACTTGCTGGATGTACTTGACTATAGTTTAGGACAGAGAGTGTAGAATCAGATATTGCTGTGAGAGGCATTACACACTTTCGGTAACTGCCTAAATTGACACAAATATAAGATGAAAGCAAACAGGCTTGGTATTTCATTCTTGTAGGGGCAAGGCCACTGTTCCTGAGTAAAGGGCACTTCCATTAGAATATCAGAATGTCTATGGGAACATTTGTAAGGGACACCAAGGCCAAGACCAGGGCAATGGAGGCCAGGCCTGGCATTTCGTTCTTGTAGGGGCAAGGCCACTGTTCCCGAGTAAAGGGCACTTCCATTAGAATATCAGAATGTCTATGGGAACATTTGTAAGGAGCACCAAGGCCAAGACCAGGGCAACGGAGGCCAGTCCTGGCATTTCATTCTTGTAGGGCAAGGCCACTGTTCCCGAGTAAAGGGCACTTCCATTAGAATATCAGAATGTCTATGGGAACATTTGTAAGGGGCACCAAGACCAGGGCAACGGAGGCCAGTCCTGGCATTTCATTCTTGTAGGGCAAGGCCACTGTTCCTGAGTAAAGGGCACTTCCATTAGAATATCAGAATGTCTGTGGGAACATTTGTAGGGGGCACCAAGGCCAAGACCAGGGCAATGGAGGCCATGGCCTGGCATTTCATTCTTGTAGGGGCAAGGCCACTGTTCCTGAGTAAAGGGCACTTCCATTAGAATATCAGAATGTCTATGGGAACATTTGTAAGGGGCACCAAGACCAAGACCAGGGCAACGGAGGCCAGTCCTGGCATTTCATTCTTGTAGGGCAAGGCCACTGTTCCTGAGTAAAGGGCACTTCCATTAGAATATCAGAATGTCTGTGGGAACATTTGTAGGGAGCACCAAGGCCAAGACCAGGGCAATGGAGGCCAGGCCTGGAATTTCATTCTTGTAGGGGCAAGGCCACTGTTCCCGAGTAAAGGGCACTTCCATTAGAATATCAGAATGTCTATGGGAACATTTGTAAGGGACACCAAGGCCAAGACCAGGGCAATGGAGGCCAGGCCTGGCATTTCATTCTTGTAGGGGCAAGGCCACTTGTCCTGAGATGAGTAAAGGGCACTTCCATTAGAATATCAGAATGTCTGTGGGAACATTTGTAAGGAGCACCAAGGCCAAGACCAGGGCAATGGAGGCCAGGCCTAGCATTTCATTCTTGTAGGGGCAAGGCCACTGTTCCTGAGTAAAGGGCACTTCCATTAGAATATCAGAATGTCTATGGGAACATTTGTAAGGGGCACCAAGACCAAGACCAGGGCAACGGAGGCCAGTCCTGGCATTTCATTCTTGTAGGGCAAGGCCACTGTTCCTGAGTAAAGGGCACTTCCATTAGAATATCAGAATGTCTGTGGGAACATTTGTAGGGAGCACCAAGGCCAAGACCAGGGCAATGGAGGCCAGGCCTAGCATTTCATTCTTGTAGGGCAAGGCCACTGTTCCTGAGTAAAGGGCACTTCCATTAGCCCTCCTATGTACAGTGCATTTGCCATAGAATTGTCAGACCTTTCAAAACCTTTCAAGTTTGCTGTACTGAAGGGTTTTGAAAGGTGAGAAAACTGTCTGACAAAAGGGACCTATGAAAGGTTTCGAAAGGTGTAACAACTCTCTGAACAAACTGGTGTTGAAATGTTTCAATACCTTTCAAAGGGTATTGAAAGGTGTGGTTGTTCAGTAGCAACAAATTCTGGAGGGTTTTAAAGGGTTCATAATTATTGATAGCCATTTTGGCCCGTAAGCAGATTTTGAAAGGTTTTGAAAGGTCAAACCATAGGAGGGTTAGAATATCAGAATGTCTGTGGGAACATTTTTAAGGGGCACCAAGGCCAAGACCAGGGCAAGAGAGGACATGGCCTCCGTGGTCTCAGTGAAATTCAAGGCATGGACAAACAAGTGTTGTACAACTTACCGCCACTGACTGGACTGGTGTCACGACCATCGGCAAAAAATTGAATGAACGTCTTGGGCACACCTTGCTCCTTGAGTTTGTCTAAGAGACTGTTCATATGTGAGATGTGTGAATGCACACCGCCATCACTGACCTATGGACAGGGGAATAGAAACATTCTCAGAAAATCACATTTGTTTATTTGTTGTAGGTGTTGGCGTTATTATAGAAATTACCAGAATGTGAGGAAAAGATTTTTGTTTAAAAGTTTTGCAAAGCAAAATTTTTAGGCAGAAATATTTGAGTATGAAATGCTAATTTTGGATAGCAGTTTGATCCTATGTGATTCAAGGAAAATCGTCTACTGAATGTTTCGAGTGTTTTTTACATTAACCCTCCTACTCTAGCTGCACTTTAGTGGCAAGTAGCTATAGTGGTCAAAATCAGTCAACGGACTGCTTTGACTGTTGACCCAAATGTGCACACAGGGGCATTTTTGACTGGTTTTTACTGTCATTTTGACCACCCTGAACAATACCAGACACTGCTTTTACCAGTCAAAAACGGTCGACTCATTTTGACCTGTAAATGTACTTACTTGTAAATGACAGTGTCTGACTTTTAAGTGCACTAGATACACCTTGGCAAGTATATATCAACATTTTGACCCTTGTAGTAGTAGGAGGGTTAATGAATGCTGCCTGAGGTGAAAGGTCACTTGTCAATGACACAGCTAGCTAAGTTGCTGTGGTACGCCTTCAATTTCAAGCAATGTTAACTTAGGTCAGTGCTCGGCTGGGAGACCACTCAGGCTGGCCCAGGCATAGTAACCACTACTAGCACTGGCTGACTGAGATGTACGCATAAATGAGTTTAGTGTTAGCTAGGCCTGCATGTGAGATCAACAATTTTAAGAGTCACAGCTTTTTGTTCAACCGTTTTTTTTCATATTTAGATTTTTTAATTTTTTAAAAAAATTTAATTTAATTTTTTTTTTTTGCGGGGGTGGGGCGCATGCTGGACATGCCCCTCTGGATCCGCCCCTCTTTCATGACACTCACCAGGCCCAACAGGTGAAGTCTACCATTGCCTTTCTTAGCCCTTGTGAAAGCTTCTACGAATGCTGGCTTGTTTGTGATGGACCCATCTTCCATTGCCAAGTCAATCATAACAATACTCTGTATTGGAAGAAAAAATGCAAAATTTTAAATTCATGAAATTCTTGATTTACATGCATTTTTTTTACCAGTGACTCAGTCCCTATATTAAAAACTTGCAGATGGTTACTATTTCATAATTGTAAATTATGAAGATATTTTCCCCAAATTTTTACAGAGGAATTCCCTCAAATTCAATAATAATTAATAGTAATAAAGTTCATTTCATTCCTTTTTGCTGTAATTCTGTTTCTTATAAAGGAACTCCAGAACTGGCATATTTTTATTAAGATTATGCCTCCATAATTGTTTTGTATTAAATGTACTTTATTAAATTAAATTAAAGTGAAAATGTTGAATATTAGACGGGTCATTTTGCCTTCAAGTCCAATACACAACTTGATTCTGAGAAAAGACCAAGGGTAAAGTTCAAGTCTGTGTCATTAAACTAAGACTGTGTCGGGTATCCGGGTACCCGGATACCCGACTGAAAGTGTCATTATCCGGTTCCATTTTTCGGTTCCAATTAACCGTAAACAACTTTTGAAAATTTTGACTGAATATTTAAGCCACACAAATGGAAGTCTCCGATTTGTTTGTGTGGGAAATGATGCTTCAAGTTATTTTTAATATAGAGCCAGGAAATTATTACAGTAAGTCCACATTTATTATTATTATTATTATTATTATTATTAATCATTTCTGGTAATGAAACCAAGGGATGCCTCAGAAAAGCGCACTTAAGCACTGTAAGCTCGAAAGCCTGAGGAAACCTGTAAACAAGGGCGCTTGCAATGTGAACCAGAAACACTGGTAAACCCTTACACTTCCACGATAAGTGTTCTGGGTTCTTTTACGTGCATTACTTAATCTAGTACACGGGACCTACGGCTTAACGTCCCATCCGAAGGACGAAGCAATTATGGTTAAGTATCTTGCTCAAGGACACAAGTGTCACGACCGGGGCTCGAACCCACACCCTGCTGCTGGCAACACCAGAACTTGAGTTCGGTGCGCTAGACCGCTCGGCCACGACACTCCACAAGACTCTAAAGAAACTCTTGTTTATATTGGTTATTTTATACATTCGGGAGGATTTATGTGTTTTTACAAAATTATTTACGGGTATCCAGGTATCCAAAGATTTCCAATTTGGAGTATCCAGTTAAGTTTTCTTACATTAAACATGGCGACCCAAGTCCGAGTCTGAGCCATTAATAATGGCCATTAATATTCTGAGCGTACCTGGTACAAGACCCGTCCAGCACCGATACTCAAGTGGCCGACCTCACTATTACCCATCAGCCCCTTTGGTAAACCGACGGACAGACCAGACGCATCCAGTGTGACGTTACTGGTATCTTTGCATAGTTCATCCATGACAGGGGTATTAGCATTAGCGATGGCATTGCCTGGATGTTGTTAAACACATAGCAAATTATGTCAACATGTGCCAAGTCGTCCAACATGTAAAAACATTTTCACATGAATAAGAAATAATTTTTTTAGACCACATTGGCATTATACATATTAAACATATTAAACCAGTGAATATATTCAATGTCACTGACTTTACTGTGAAATAAGATTGATTCAGGAAAAATTAATGTTAACCCTAGCCCTCCCAAATCCTCCAAAATCCTCTTTGCTAAAGTGAAGGATTTTGAAGGAATGAGGTTACATGCTACATGCTCTTTGCTAAAGTGAAGGATTTTGGAGGATTGAGGTTATTAGGCATACTTGCCTTTCCATGGTGCATGTACATCCATGTTTGTTGTAGTGATTGCAAGGTCAGTGCTTGGGTCAGTGGACACTGTTTATTGCTCCATGCATGCAGGGAGGGTCCATGTACATGTATCACAGATTAGAAACACATGTGTGCATACATGTCATGTGCTTGCTTTACTACTGAAGGATTTTGGAGGATTCAGGTTATGTGTAAGCAAATGGGCCTAGGGAGTTAGGGTTTTAAAGAAGAAAATGTAATATAGGGCTATATTAACCCTCCTACTACTACAAGGGTCAAAATTAGTCAAAATGTTGAAATACTTCCCAAGGTATATCTAGTGCACTTTAAAGTCAAACACTGTCAAACCTTACGTGTAGTAAGTACATTTACAGGTCAAAATGAGTCGACTGTTTTTGACTGGTAAAAGCATTGTTTTGTATTGTTCAGGGTGGTCAAAATGACAGTCAAAACCAGTCAAAAATGCACCTGTGTGCACATTTTGGTCAACAGTCAAAACAGGCAGTTGACTGGTTTTGACCTCTATAGCAACTTTCCACTAAAGTGCATCAATAGTAGGAGGGTTAACCCTTGTATACATGCAGTCTCCAAAATGCTGCAAAAAAAACCCCTGCTAAGTACACAATGCTTTTTGTATGCATGCCTCAAAATATTGCATACTGTACACAAGAATGGTACATGGATACCCCAAAATGCCCCTGGGTATGGGACAAAAACAAAGTGTTCTGACCTTCACACAGTATTTGTATACCGCAAGTTACTGCACTGGTTTATTTCAAGTTAGCCTTGCAATGAAACAAAGCAGGTGGCTGCTTCAGTTTACCTCATCTCTCTGAAGAGCCTTGGGCTATGCCATTAATCTTTAGATAAGAAAGTGTGTACCGCAATATGTCCCAGTTGAGACATTTTGAAGTATGGGTCCACTTTGTAAAGAACAACACTGATAATAGGGTTTTCAGTTTGTACGTGCTTGACCGAAGCCCTCCACACGCACAGCGCATTGCCCGCCACAAAAAACATAAACAGTTTAATCTAAAAAATTCTACTACTTTTGCCCGTCGAAATCTTACATGTAATAGCTCATTGGAAAGCTTATAGTTTCAGCTATCCAACAATGTACATAAAATAGCAATCTGAACTACGTGCGAAAGCCTAGGTTTTTATGAATGAACCACTCTCGCCCGCCCAGCCTTTCGCGAAGTGTTCCGAGATCGTGTGCATTCTGCCCGTAAAATTTGGCGCGCTCTGCTGAAGGCATCCACTTCGGAGCTGTCTCCGCACCCGAGTACATTGTGATTGACATGAAAACGGGTTTCCATATTAAGTCAAAGGGCTCCTTTACATAGCCATGCTTGCTCGATCTCCATAACTACTCTACAACCGAAGTTACGAAGAGATAAAAATTAAACACCGTTTTTTGAGGTGAAATCTTCAAGTTGAAAGGTAAGAGTAGTGTTTGAATGAATTTTACACCTCTTTTCTATCATATGTGAAAGTTCTGCGCCGTAATTGTGTGTAGTTTTGAGCGGAGAGTGTATTTTTTACACCCTTTCAAAGCTCTTATGGAGGGAAACGAGCACGAACGCTGTGCGTGTGTATCACGGTGTGTGTAGGCTGATTCAACGGTTTTGTTGCCATTAGGGATGTACACAGTGTATGGACAGTCGGACTTCATCGAATGCTGTATACTTGATTAAATAAAACAGGATTCCTCAAAAAATACTCGTCCGATTTTCTTGATTTAAAAACCATTGTATTTCTTTCATCAGGACCTTCAATTTGATATAAATATTGAGTATATTGGTTTAGGAATAATTTTTCAACTGAAAACTCTACTGTCTTAATACTATAGGATTAGGAGGGTTAAAGGAAACCTGGGCTGGGGGACCATCCTGAATAAGCCTTATCGCTAATAGCAGCTGCAAGGAATTGTGGGATGTCTGTGGGCACAACAGCGCCACTGCGTGCCGCGCGGACAAACAAAATATTATTGACGTCACAAAAGCTGCGCCAAACAGATGCCCCTTTTTGTATCCCTGTATGCTTTGCGGCAGTTGCTTCAGTGCTATTATAGTACTATAGCGATAAGGCTTATGTTCTCACTGTGCCGTGGCCTATCATTTATGCACAATGTTAATTCTTTCATGAATTTTGAAAGGTGATGGTTCTTATCTTAGACTAATAGACAACATGTAATTAGGCCTACGTAATTATTCTTTAAAAAAATAGGAGACTGTGAACGGAAGAGGTATTCGGACTAACGTTAGTAGTTACGCGCCTCTCGCCCTTCTGCTTTGCCTTTGCAGATTTCTGTTTAACATGTTTAACCATGGAATTTCCTTCCTCCATGGTTTAACCTGGCATAGGCCTAACTAATAATATTAGTTACTAATAGTAATACTAAGTGAGCTCACCATGTTTTTCATCCGAAATTCCCCAACCATCGATGACGATCAGACAGACATTCATCTTCAGCAATAACAGGGAAAAACTTTTTGCTCCAACAAAAACAATGACACAATCAAGCCTTGTCTTGATTTACACCGAACTTTCTTTGATAATTATGCCGGTATTATGCGGCGGGTTAGTTATCAAGATTCTGCACGTAGGTACCACGGTACATATCGAATCCCATGTATCGAGGTTCCCCAAATGTCAAAGTTCAAAAAGCCGGGTGTTAGCCTCTTTTCCAGGGAATTACTTATGGGCAGACACCACGTGTTTGTTAGCTCAGCATGACCTCAAGGTTGATTACTTTCACTCAGCTCGCACGGTGTGGTCAGAATCACAGCTAGTTTGGAAGGTCGACTCGCAATCCTGTTCCACCATTATGCAGCCGTGTTGCCGCTCTTCTACGACGAATGAAGTGCACCACTATGGTCTCACTTAAAATCATGAAATTGAGTCGAAATATTACAGCTCAGTCGTAACAATATTAATAAGTCTGGTACCCTGTAAACACTAACGCTTTTCTAAAGCAGAGCTATACAACAAGTAGACAGCCTATTTACATTTTAGTGCAAAATTGATTTTGGATTTTAACAATATTTTCCAAGATGCCAACGTGTGGCAACTGTCGACAAGAAGTGGAATTCTATGAACATGGAGGACTGTTTTATTGCACTGAATGTGAAACTCAATCGCAGGTAATTTTATGTGAAAATGGAAGTAAATGACGGGGGTTGGGCAGTTTTAAAAAATCCACGTAAATTTTACTAGGGATATTGGGCCGCTGTTATGAATATGAACAGCGCTGGGGTGAAATCTGTAGTTCTGAACGTTTGCTTTGCTTTCCTTTATTGTTTAAATCTTTAAAATTCGGAGAATCACAATACTGCAATTTGTAAAAATCCGAGGATAGAATGTCGTATCTGGCCGCCACTATTTTTCATTAAATATAACCAATAATGTAATCTTACCTACCTGGTAAGGTGGAGAACATATGGATGATGATGGACATATACTTCAAATTATTCCAGGATATTTATTTCATGAAAAATCAGGCATTTTTGGTATATGATGACTTCCTCAGTCATGTCAGTCTGATCTTGTAAACTCCACAATTAGTGACCAACACAGTCATTGTACATGCGTAGTGGCAACTATAATAGGATCCTTCTATTTTCTGAAGGGGAGGATTTTTTAGAAGGGAAATCAAGTCCGAAAACCATCATAAAAGTGGATTTTAAAGATAGTTTTCGCTTTCTGTACCACCAAAAATCGATAGAATGATTTTTTTAACTGGTTAGTGGTTGCAAAAAAAATCAAAAAAAGCCCTTAAAAAGTGGCGGCCGGATACGACATTCTTTCCAAATCCAAAAATCTGGCAAAATCCGGAAAAATCCAGAGAAATCACAGCCCTGAATTTAACTACACAAAGTGTGCTAGGCCAATGCATAGAGCAGTTGTGTATTGTATCACAGGCCCAAAGAGTGCACTCGCTGATGAGGCCAAAGGAATGTTTTCATTGGCTCATGTACACGCGCTGTGTACAAAAAAGTGCATTCCCATTGTTTAACCTTGAACATGGCGATGAATGTAAGCCTTTCGTTTCGGTTTGCGGTATAAAACACCATGTGTTTATCTCAACTATCGTGAAGCTGAGGTACAGGTTCTGAAAAGAACCTTATCGCACAACTTGTATCTCAACTGGCGCTAAGTGAGATTATGGTTCAGGGGAGAACCAATATCGGGCAACTCATTTTCTCTACTGTCATTGGTGAGCCAGTGGTCGAGCAGTTTAGTGCATCGGATTTGTGTTCTGATGGCTGAATGTGGGTTTGAATCCCGACCGCAACTGTGGTACTTATGTCCTTGAGCAAGACACTTTACCATTATTTGCTTCTCTCCACCCATGAGTAAATGGTACCTGTGAGGGCAGAGTTGGTTGTTGTGTTCGATTAGCACTATATATGCTGAAATTAGGGTTTTCAGTTGAAAAATTATTCCTAAACCAATATGCTCAATATTTATATCAAATTAAAGGTCTTGATGAAAGAAATACAATGGTTTTTAAATCAAGAAAATCGGACGAGTAGTTTTTGAGGAATCCTGTTTTATTTAATCAAGTATACAGCATTCGATGAAGCGCGACTGTCCATACACTGTGTACATCCATAATGGCAACGAAACCGTTGAATCAGCCTACACACACCGTGATACACACACACAGCGTTCGTGCTCGTTTCCCCTCATAAGAGCTTTTGAAAGGGTGTAAAAAATACACTCTCCGCTCAAAACTACACAAAATTACGGCTCAAAACTTTCACATATGATAGAAAAGAGGTGTAAAATTAATTCAGACACCGTTCTTACCTTTCAACTTGAAGATTTCACCTTGAAAAAACGGTGTTTACTTTTTATCTCTTTGTAACTTCGGTTGTAGAGTAGTTATGGAGATCGAGCAAGCACAGGTATGTAAAGGAGCCCTTTGACTCAATAGGGAAACCGTTTTCATGTCAATCACAATGTACTCGGACGCGGAGACAGCTCCGAAGTGGATGCCCTCAGCTGAGCGCGGCAAATTTTACGGGCTGAATGCGCCCGATCTCGGAACACTTTGCGAAAGGCTGGGCGGGACGAGAGTGGTTCATTCATAAATACCTAGGCTTTTGCACGTACTTCCGATTGCTATTTTATGTACATTGTTGGATAGCTGAAACTATAAGCTTTCCAATGAGCTATTACATGTAAGATTTCGACATGTAAAAGTAATATAATTTTTGATTAAACAATTTGATGTTTTTTGTTGCGGGCGATGCGCTGTGCGTGTGGAGGGCTTCGGTCAAGCACGTACGAACTGAAAACCCTACTGAAATGGCAGCAATTGAGCTGTATACTCCCCAGGGAGCTGAGATGGTTTTCAGGAATGATTTATGAGCCTGATGAGCAGGGGTAATAATGTAATGCGCCTTGAGCACCAGTTTGGTGGATACGTGTGCTTATTTAAGTCCACATTATTATTATTATTATTATTATTATTATTATATGGTTCAGGGAGAACCATGGGGTCTTCACGGTACATCGATATTCCACTATGCAAAGCCTCAAATCTGAATGAAAGCTTTCTGTTGTTCCCTAATACCCGGTTATAGCTATTCGTCATGTCACATTTAAAAAAGCTTGCGTTTGAGAACTGCACCTTGCAGATGTGTCGTCCGTGTTTTTTCGCTATTTTGATGGCAATTTCGGAAAAATTTCTTTTTCATCAGAACATTGCTCATGTACAAGGAAAAGATTCATAACAAATACTTTAAAATGACACATCTCTCAAAATAATTGTGAAAAGCATGGTTTTACCCCCAAAATGTACGAAAATAAAATTATTTTTATCCTTTTTTTATTATTTATTATATTATTAATTATACACGATTCTTATAAAGCGCACATGTCCTAGCAACTAGATCAGGGTGCTGTACATTATTATCCCTGCTCATCAGGCACATAAATCATTCCTGAAACCATCTCAGCCCCCTGGGGAGTATACAGCTCAATTGCTGCTGTTTCGGCGCATAGGGCTAATCAAACACAACAACCAACTCTGCCCTCACAGGTACCCATTTACCCCTGGGTGGAGAAAAGCAATTACGATAAAGTGTCTTGCTCAAGGACACAAGCACCATGGTCGTAGCCAGGATTTGAACCCACATTCTGATGACTCG
This sequence comes from Zoroaster sp. YZ-2022, assembly GCA_029582265.1. Classification (NCBI taxonomy): domain Eukaryota; kingdom Metazoa; phylum Echinodermata; class Asteroidea; order Forcipulatida; family Zoroasteridae; genus Zoroaster; species Zoroaster sp. YZ-2022. Next base: position 32,668,192 of record CM055832.1, on the reverse strand, counting down.
GCCATCAGAATACAAATCTAAAGCACTAGACCGCTCGACCATGGCACTCCATCTCTCTTGATTGTTATAAAGTATGGATGGATTTACAGACATTGGTTGGTTTCTAGCTGTACATCTCTCTTGATTCTTATAAAGTATGGATGGATTTACAGACATTGGTTGGTTTCTGTACATCTCTCTTGATTCTTATAAAGTATGGATGGATTCACAGACATTGGTTGGTTTCTGTACATATCTCTTGATTCTTATAAAGTATGGATGCATTTACAGACATTGGTTGGTTTCTGTACATGTCTCTTGATTCTTATAAAGTATGGATGCATTTACAGACATTGGTTGGTTTCTGTACATGTTTCTTGATTCTTATAAAGTATGGATGCATTTACAGACATTGGTTGGTTTCTGTACATGTCTCTTGATTCTTAATAAAGTAAGGATGCATTTACAGACATTGGTTGGTTTCTGTACATGTCTCTTGATTCTTATAAAGTATGGATGCATTTTGGTTGGTTTTTGTACATCTCTCTTGATTCTTATAAAGTATGGATGCATTTACAGACATTGGTTGGTTTCTGTACATCTCTCTTGATTCTTATAAAGTATGGATGCATTCACAGATATTGGTTGGTTTCTGTACATCTCTCTTGATTCTTATAAAGTATGGATGCATTTACAGACATTGGTTGGTTTCTGTACATCTCTCTTGATTCTTATAAAGTATGGATGCATTCACAGACATTTCACTAAAGGTATATACTGACTTTAACAAAAACTTTTTAATTTTTTCTCCTGTAGGTGATGCGTGTTTTTGAGAAGGATGATGACTTCGATACAAAATTAGATTACGCTCATGCTTACTCAGCATCCAAACCCAAGAGAAAGAGAAGAATAAATAGAGTAGAAGAAGATGGTATGTAGAACTTCAGACCAAAAAAAAAAAGAAAGCTGGTTAATGGGCCTGGCTGACTTAAAATTTGTGTTTGTAATATATATTTTTTTAAACCCTAACCGTGCTCAATGCAACAAGATGCAGCAAAAGTAAAGAGTTTTTTTTTTTTATCTCAGCAGCAAACAAAAGGACCATTGTTTCTAGCTGGTGGATCTTGTTGCATTGAGCAGCCCTGCACAAATTTCTGTTGTTGCATTTTGTTGCATTGAGGGGTGTGAGGGTCAAAGGGGCAACATCGTCACGATCAGTAGGGCATGGAATCAGAATGCTAGTTTTAGATTAACTCAGAGACTGAAAATAATACCCCACATGATAAGGTCATATTACCGTTGATGCTGCATGCATGATTCAGTAATTTTACAGTCACTGTGTTCATCTTAAACTAGAACACCGATTCCATGTCTTATTGAAATTCTTCTCTGATCGTGACGATATTATCCATTTAAAGGTTAACCCTCCTACTACTACAAGGGTCAAAATCAGTCAAAATGTTGAAATACTTCCCAAGGTATATGTAGTGCACTTACACTATTAATAACTTTACCCTGAAAATGCCCTGAAAATCTGTTTTACCATGAAATATATAGTTCACGGCAATTTCATGATGACACAACACCGTGAAAATGCCATGAAATACTCTTGGGATTCCTTCGCCATGAAAACACCGTGAAAACACCGTGAAAACACTGAAAACACCATGAACTCCTTGTGGCAGTTTTGGGGCAGCTCATTAATTCTCGAGAGCACCGTGAATTTGCCCTGAAATCACAGTGACCATTATTGCCAATATCTGAGAGGAAGAGACACCATGAAATTGCAGTGAAATTACGGTGAATTGTTATTTCATGGCAGAACAGATTTTCAGGGCATTTTCAGGGCATTTTCAGGGTAAAGTTATTCATAGTGTTAAAAGTCAAACATTGTCAAACCTTGTCAAACCTTACGTGTAGTAAGTACATTTACAGGTCAAAATGAGTCAACCATTTTTGACTGGTAAAAGCAATGTCTGGTATTGTTCAGGGTGGTCAAAATGACAGCAAAAACCAGTCAAAAAATGCCCCTGTGTGCACATTTGGGTCAACAGTCAAAACAGGTAGTTGACTGATTTTGACCTCTACAGCAACTTTCCACTAAAGTGCAGCAATAGTAGGAGGGTTAATGTTGATAAAACTATTGAGTATGCTTGCTTTCTTTCAACCAAGATGTATATTAGAAAACCAACCTCATGAAGTTTCAGCTCAGCGTGGAGCCTAAATCATGAGAAAAGTGTGAAAACATTCTGCTGTTGTCATGACATTACTGTCCCTTTAAAGGGAAGGTTGAATGAAAACGGGCATCTGTTCTTGAAAAGCTTGTTCTTGCTAGATATTTGTGGATAAACGTTTGGGAGTGTTGACTGTTGATTGTTGATTACTTTTTCTCTGCCCTTGTTATAAAACATAAAAACAATAACATCCTGGAAAGGTGGGGATGGGGGTATTGGTATTGAGAATTAGGTGCCCATTGCTCACATGTATGTTTGATGATCTACCATTTCCAACGAAAATTACAGTTGGAAAACCATCTTGGGTTTCTCATGGTTTACATTTGGGATGTAAGTTATCACTTCTCCAGTTAGGCAAAGTCATGAAATCCCCAGTGTTGTATTTATTTAACACCATCCCTTCAAAACCCTGCCTTCTAAATACAAAATAAATTTCAATTACCAACTTGCCAAGTTAGTATCTCATACTAACAGACGATCAGAGCATACTGATTGAAAGATTGAGTTGTAACCTCCAGTTCTTTTCAGAACGAATTACTACTCAATTCAGAATTTCACATGGTGTCACCGCAAATAGTCTTTACTTATCCTCTTCACCATGGAAAGTTTTACTTTAGAATCTCATATTTATTGTTTGGTTTGGTTTTGTTTTGCTTTAGTTGCTGGAGAAGAAAGGACATGGTGGTCGTGTGAACTGTACCAGAGTATCTTGAAAGCTCAAGTCAAGGCGTTGGTGGCCATGGGATTCTCTGCTAAACTTGATGTGAGTACCCTAGCCTTCTCAGTGTGTAGACTAGCTATATGCTCCGTGCACACCATAGCCCTCTAGTGGCTAAAATACACCCAGTGTAGTGCTGATAGGGCACATTGATATGGAGCGCAATTGTATGGGGTGTCATGGTCGAGCGGTTTAGTGCATCGGATTTGTGTTCTGATGGCTGAGTCTTCAGAATGTGGGTTCGAATCCCGACCACGACCGTGGTACTTGTGTCCTTGAGCAAGACACTTGACCATAATTGCTACTCTCCACCCAGGAGTAAATGGGTACCTGTGAGGGCAGAGTTGGTTGTTGTGTTTGATTAGCCCTATATGCGCTGTAATGGCAGCAATTGAGCTGTATACTCCCCAGGGAGCTGAGATGGTTTCAGGAATGATTTATGTGCCTGATGAGCAGGGGTAATAATGTAATGCGCCTTGAGCACCAGTTTGGTTAGACTTGATTTCAAGTCTGAGATCGCGGTTATTTTTGTCTGCATCAGCCACGCAAAACGCCGTTTACCCCTACTGGCTATCACAGCCCTAACTCGCGACCTCAGACTTGACCCTCTTGTGTTTGTGGGATATTCATGTATTCATAGCTAAAATTTACATAATAATACGGATGCTAGAGAGATGGCCAATCAGGAGGCCACAAAAACCTTGTAGGCTGCGTCTATTTCTAACAGGTTACACTCGCTTAAAATTCTTTCTGTGAAGACTGTAATATTCATTTGATATTAAATTTGTATAGTGCTTGGTACGTAAATAGTATTTGAAATGATAGGTAAATTTAATGAGATCTTAGAGTTGTAAAAAAGCACAAAATAAAATACATAATTCCTTATCTACAAAAAACGTCTTACCTACAGTTTAAATGGAATCGTTGAGTACATCTCCTCCAGATAGATCCAACTGCATGTAGAAGGTTTAGTTTGAATATTCATGTTATGGAAGGCTTTCCGACCAATCAGATTGTTCCGTCCACTTTTGGACTAATTCGCAATAAGGTGTGTACAACCGACGAACAACATTCCCAAGTCTGTGATTGAAGGTTAATGTCGAAGGTTAATACACAAGAGGGCGCTATTTAATGCGATACTGCAGAGCCGTATTGGCTTCAGGCAGACATAAAACCACGATCACAGACTTGGAACCATGTCTACAAGTTTGGTGGATACGTGCGCTATATAAGTCCACATTATTATTATTATTATTATTATTATTATTATTTGTGTATACTGTTGGGTAACATTGATAATAACGAAGTGTATATAAACGGTTATGATATTTGTAGACTTGATAGGAAAGGTACACAAGGTGGAGGTGTTTTATGTTATATAAAAAGTACTATTGTATGTAAAGAGATATCACATTTAATTGCTGATGACATTGAAGCTCTTTGGGTTGAGATTAACTTACCACACACTAAACCTATTCTTGTAGGAACCGTTTATAGACCTCCTAGCGCCCATACAGATCACTTGTGTAAACTAGATTCAATATTTCAAAACATTACAACCTTGTATGATGATGTTATTATTCTCGGAGACTTCAATCTTGATTTGAAAAAAGGGTTAACTCGGGTAAAATTAATAAAATTGCAAAACAAAATAACTTGCACCAGTTAATTAAGGACAACACAAGGATAACTAATGTTAGTCAATCAATTTTAGATCTTATTTTGTAACAAAACCGGATAAAATTTCAGCATCAGGTGTTCATAGTCTAGGACTTAGTGATCATTCTTTAATCTATTTAATTCGTAAAAACAAAAAATTAAAGCTCCATCAAGAACAATTAAGTCACGCCACTTAAACATTTTAATGACAGGGATTTTTTAGACACCATTAAAAATATAAATTGGGATAACATTTTACACTGTTCAGATGTCGATATCGCCTGGGCGACCTGGAAAAATCTATTTCTAAAGGCTTGTAACATGCATGCACCATACAAAGAAAAACGAATTAAAGGTTCACTTCCTGAATGGATCAATGGAGACTACATAAGACTATCTAAAGACAGAGATTTCTTTTTTTCAAAAGCACATAAGACAAATAATCCCAAAGACTGGGAAAGAGCTAAATCATTAAGAAACACTGTAAATAACTTAAATAGATCATTAAAAAAGAAATATTGTACTGATGCCATTAAAGAAAATGTAAATAACTCTAAAAAACTATGGGATGTTGTAAAGAAATTAATTCCAAAGAATAAGTCATCTGTTAATCAAGTTAGCACCGACTCAGGTCACACTACCTGTGACAAAGACACTGCTAACCAGTTTAATCTGCATTTCACTTCCATTGGTAATTCTTTGGCTAATGGCATTACTAATATTGGGACTACCAACTTATCTCTTAATAATGCCAGTAAAACATGTGGCACTACCACAGCTATTAATATTATGGATAACTTCGAGTTTGATATTATATCACCTGACTTTGTTTTCAAACAAATATAAAATTTCTCAAACAAAAAATCACCTGTAATTGATGGTTTACAAATTCGATTTATAAAGCTGGCAGCTCCTATAATTTGTACTTCACTTGCTTATATATGCAATTTATCCTTGCAAACTTCAACATTTCCTTCCGACTGGAAACAAGCAAGAGTCACTCCTATTTTTAAATCTGGAGACAAATCGGATGTTTATAATTATAGACCAATTTCTGTATTACCTGTTGTTTCAAAAATAATTGAACGAGCAGTACATAACCAACTGTATATGTATTTAAATGAACGCAATATTTTAAATCCTTGTCAATCTGGTTTCAGAAGTAAACATTCTACAAATACTACACTTTTAGATGTTTCTGATCATATTCTTAAGAACATGAATGATGGTAAAGCTACAGCTGCTATTTTTCTTGACCTGAAAAAGGCATTTGACACTGTTAACCACCATCTGCTTATTGAGAAGCTTAAACATATAGGTATTAAAGACAACACATTGAACTGGTTTATTTCTTATCTCTCAAATAGATCTCAAGTTGTTAGTATTAATTCCTCACTCTCTGATTTAAAATGTATTGACATAGGGGTTCCCCAGGGTTATATTCTTGGACCATTATTGTTTATAATCTTTGTTAATTCACTTGCTGACTGTGTATCTTGCAAGTGCGTAATGTATGCTGATGACACACCTCTTTTGTGCAGTTCAAAAGATTCTCTTACCTTAAAATCTGAGCTTAATGCAAACTTAAATAGCATTTCGAAGTGGTTTAATGTAAACAAACTAACTCTTAACATTAATAAAACAAAGCTCATGATATTTGGAACTAAACACACATTACAAAACTTCAAGAATATTTCCCTTACATATGATACAGATATAATTGAAAGAGTGGACAATTTTAAATACTTGGGTGTTGTTTTTGACCCACAACTAACATGGAGTAATCATATTGATCAATTAACTTCTAATGTATCCAAACGTATTGGTATAATTAGAAGAATCAAATATTATCTTCCGTCGTCTACTCTGAATTTGCTTGGCAATGCTCTTGTTATGCCTCTTTTTGATTATTGTAGTTCTGTTTGGTCTAATTGTAATGCTCAATATTCTAATTCTCTTCAAATTCTTCATAATAGGCTTGCCAGAATATTGCTCTCTGCTGACAGTCGTACTTCAGTTAACGATCTAATGACTAAACTTAGCTGGAATAAATTAGAACAAAGATGGAATGACCAACTTCTTATCACAACATTTAAATGTTTACAAGGCAACGCACCTTCATATTTATCGTCAAATTTCTTATTCAGTGATTCTGCACATTCCAAGGGTACACGGAGTCAAACATTTAAATGTTTACTTCTTCCACCATGGAAAACTAATCCAGGTAGACGGTCATTCCACTTTAGAGCTGTAAATCGCTGGAATAAGTTGTCAAATGACATTCGGCTCAACTTTAGTACCATGACTACACATATTTTTAAAAATGCCATCAGTACTCATTAATGCTGACATATTATGATTCCATGTATATTGATATATAGGCCTAATGTACATTTATATGTTTACACTTTTAAACTTAATACTATGTTATGACTGTGTATATTATGTACACATACTGTAAATATATCTTGTATATACTTTTGTACATTTTAAATACATGTAGTGTACAGGGTTGTCACCAGACCAAATTGAGTGCCGGCTAATTTTGTCAATTGCGAGCGGAGCGAACGGAGCGCAGCTCCTCACGGCCGGGGGTCCAGGGGCCCGCTTAAGGGCCCCTGGTGGGGTCCAGAGGCAACGCCTCGGTGGGGGTCGAGGGGGCGAAGTACCCCGAAGTTCCTGGGTTTTAGCTTTTAAGAATAGATTTGGAGGGCTCACCTTTCACATAATTTGTTGTATAATAGTATGATATTTTCATAGTATTAATATACAAGAATTTATGATGTGAAGGAGTGCCCTCCAATGCAATTGACAACAATGTTGGCTCAGAAAAACTGAAGCTTCTGTATGGCCTACCAGGTGTCCACTTTTCGCTATTAAACTTAGATGCCTGCTTCTGTTTTTTTGATGAGGTAACACTTGAGCAACCGTCAGGCATAGCAGCTCGGTTTTTGGCCTAAATCCACAGTGGCCAAGACTCGGTAGCGTGATCAGTTCCCGGTCAGTTGTACTCAACACGAAGATGTGGTCGCAGAAGAATGTATCGAATTTGCCGGCTTCTCGCTTGACCCGCTGCCGTGTCTATCACTGCCGCCCCTTGCGTTTAGTGGCAAGAGAAAAAGCTGGTGATACTTTTCTGCGAAAAGTGCGACATAATTATTTTGATCAAAACACTTCCAAAAACGTTCACAAAACTTTTCATGAATGGGCGGAGGGACGCACGTGATTAATTTTCCCTTTGCTGAGCACATCGCGGGGAAAGCTAGACGTTCTGAGTCACGCTTAACCAACCTGAAATTTACGTGACATCGACATTACGAAGCACGTGGCATCATTTACACGCTGTAGAGACTAGTGGCATTAGTTCATCGTGCAGGCGCAAACAACCAATCATAATGGGATTCCCAGGTCTTTTCCTGACGTCATAAATAAATGCTAATTAGTGTATTTGTTTGTACCGCTACAAACTGAGATTTATTTTATAATATCGTACGATGTTTTAATTGATCTATAGACTAAAGTCCTCAAAATAGTGGCAAATAACTCAAAGAAATGAAGAATACATGAACTTGTTTTTACTTTTATTACTGTTTAATGAAATATTCACACAATTTTTGTGCCGGTCGGTAAGACATCAATTTGCGTTTGGTGCCGGTCGGCCAGCGGGAGTGCCGGTTAGACCCGACCGGCGCCGACCGGCGTAGCTACAACCCTGGTAGTGTAGAATACAATAATGTTTTAATCTGGACCTCTTGGGAGACCAGTACTTTGTATTGAAAGAGATATCCAGAATAAAGATAGAATAAACAAACAAACAAACTCAAGTGTACATTGTGTATACACATGATTGGCCTGTGCAAGAGTGCCAACCTTGTGACAACCATTGATGGAGAAATTGTGAGTCACATTGGGATTGTGTATGTTGTCGTACCATTCTGCAGTGATCTTAAAACATGTACCCTAAACAGCTCATTGACATAGCAGGATGAAGCTCCAATCAAGTTATTGTCTCGTTGTAACCTATTTTGTTTTCATTCTAGGGAAGACACTAATCACAGTAATGGAAAGAAAAGAATTGGTAGTTTGCTTCCATTAAAATATTCCAAAATAGGACTGGAAGCTTTGCATGATGGAAGTACAGTAGAAGGTTTGCAGTAACACCATGTAAACAATCTCCGATGAGTTGTAATAATTGTTGGTTCTGAGAAGAACTGGTGGTGAGAAACTTGGTTCTTCGAATCATTATATTCTCATGGGCGGACCCAGAACATTTTTTAGTGGGGGGCTGAGAATCAAAAACAATTATTTTTCAGTACTACAAAAATTACAATGAAATAATCAAAGGGAGAGAAAAACAAAGCACACTGTGGGAATGGGAGTGCATTCTCCCCTCCCCTCCCTCCCTCTCTCTCTCTTTTTTTAAATTTTTTTTAAACGATTTTAGGGGGGGGGGGGGCTACAGCCCCCTTAGCCCCCCCTAGATCCGCCAATGATTCTGATCGTTATCAAATATTTTCAAATTTCAATTCTTGTGTATTGTCAACATCAAAACCTGGCTCGGATTGATGACTTACACATTCCAGTTGTGTATAATATCTTTAACCCTCCTACTACTACAAGGGTCAAAATCAGTCAAAATGTTGAAATACTACCCAAGGTATATCTAGTGCACTTAAAAGTCAAACACTGTCAAACCTTACATGTAGTAAGTACATTTACAGGTCAAAATGAGTCAACTGTTTTTGACTGGTAAAAGCATTGTCTGGTATTGTTCAGGGTGGTCAAAATGACAGCAAAAACCAGTCAAAAATGCCCCTGTATGCACATTTGGGTCAACAGTCAAAACAGGCAGTTGACTGATTTTGACCTCTACAGCAACTTTCCACTAAAGTGCAGTAATAGTAGGAGGGTTTAAAGGGATATAATTGATACAATCAAAACAATCAAAAGTGGAATAACTCAGTGACTGAAAATAATACCCCATATAAGGTCGTATTACCGTTGCTGCTGTATAAAAGAGCCAGCAATTTTCAGTCACTGTATTCGTCTATAAACTAAGACACCGATTCCATGCCCTGTTGAAAGTCTGCTCTGATCGTGACGATATTGTGCCTTTAATGATTTCTGACCAGGAGGTTGTGATGCAGCTGTGGTTTCGCTTCATCAGCAAGTCCAAGCTGGCGTTTTGTAAGGCTGCTAAATCCTGTAGCGCCGCCAAGGGACTGGACTCTGATGAAGACAAGGAAGAGAATGAGAAGACTCTGAACAAGTCGTCGTTGTCATCGCCAGATGGACCGTCGGCAAGGAAAAAAGGTTAGAGATGTGACCAGTGAATGATTTCCATTGTATTGCATAACAAAATTTGTGACACAAAATTCACAATTTGTGATGCAAAATTCACAATTTGTGACGCAAAATTCACAATTTGTGACGCAAAATTCACAAATTGCTATTCAAAATTACATACACACAGAACATGCATTAGATACATAAAGAAGTATTTCTGCTTACAAATTGTGCTATGCAAAAACATGCAATTTATTTTATGATCTTTGACCTAGGTAAGAAAGGGAGAAAGGTCAACGCCACTGATGATTGGCTTCACCAGACCGAGAAAGGGGAATCTGCCGGTCGTTCTGCGCGTACAACAACCACCAAAAGAACCCGACTTGTCCTATGGGACAGTGTGTGCTTTATGTATTTAGGTCTGAGATGGCTGCAAGAGCCTGTGCTGTTGTCGGACTTGCTCAGGTAAAACAAAAACAGCAATGTCTTTGATACAGGGTGCTATATGGAAGCAACAAACCTGTTACTGACTAAGTAAACCCTAACCCCAAGCTATTTTGGCTGAGAACCTTCCTGAATCTGCCAAAATCCCACACCATGTAATCATACAATTGATTTAATTTTGCCCTACACCGACGTGTGTATAGCATACTCAGTGCTTTCCAAGTGTCTGTTTAAAACTTCACAGGTGACTCGGGTGGGACTCGAACCCACGACCTCCTGCTTACTAGTGCAGACGTCTTAACCTCTCGACCACAGAGCTTGCCCAATGATGATTTGCCAGCTAGAATCCTACATAACAGCAAGTTCCGCGATATATGTTTGTGAAATTCTTGCATCGGGTGATAAACAATCAATTGTTTATCACCGTTGGGTGATAAACAATTGATTTAATTTTGCCCTACACTGATGTGTGTCCAACTGTCCAACTTAGGTGGAATGTGGACCATAGCTTTCTTGAAGTATGAGTACACAATAAGAGAGCGATATATGACATAAAACACAATAAAGGGGGCCACTTTGCATCCGTCACGTTAGCAGTTTTTCCAATGGTTGTTATTTATTTTTTAAGTACCTGAAACCGACCAAAAAGTGTTTCAACATGTGAATGGACATGCAGGCTTATACTAGAACTAATTTGAGTTGATTTATTTTTATTATTTTTTTTTAAATTTATTTTTTTACCCTCAAATTTCCATAAAAATTGGACGGAAAAAGTTACCTCACTTTTCCGTCCATTTGTTGATGGAAATTTTAGGGTAATTAAAAGATTAATAGTAATAATCAACTCAAATTATCTTTAGGATAAGCATGCATGTCTATTCAAATGTTGAAATTCTTTTTGGGTGGTTTCATATATTTAAAAAAAAATTACAACCATTAGAAAAACTGCTAACATGACGGTAGGAAAGTGGCCCCCTTTATTGTGTTTTATGTCATATGACTTGGATGCATACAATGTCCTTTTACGAAGATTCCACCTATAACGGGCTCCAATGGGACTTGTGATGTGTTCGGGGCTCCATCTCTTAATTCTTTCCGTACTCAGGTTTTCCATGCCTTAGCCAGTACTAGTAACTGATGTGTATTTGAATGTCTTAAAATTTTTGCATTCTATTATGTAATTTCTATTTATATTTTCATTTATCATTTCCTGTAATTGGCGGCTCGTCCGCTGTTGGAATTGGACAATAAATAAATAAATAAAAATAAATAAAGATTGCTTTTCAAGCTTTAAACAAAGGTTTTGTCTGAGTTCCTCGGAACTCACAAAAGAAGTGTTCACACATCTTGAAATTCAAATGAATGCAATGTCCCAAACTATATCGATCACGACCAATTTTGTTCACTTTTGTTATTCCACAAATATTTTGACCGGATTTGTTCTATCAATCAGATTGGTCCGTGAAGGTCGTCTTCCACTGAGGTCAACAGCCCAGGTCACCTCGGACCACATCGCTAAAAATATGAGCGCTAAGGATATAGTGAGATTTTGCAATCCACAGATGGTGTGTATAGAGATTTTTGTTTGTTTTTTCACTAAAACTAACTCATTTGCGTGCATGGAACCTTTAACCAAAGGGGCGTGGGTTTGGATCGGGGTCACACTACAAAAATGAGGGTTGGCAAAGGGTAGGAGAATACATGAAAATGTAGAGTAGCATATACCCTGCTTTGGCCAACCCCTACCCCTGGAACTGATATTGGAGGCTGCTTGTTTACATGGAGACATTTACTTGACAACTGTTGTTCATTATTATTTTGTATAAACCTATCAAACTAATTTAACACGCAGTAAATACTGCAAGGTCAGTAATGAAAAGTTGAGGTGTTCGGCCATAGCTGTGCATCAGGGTCCAGTCTGATGAGATTGCCTGGGCAACGGTATCTGGGGCAAGTCACTGTGATGTGGCCCGCAGTTTGGATTGCTCCACAATCGCAGAGGGGGTCAACTGTTGTTCAGGTGTCGATATATAAATACTAGCACTCGGAATACTGGTATTTCTAATATTTCTTTTGATGAATAATTTGTTAATTTCCCATAGACCAAAGTCAACTTTTATTACATTTTTTTTCCCAGAGCATTCCTGATATTTCGTTGATTGTCGATCTTGTCTCCGAGTTGTCAAAGAAGCTGGACTTTACTTCGTTTCATTTGATTCAGCTTGACCTGAGCTTTACCATCGCCAGGATGGTTCATGCGCTGAATCTACCAGGTATGTCTTGAAGAAATATTGTCTGTTTTTCATTATTTTACCGGCATTTTCAGGCAAATTGTTTTGTTTAAAATCATTGCTAATTTTCTTTTACACAGAAAAACAAATCCCTTGAAATGTGATACTTAATAATTGTCAAAAGTAGTTATGTAAATTAATGACTAGACCCACCATTATTTACCTTTGGGACATATTTACTGAAAACCATATCATTCCCAATTATTTTGCAAAATATGTCTATCTTAAATCCCTAGGCCCACACATAACCTGAATCCTCCAAAATCCTTCAGTAGTAAAGCAAGCACATGACATGTATGTACACATGTGTTTCTAATCTGTGATACATGTACATGGCCAGGGACCCTCCCTGCATGCATGGAGCAATAAACAGTGTTCACTGACCCAAGCACTGACCTTGCAATCACTACAACAAACATGGATGTACATGTACCATGGAAAGGCATGCCTAATAACCTCAATCCTCCAAAATCCTTCACTTTAGCAAAGAGCATGTAGCATGTAACCTCAATCCTTCAAAATCCTTCACTTTGGCAAAGAGGATTTTGGAGGATTTGGGAAGGTTAGGGTTAATTATTCATTGAATACTCCACCCTTTTTCCCCGCCCCTTTCGTAGCTGAGCTTTGCTGCCATGCCCATCAGTTACACCTCCGAGTCAAGTCCTCCCTGGAGAGTCCTATCAAAGGTCCCCATAGTAAAGCAGCCAAAAGAAAGATAGAGTGGAATCCCCGTGCTGTGGAATGCCAAGCGCTAGCGTACATCATCGTCGCTCTGAAGCTGTTATTTACCCTGGATGATCAGTCAGAGCAAACACTTTCCTTGAGGACTCAAAGCCTGCAATCGTTATTTCCTAAAGGTAAGCGTTGATGATCAGTTTCCTGTATGTCACAGGCCTGTGATTTCTCAGGATTTTTCCTGGTTTCAGGATTTTTTACAAATCTCCATTTGCCTCAAAATTTTCTTGAAAGACAAGAAGTAGCCACCAAGGAAAGAAAAAAGTAGCCTGTATTGTATTGTGTACAAACTTCTAGTTTCTTATTTGTGGGGATGTGGAGAGTTTGTAAATCCTCCAAAACTAAACATCCTTGAGGTTCAGGGGACTTTGTCATCTAGACCAAAGGGAGACCTAGGCCTGCTACCCACAGGAGGTTCAGGGGGCTTTGTCATCTAGACCAAAGGGAGACCCAGGCCCGCTACCCACAGGAGGTTCAGGGGGCTTTGTCATCTAGACCAAAGGGAGACCCAGGCCCGCTACCCACAGGAGGTTCAGGGGGCTTTGTCATCTAGACCAAAGGGAGACCCAGGCCCGCTACCCACAGGAGGTTCAGGGGGCTTTGTCATCTAGACCAAAGGGAGACCCAGGCCCGCTACCCACAGGAGGTTCAGGGGGCTTTGTCATCTAGACCAAAGGGAGACCCAGGCCCGCTACCCACAGGAGGTTCAGGGGGCTTTGTCATCTAGACCAAAGGGAGACCCAGGCCCGCTACCCACAGGAGGTTCAGGGGGCTTTGTCATCTAGACCAAAGGGAGACCTAGGCCTGCTACCCATTTTTCAAGATTTTTTACTTTTGTCAAATCACGCCCCTGATGTCACTTGTATAAGAATGCTAGGTGTCGTAGATATGAAATGTCAGTTTACAGTGGTGGTATCTTCCTTACTTTCCATTGCTTTGTCCTGGGTTCATATTCCACTCGAGTCAGCATATTGGGTTTCAGTTTTTTTTCTGGACCACGTAGGCTCCCCCATTTCTAAATCTGGTAAGGGAGGAGGGCCAAAGTCATGGTACAGCCAAGCCTTTGAGAAGCCTGGCCAGGCCCAGGCTACCTGGCCTCCTAATCTGTGATTCCTAAATCCTGTAACAATACAGTACCTGATAAGTAACCTAACCTGGGCTTCTGGAGGGCCTAGCCCAGCCAAGTAGAGCTCATTATAATGGCTGCAGTTGTGAACAAAAGACAGCTGAGGTGTCAGTCCGGTTTGTGTTAATGATAAGAGCTATTTGAGATCTATTCATTAGTAAAGGGTCTTTTGATAGGCAATTATATGTTGGCCCATAGGCCTGAGCAAAACCTGGGCCTGGCCAGGCTTCTCAAAGGCTCGGCTGTACCATGACTTTCCCCCTCCTCCCTAAGTTTTTTTTAGTTTGCATTTAAAAGGGGTATACCACCATTGGTAATTTACTCAAAAAGAACTGAGCGAAATATTATGTGAAATCTTACATTGTCTTAAGATGATAATGGTAATAATAATAATAATAATAATAATAATAATGTGTGGACTTATATAGCGCACGTATCCACCAACTGAGTGGTGCTCAAGGTGCATTATATTATTACCCCTGCTCATTAGGCTCATAAGGCTCATAAATCATTCCTGAAACCATCTCAGCTTCCTGGGGAGTATACAGCTCAATTGCTGCCATTACAGCGCATATAGGGCTAATCAACCAACTCTGCCCTCACAGGTACCCATTTAACCCCTGGGTGGAGAGAAGCAATTATGGTTAAGTGTCTTGCTCAAGGACTCGGCCGGTGTCACGGCCGGGATTCGAACCCACATTCTGCTGCTAACACCAGAACTTGAGTCCGGTAAGCTAGACCGCTCGGCCACGACACTCAGACGTTATTCCGTCTGAAATGTTGAAATAAGCTGAAACTTTCAAAGGTTGTTTTCTGTAAATGTATCTTGATTCTTATAAAGTATGCATGCATTTACAGAGATTTCTTTGACCTTTGAACTATGACCTTTGTTTCTCCACAGGGGTCCGCTTATTCAACTGGGATGCTTGGGTAGCTGCTCAGAAGTTACGATTCCAGCATCATCTTGGTCAGGAGGGATCAATAAACAGTGTAAGGTATGAATACAACGGAAATATTACGCTCTGATAACAATATTCAAATTTAAAAAAAATGCTACAAATGGTGTTGATGATGTTATGCTAGCTTAGTCTAGTTCCCTGAACCATGGTTAAGGATCATTGTGAAAGAAACACTCGTCAATTTTGATCAAAATGTCCACATAGCCCTCACTCAGAATAATGAAACAGAAAGTAAGTGCAGTTTGTGCGTCTGACGCATTGTCGGTAACATGCTTCTCGAAGTACAGCTAAATGGTCAAATACATCCGAATTGTCCAATCAATTTTAATAAACATGTTACCATGACAATCTATTTTTTAAAAGTTAATTTGGCTAAAATGGAATGAAGGCTATTCTGACTTGTATGTTTAAAACAAATCCAAGATGGCCTCCATGATTTACAGAAAGAAACTTGGTTGATTCCTCACTTGTTTTCTCTCCTCTCCTGCATGTCCACTCGCAGTGATATAAAAAAAGTCCGCAGCATGGACAAATTTGTACGACACTTCAAGGGCTTTTATCAGGTTGAGCAGGTCCACAAACACTTTCACAATAGACACCACAGACCTTCTGGACGTGAGTAAAAAATTGAGCCTTAGGCCGTATCCGAAATGACGGCTATGGCTTTGGCTATGGCTATGGCTATGGCTAGATCACTGTTTCTTCCTATACTTCAGCATTGCCGCTGCAGCCAATAGCCATAGCCAAAAACACTACGGCTACGGCTATGGCTAGATCACTGTTTCTTCTTATACTTCAGCATTGCCGCTGCAGCCAATAGCCATAGCCAAAAACACTACGGCTACGGCTATGGCTAGATCACTGTTTCTTCTTATACTTCAGCATTGCCGCTGCAGCCAGTTAGCCATAGCCAAAAACACTACGGCTACGGCTATGGCTAGATCACTGTTTCTTCCTATACTTCAGAATTGCCAATAGCCATAGCCATAGCCAAAAATGCTTAATTCGACACGGCCTTAGTACTGTTGGCTTTGTATGCATTGTAGCAAGTTAAGGTATTGCCCAAACTATTGGTTTATAAAAGAATGTCCTTTATCTTGATAAAAATTGGATTGACGACTGCATAGTATAATTCATGTTATTCAGTACTGATGGTGATTTTGGTAATTTTTTTATTCAGGGCAAGACATTTTGAAGGAGTTTCAGCGGCCGTTTCGTGCCTTACACGAGAACTCTAGCACATTGCAGGGGCAAACTCGTAGCACCTTTCTTTTGACTGGTACCGTTTCACAGACGGTGCAGCTAGACTCTGACGAAGTCGGAGATGACAATAGTGACACAACTCAGAATGATGAGGATCATGACAAACCGACCACCAGCTCCAAGTGGCTCTCCAGACGTTACCTACTTCATGAGGATTTCTCAAAACACACACTGAAGCACCTGACTAATCTGCAAGAACTGTGTGAGCAGTATATCATCCCTCCGGAGTGCATGAAAAAGGTACTAGACCTGGTAGTAAAAGGGAATTCCAAAATGAAATCCAAATGTTCCCCAGAGAACGAATCAGAGTCTTCAACAAGTGAAGAAACATCTTTTGTCAAAGAAGGTTCCACAGGGAGTAATTCTGGGCCTGATGAAAGCAAAGATAATGATAAGGAGGAACATAGCCGTGTGAAATACAAGAAAAGTGGTGAAAATAAAGAAATCAAACATGATAAGTTGCCTGTATTATTGGAGGATACAACAGATGATGATTTAGATGAGAAACCCGCAGAGCAGTTGAAGGGAAAATACTTTGACGACTGGAACAGACTGTATGTGACTTACCCAAGTCTTGCGAAACGCCCGAGTGAACTAAGTCTTGAACATCATATGGATTGCTTCCATCTGTCGATGGAATGGTTGTTGGGTCGATGTAGTCAGTTATGTGAGACCAGACCAAACAGACTTTATTATCATGTTAATGATATTGAGAAAGTATTGTTTAAATTATAATCCAGTGAGTCAGGGCAAAAGGTGTAATATTTTTTTATTTCTTTATAATTTTGTTTTTAAGGATAAATTTCAACATTTTTGTGGAGTTGTTTCTGTTCAGTGGGTCAGCAGATTTATGGGGGGAAAGTGGTTAACTTTATAAAGAGTTGATTGCACTGGTCAATGAAGAGCAGTGTTATTTCTCATTAGGCCATGTAAAAATTGATTGGTTAGCATCTCTGCCCGACTAGCAAAAATGTTATTTAAAAACTTAACATCTGAAAATGTCAAAAAATGTTTTTAAAATAAAATGAAAACAAAAATTGCAAATCTCCTGAAGCCAATTCAAGTCATCTTGTAAAAAAAGAAATACAATAAATTATAGTTCCTCAATTTTCTGCTCATTGTAAAACCTTCATATCTTTGTTATTCAATATTTAAAGGGGCAATATCGTCACGATCAACAGGGCATGGAATCAGAGTGCTAGTTTTAGATTAACTCAGTGACTGAAAATAAGGTCATATTACTGTTAGCTGCTGCATAAATGAGCCAGTAATGTTCAGTCACTGTGTTCATCTTAAACTAGGAAACCGATTCCATGCCCTGAAAGTCTGCTCTGACTGTGACAAAATTGTCCCTTTTAAACCATGGGCCTTATGACACATAATCATGTATCTAAACAGTTGCAACAACTAAGTTTGCTGGGTTTGCGGTAACACCATGTGTTTATCTCAACTAACGTAACCCGTGAAGTCCCCATGGTTCTCCCTGAACCATATTAACCCGTGAAGTCCCCATGGTTTTCCCTGAACCATATTTCTCACTTAGCGACAGTAGAGAAAAAAACGAGTTGCCCGAAATTGGTTCTCCCTTGAACCTTTCTCACTTAACGAAGGTTGAGATACGAGTTGTGCGATAAGGTTCTTTTCAGAACCTGTACCTCAGCTTCACGTTAGTTGAGATAAACACATGGTGTTACCGCAAACCGAAACGATAAGTTTGCTGGGCACAATTTCATTGAACTGCTTAGTAGAGAAATATACTTAGCAGCTTTTGTTGATTACCAGCCAAAATTTCTTCCAAACTTTGCTCTGTGTGGCTGGTAGTCTGTTTTTTAATACTAAGCAAAATCATTTCGCAGCTTTATGAAATTGGTGGCACGTTTGCAAAGTAATTATGTTCCCATTTATGAAGTGCACTGGAGCATAACCGCCCATTTTAGTGCATATTTTGGCATCTCTATTTTGTCTACCTGCATCAGATACCATCAAGAGTATTTTTATTTGTTTTTTTATTCTCCCCCTCCCCTCCTTGAGTTCTAGCCTGCACTTTGAGTGGCATTTAAAAGCCTTGTGTTTTGATTTAAAAAAAAAAAAATTTTTTAAATAAAATATAAAAAAATCAAGATTTGGAACTAGTCTATCTTGTTGGATTGCACTGCAGTCTACCCCCTCCTTCAACCAACCTCTAAATATTATAAAGTACTCTCGTACGAGTGATTGTAAATGACTTCGTGCAAAGTGCGGGGTTTATCGATTGAGCCAAAGATTGAATAAACACACAACAATGAGACAGGATTACCAGTTGACGATCACTTATTTTATTAGTCACTGATGCAAACTCATCAGTTTCTCTCTTTATCCCGATCAATCTCCGACTGACTTCTTATTCCATCAGCAAACATATTTAACCTCTTTACTTATCTTCATTCTAGAACAAAATATTATTTTCTTAGAAAGATCAACTCACGCATATGCTTACGCACGCATGCAGCTCGCGTGTAAAGCAAGGGAGTCATTTTAATAACAATAATTAATTGTCTGATTAATTTATGTTATATATAACTCCATATCACTACAATATTTTGTTTAAAAATTACAAAATTAATAAATAACAACAAAAAGTTGGAGTTGACTGCTTACCTACATCCTCCTTCACCTGATGTATGTCTCTTCTTTGTCAACCCTGATACTTAAAGATGGACTTCAACGGAATATATTACAGTGTTTTGATGCTGTTAGGCTTACAAGAAGTGTGTAATGATTACTTCTATATGATTAAAATTCAAATAAAGTAATTTCTTAATGTAAAACAAAATTCATTTTGATCAGCATTTCACTATCTAGAAAAGTCGTGTTTCGCAAAAAGCCCGAACTCATGAATAATTCATATCGTAGTTGTGACGTACAATCAAGGACTGGCATTTGCTGCTTATGCCCACATGTCATGAGTGTTCCCCAGCAAAGTGCATTAAAAGCGGCGTGTCTGAAAACGAACTCCCAGTCGTACTCACTTGCCTTCTCTCGATATTTGGACGCTTTCAAAGTTGGAACAGAGCCTTGCTTCAAACGATATTTGGTATCCAAACCAAAACTTTCTTTCACTTGACTGGAAGAATCTCTACAGTCGCCCGTAAAATGGGCTGAACAAATCAACGACCATTTTGTCACCGTGAAATCCTTTCGTGTATTGTTCACGAACTTCACCCACTCCTTGGAAGCCGCGGTTCCGCGAAATCGGAAAAAACTAACCTCTGGATTCTTGGTGGCACTTCTTGTACATCCACCAACAGCACATGTGCTAGGCATTATGCCGTCTTACACAAAATCGTCAAAACGGGGAAAAAATCATGTGTATCAGCTTCGAGCAATTAAAATCCCCATTGCCATACACAAAGACAAAAACGGCTTCCTTTATTTATGCCCCAGATAGTACGTCACACTTACGCTGGTTTACGTGGCCGCTGGTATTTCACCGTTCATTTCGTATTGTATTTCTATGGGCCTTTGCTGGGAACCATGAAAGCGCGCAGCCAACGGCGAGAAAAAACCACTCGCTCAGAAATCTAAGAAGGGGGGCTATTTTTTACAATCAAAATTAAACAAAATAACGGGGAATAAAACCATCGTACTGATAATGAAATAATAACTAAACACAACATAAACAAGACTCAGGAGACGATTTAGTGTACGAGCTCTCGTTGAAGTCCATCTTTAAATATTTAACCCTAACCCTCTAGGTATTCTGGCTAGGAACCTTCCTGAATCCTCCAAAATCCATCAGTGCAGGAAACATGCCCTTATCTTCAAAACGCACCATGTATTATCATTGATCTTTCATATTCAGCACTTATGGCCTGTACTTCTTGCCAGGTAGTAATTTTGTCCCATTTGAAGAGGTGAAAGTACCAGTTTCCAACAAGTGCTGAATTTTCCCCCAAAAGTGCCACTTCGAGGATTTTGCAGGATTTGGGGTGGTTAGGGTTAATGTAACAAATTGAATGAAATTTACTTTCATGTTAACAAACAATTAAGCAATAAAGAAATTTATATAAAATATTATTTAAAATATATAAGCATGGACATCTTTACTTTGTGTGTGTTTGGTGTTTTGAATAATTTCCTAGAGGAATAATTGGGTTTTACAGAGGGCCCCCCCCCTCTCCCCAATCTACACAAGATTTACAACCCGAATTCAAAGTAAGTCAGAAAAGTGAGAGTGATAGCACTGTATTTAAGATTGATTAAATAAAAATGAAACAAATTAATAAAAGATAACTATTACAATAAGACGTCTGATGAGTTTTAAACATCCCCTTGTATAATCTCTTTAAAAAAAAATTACCAAGTGGGTTTTAAAGATGTATTCAGTTATTACTTAATGGCAATGTTTGTTTTAATTTGTTCACAGAATAATTGCCAGAAGATTGGTTTTAAAGTAATAAAAGTGCCAAAATGATTTTATGATGGGATCCATCATAAATTCATTTTGGGACATATAATACTGTATAAAAATACTTCTAATATTATATTGTTTTCCTTTCCACAAGTAAAATAGCAGATTTCTGTGAAAAAAAATCAGGAAATTGCTGGTAAAAAACGAAAACAAAATTAATCATAATTGAATTCCAAAATATTGTTCATGGAGTGTACATGTATTAATTTCCCCCCCGTCCTGCATTCCTCATATAACACGCGTCAATTGACGCTCCATTATTTGTAACACAAATGGTTTTGAAAGCTGACAATGAAATGATATATCAACGACTGGAATGAAAGACTAGCCTCGGAAGGCTGTATTGTACCTTGACTATCTTAAAATACATCTCATTGAAAAACGGAAATGGTATCCGACTGATTAAATACCACGTACGCTATATGCAAATTTATAGAAGTTGGCGCCATCTTGTGGGAAGATAAAGAGAAAACGGGCGCTGATGTTTTGATGTCGCAAAAGGATCTAGGGTTAGAGGTGAACTTATTTGGAGGTCTGGGAAAATGTTTCTAGCTGGAATCTCTTGCAACCTTGCAGTGGTGTAACTTGGGATTGCTGAACTCAGTTAGAAACCACAGTATTTCACAGGTATTACATATCATTTCTTACATTTGCAAAACCCAAAGTCATTGATGAGTTAAAAAAAAAAAAGGGCCCGCTGCGACAGTGAATGTTGGGCGTTGTTGTTGTTCTTGTTGGGGTGGGGGGTGGGGGGGGGGGGGAGGTGCGGAGGGTAGTTGTAATCCTCATTTACCTCGTTTCCATTAATCATGCGTGTATGCTTCAATGAAACAGTGTCATGAAATTGTTAAGTGATGTATTTTTGTAAATAATAGTTAATGATTTTTTTCCCATGATAAATTCTTAAATAGGTACACAGGGGTCTTGACTGGACCCTTGCCTGGCCTTGTACAACTACCCACTGGCACGAGAACAGTTGATGCCAATGCAAGCATGAAGGTTCTCCTATTGAAACTACTGTTCCTTCTGCTTTTCTTCATCCTGCTGTTCCTGTTCCTGCGGGTTGTTGAGGGTGTGGCCTGGTACGAGACAGGACTAGTAATTTCACAGATCGTGGATCCACTTTCCCTCAGCGTACGGAAACTGAAGGTCCTTCTAGATGGTCGGGGGATAAGCTATGATGGAGTGGTTGAGAAGCAAGAGTTAACGTCACTGGTACAAGCATCAGGTGAGTTACAAGTTGATTCTGAGAAGATTTTGGAACAGCAGGCCTAGAATTTCATGGCCACCATTGTCGGAGTCTTTGCTTTGGTGCCCCTTTCGGAAAGAATGTTGAACCCAACTGCCACTTGTGCACAATGTCTAAGTATATGTTTTAGCAGACGACAAAATCTCATTCATTGCATACATTCATTGCTCAATATCTCCCAAAAATATCATTTCCAGTCCTTACTTGACTACACTTTCCTCTCCTTGTGAGTTCACAGCGATTTCAACAAATTGTAGTTGGCACGGCGTTCTGGGAAATACACCCTCAGCCTGGCTACAAGCCTGGGGCTAGATAGATCATGTTGTAGAGTGTTTGTACAGTAATCCGTTGGTTGCAAGTTCAAATTCTGCTTCAATGAAAACATGTAATTCAATTGAACCAAATCAGCAGCCATGAAAAATTTACTGATTTATCTTATTTATCTTCTGTTTTTGTTCTCCGTGCTACCAGGGGATGTGATGGAAGGGGAGCTCCTTCTTTTGGAGCGAGAGGAAGACGAGGCTGAGCAGAGTACCAGCTTCAGCAGCGGTCCCCACTTCTATGAGGAGGTAGAAGACAAGAAAGATAGCATCTGGCTCATTCAGGTACAAACTCAATAAATTATGATGATTATGACTTCTCTGAAGTTTTATCATACAGAGGATAATCTCTTCAGTGCTACTCTTTGAATAATACTTCAGAGAAATTATCAGGTTCAGAAGTGGGAGGAAAGAGCCCAGAGAAATGAAAACCCAACATGGTTGGATAGGGGTTGTCAATCCGAGCCACATGCTAAGGCACCTTCTCAAAACTATTCCGGGATAACTTGTGGGGAGATTTCCCAGCAGTTGATTTTTCAATCCGCAAAGTATCCCCAAGCAGTCCAAATATATTGCGGAAAAATCTATCTAGGAAAAGAATCCACCTGCAACGTTTCCGTAATGATATACCCTTTGTGGAAAAACTGCTTACACATAACCTGAATCCTCCAAAATCCTTCAGTAGTAAAGCAAGCACATGACATGTATGTACACATGTGTTTCTAATCTGTGATACATGTACATGACCAATGGACCCTCCCTGCATGCATGAAGCAAGTGTCCACTGACCCAAGCACTGACCTTGCAATCACTGCAACAAACATGGATGTACATGTACCATGGAAAGGCAAGTATACCTAATAACCTCAATCCTCCAAAATCCTTCACTTTTAGCAAAGAGCATTTAGCATGTAACCTCAATCCTTCAAAATCCTTCACTTTAGCAAAGAGGATTTTGGAGGATTTGGGTTAAAGAGTGAAACCTGAAATGTGAACAGTTGTAGAAAGTGAGAAAAATAACCGCTACGGTAATGTGACATTGGATATGAATTCAATCTCAACCCAAAAGATCTCGCAACTTTCTGATCACCCCATGCTTCCCTCACTAACTCCAATTCTTTAGCAAAGGATGGGTCCTTGATTCTGATCCATTTGTCTTCAACTCTCTTAGGTCATCCCAAGAGGAAGTTTCCCTTTACTTGAGAGACAAACCTGGAATACAGTTGTCAAGAAAGTCTCTCATTTTGGAATACGGACAGGAACCTTCGACTGTGCTCATGACAACAGGTCCGCTTGTTTGTCTGTCTTTCTTGGTATCCGTCTGTCATTTTTGTCAGTTTCTGTCTCGGTGTCTATTTGTGTTTGTCAACCCATAAACTACTTCGCAATGAGTGTGTTTGCATCTCAAGTGGTCTAGTTAGTGATCAATGTTCACATTTCCCTGTGCAGTTAATAAATATTCTACAAACTTGCAACAACAAAAAAAAGTCTCCGGTTTCTGGTCTCCATGTGCATCGCTTCGGACCCACACGTCAGCATTTTTTGTTTTCTTTTTATTGCTATGAAACGATCTCCAAGGTATCTCTTAGCCACTGTACTTTGTGTATGGGAAATTGGGTCTAGTTCCAATAACCACATATACATGTATCATGTATTTCACTGGTTAGCAAAAAATTAAAAAAAAGATTACCAAAAAAAATGCATCACCGCACCGATTTTGAAGCTGACCTGTGACCAGAAATCAGAGACTTTTTGTGTTGGCCTTATTAAACAGAACACAAAGAATAGAAGAAAAGGATGGCTTAACCAGTTCGCGTCGGAGGCCGTGTATACACGCACATTTATTTTTGAGACAGCGGATCGGAGAGCGTCTAAACACGCCACAGGATTCTCAGGAATTTTGTATAGATTCCGGTCGACGTGGCAACAGCATACGGTGGAAGATGTGGTCTCCCCGGTCACGCTCTGGTGAGCACCATTGTTCGTGTCTGTGCGGTAAAAATAAACCCGCCACGGGGGTTCGGAAAAACTTTTTTATTCCCGACGCGAACTGGTTAATAGGCCCCATTGTTACACTGATAGTCAATATCTGGGGAGATAAGGTCGTTACTTTATTCATTAGCTAGACCAGCCTACATAATGCACTGTGTGCACTGTGGTATTTACTAAGAAGTCTATGTGTACACAGTTATAAGTACACAGTTGCAACAGGAAAACCTATGTATAGTAGACATCCATAGAACTTATAAACACTGTCCACATTAGACAGGTTTATACAATATCGTCCTGTGCCCAGAAGAAGGTCGTAAGGCTGCATGACATTCTTCCGGGCACACAAAGTACAACACAGTTATAAGTACACAGTTGCAACAGGAAAACCTATGTATAGTAGACATCCATAGAACTTATAAACACTGTCCACATTAGACAGGTTTATACAATATCGTCCTGTGCCCGGAAGAAGGTCGTAAGGCTGCATGACATTCTTCCGGGCACACAAAGTACAACTTTTGTTCCCAGCAGAAGGTCGTAAGCAATTAAATGGCTCCTTTGAAAAAAAAGTAGGGCATAACTGTTATATATTTGTTGCTAGAATTACTCCCAAGACATGCTTTTCCATTCTCGTGCGGAATTTAACTTTCCTACAATGACTTATAAATGGCAGAAAAAATTACCAAACTTTCACACTCAGTTTTCTTGAAACACAATTTTGCACATTAATTGCTTACGACCTTTTGCCGGTCACACTTTTGTTACGTCCTTCTTCCGGGCACACAGCGATATGTAGAACATTTGTCTGGATGATCAGAGCTGCCTAGTGTCCAATTGAGCAGTTTCAACTGCACACAAACAGGGTTTGTGTGTCTCGAATTAAGTGTGATGTTTCTCAATTCAACTTTATTTTCTTGCAGATTTTGTCGACAGAAAGGATGGACACAACCCATAATCATTCTGGCAACACCCCAGGGATTGAATCAGAAGGATACTGTTGTCATGGCAACCTATCCATCAGCCAACCTGAAGGCATCAAAGGTCCTTAACTGGGTCAACACAAGACTGGCCAAGACAGTCCACGCAATCGACGAAGGCCGATTTGTCAAAGAATGGCTCGAAGCATCACAGAGTAAACCATCGATGCCTCCTATCGAACTTGTCCTCAAGTCTAAAAAAGAAGATTCTGAAGCACCGTTGTTTTTCTCGGCTATCAGCTTAAAATATTCCGGTCGGGTCAAGTTTCGACAAGCATTCATTCGTGACAGCACGCATAAACTGTTATCGGAAAAATTCAAAATGGAATCAAAATCATCTCAGTATCTTGTTGGAACACCCGAGGGGATGATAATGTACGGAACTCATGACGGCGAATATTTAAACCACCGTGCCATGGATGTTTACCTACGAACCCTCTACCCACAAGCAAATGATTTCTTCATGCTGTCTTTTGTGATTGGAAACATGCTTTGTGTATTGGAGCTTGCTGTGAATGGAGACGATGTCCTAGCCAAACGAATATGTTGTTTACTTTGGGTTTGGGCCAAGTACAATGCCATACTTATTATGCTATGGCTACCATTACTGGCCCTGACGCAGATACCCTTTCTAAATCCTGCTTTCCAATTCTGTCACAAGGTACTCCGACTTTCGAGCCAGACGGTGTTTGCCTCGCAGCTGAGAAGCATGTGGATTATACACAGTTATCACGGTGGTTTAATCATAACATCCTTTTTTGTGTTCTGTGCTGTGATTGGCTATGTTCAAAGTCGCTTTGGCAACAATGACAACGGAAACGAAGAAGAAACGTCAAGCAGTGAGTGGCTGCAGAGCACCATGGGTTATTATTATAATATGTTGGTACGACCGAGTCCGGGTTACACCCCTGTGTTACTGAACAACGCCCACATTGAAGCGGGTGTGCCGTGGAACCCTATCAACCCACTGGGGTTCCCCAATCTCTTCTTGCTCGCTGACAGGTCACAAGATTATCTGACAGATCTTCCGACCTGGCGCTACCACCAGCGAGAAATCAAAGAGGAATTGTCGATGGAGAATTTTATGACGTCCTGCTCCTGCTGGCAGGCTTGTTTCCCTGATGACCGGGACAAACGTCATGAGGAAAACTGCCGACTCCTCAGAGAGTATTTCAGGGAGCGAGACAAGAAACTGAACCAGTATAAAGTGGGCGGGAAATACACAAAAAGGGGTAAAAAGCATCTTTGTAAGAAGTGCCTTGTTAGGTTTGTTGATGATCCTAAGAGAGGAGAGCCTTTCTTGGTCACTGAAACTCACGAACCGTCTGATTCCTGCCAAAAAAGGGCAATAAAAACATGTTCTAACTTTCCTTTACCACCTGAAAATCTTGGCAGTGCATCAATGGATAACACACATTTGGAATCTGACCTTTCATCTCAAAATTTGCAATCAGGCCCAGTTGAGAAATCCAGTTACAAAGAAAAGAAGCGTGATAATGAATTGGTCAAAAGTCCCCAACACGATGATGTACCATTAGCCGATAAACCCACATGTGATTGTAGATTGTTTGACCTTGGCCTCAAATCGACCTTTGACCCTTGGCCTGAGTGCATGATGGAGAGTTTGGAGTGTTCCATATGTCTTGAGCCCTATGTGGAAGGTGTGACACTGTGTGGTTTGCCCTGTGGTCATGCTTTCCACCAGCGTTGCATCACATTGTGGCTGATGAGTAATCAAAACCATTGTTGTCCCAACTGTCGCTGGCCAGCTTATAAAACCAAAGGTGCTAAGTTGTCCAAACACAAAGAATAGAATAATATAAATAATATTAATTTCAGGACAAAATGTTACGTCCCCAACTAGTTTTCTCACAATATTACAGTAGAGAGCTTTTTAGTAACATATTTGTTGAAGTTTTTTTGTTTGGATAAGATCCTTTAGTTGACCATTAATTTATTTGCAATTGTGCGGATAACAAATGGAAGACGATCATGAAAAAATAGCATAATCTTAAAAGTAAGATTGATTTATGTTGGATTATTTTTATACATTTTAGTTCCGATTAAATTTTAAAATTGTGCATGAATAATTGATTTTGTAGGTTACAGTGATCTCGGTCATTTGTAGGTTAATTAGAAGGGTTTTGAGAAGCCCCAGACTATTCTCAAATTATACCCAAGAGTAAGGACATGTCCTTAAAGGGGCAGTATTGTCACGATCAGAGCAGACTTTCAACAGGGCATGGAATCAGTGTCCTAGTTTAAGATGAACACAGCGACTGAAAATTACTGGCTCATTTATGCAGTAACATCAGTAATATGACCTTATCATGTGGGTATTATTTACTGAGTTATCACCGAGTTAATCTAAAACTAGCACTCCGATTCCATGCCCTGTTGATCGTGACGATATTGTCCCTTTAATTAAAACATAACATTATTTTGTCACCCAACATCCACCCTGTCTTACTTCTTTATTCCTATAGACAAATCCGCTGACCACTGTCTTCCACCATTACTGCTATGGTACTACATCACACACATTCTTCATAAATAATAAATATGCATGCTGGCAGTTCATCATAAAGAGTACATGAATGCACAGAAAGTTAACACTTTGATGCAGAATGTTGGTGGCAGTACCCAGTGAAATGGTCAGCGGGTTAGGATATATTTGGATCCTACTTTACTCCATAGTGCCCTCTGACTGAACACCATTTTTTTTTCCTGTGACAGGGACATTTTGGGTACTTGTTCAGATTGGGTTAGGCGGCCAAAAAGCACCAATAATGCCACAAAATTAATATCCCAGTCTACATAGATCTAGGCTACATGTTCAAAATTGTAGGAAGTTTAAAAATTAAGGAATTTCAAAACTGCTAATTTTATCCTTTCTTGCACCGTACATACGGTGCATAAATGAATAAATAAGCAGTTTTGAAATATGCAGCACTACTGAAGTGTTTATTTGTTTACAGATGAAATTAAATAATGTGATCAATTTACTCAAAATGGCTTAATAGATGAAGTAAAACAGCTAACATTACAAAAATGAAAACAAAATAATAGATTTCCCTCTCTTTTTTCAGTTCTTTGAAGGCACCACTGGTTAGATTTATGGTGTTAAAAGGCACTTGATAGGAAATAATTTTGTTCAACAATTTAGGATAGCCACATTTTTTAGCAGAAATATTTGTGTGCGTATGAAATACTAATTTTAGTCACCTATGATCAAGATCCTGGCAAGTTTGAAACAAGGCAATTTTCACAATTTTGCACTCATTTTTAAAAGCATATTGATTATGATTAACAAATTGTGAATTTTATGTAGCATTCTGCTATGTGAGACAAGGGAACTCATTAATTGCATCACCTAATTAAGTTACATCATTTTCTATATAGAGAGTCTGTGCTCAGCCCCATACACTGAATCAAAATATGTGCCACATAATATAAAACAATGTGAAAAGCGCAACATGTTCAGAAAGTAGATCTAGTGTTCAAGGTTTATTTATGCGATATATTGTTTATTTGAAATGTGTTTTCAAAAAGTTGGTTTAGGGTGAGAAATAAAAATAAAAAAAACAATTGTATAAGCAAGAATCTTGTTCTGGATTTTTTATTTGTCCAAATTACATATATTACAGGTTTTGTATTTCTTAGGAGCCTATGTCGCTACATATAATTTGCATCTTCTAAAACTGCATGTTTTATCGCAGAAATCACCCTTTTCCCCCATCTGAATTATTATTTAAAAACAAGTTAACATGAGTTAAATGCTTTTTATTACTCAACAAAAAAAGTTGCTGAAAGTTTAAACCCCTTTGTTCCTGTAACCCTCCCCCAAACATGTATTTAAATCTTAAGGGAAGTTGTAATTTTGGTGAAAATCCTCTTCTACAGGCATGCTCATTTTCTCTGATTCAAGATGTACACTAAACGACCAAACTGTGAAAGTTACAGCTCAATGCGTCATTGTGAATTAGTACATAATTACCACATTTTGAAAATGTGCATGTTTTTCATGAAATAAATGCATCAGTAATTACCAATGTTGTACCTTCCCTCTGATGTAAGAGCATGCCAACAGATGCTGAATGCCACAATAAGATTGGCCAATGAGGCCTTTGAACTGACTCCTAGTGTGATCCTTTGGCACCCAGGTGCTTAGCCAGAAATTTATCAAGGGCTTTTATCAAAAACATGAGGAAAAAAATTGTGCCCAGAAAATATTTTGATTGATGTCACAAAACACTCCCCCGCCTCTTATGGGTAAAAATAGGGTCAAATATTTGGCTGTGCATCAATTTTTTTATATAAAGTGGGCCCAAGGCTATGCGCCTAATAGTTCGATGGAGTTGGCTTTTTACCGTCTGCTGAGTGGCTGATCAACAAATCACCACATGTTATGTGTTTTAATGTTGAGATGCCGGATTTATCGAAGAAATATTTAATCACATATAAGTTCATTAAACTGTCAGTTGCCATGGTCACATATTGCCTTTCATCTGCCATCTTTCCTTTGCCTCAAAACCCCAGTTCAGTTTCTTCTTTTTCCGTGTGGCTTTCCTTTTAGTTTCCTGGGCCTGTGGGAAAGTCAGAAGAACAATTAAAAACGATTCCTTTTAACAGAACAAAAAATACTTATTTTATCTAACATAGGTGGTACAAAAGATTTACAAATAATCCTAATAACTTTGTTTGCAAGAAAGTTAATTGACAACATTGTTGTCTCGGTACTAAAAGGTCTTTAGCGTGATCTGGGGCACGTTTTTGCGACTGTAACATGTTTGGGCTTCAGTCATTGGTTAAGCGTTTTCGTGAGTTCGGTTGTGCTGTGATGACGTCATTGTTCTGACCAAACGTGTACCGAAGTTTGTGATCGGTTACGCTTGGTTTCAAGATTGCGGATTGTAAAAAGTAACAAAAGTTTTGTTAATTATTTGTTAAAACTTGATGGAATGATTGTTTGTATTCCAATATATCTTTTAAGTTTATTACTAGCACTCACGAGTAAGTTCTATTTTGCAAAAATTTGAATTACACCATATATTTTGAGAAACGTTGATGAATGAACACGTCGCAAACTGAAAACAATTTTTTCTGGTTACGTTTTCGTGTAGCTACGCCGTCTTGTTTCTGGTCAAGAATATGATATCAGAAACAAGTTTCTGGTCAGGGTCATGAAAACGTGCCCCTGTTTAGCTAAAAACTAAAAAGTCCTTAAAACCATAGCTTTTCATAGTACCATCGCTTAATAATGGCATTAGGGATGTGTTAGGGTTAGGACCATTTATTGCCGAGCTGAAGAAATGGGTTAGGGTTTGGGTTAGGGTTAGGGTCATTTATTGCCGAGCTGAAGAAATGTGCATGTAGCACATGTTACTCCCTTAGTTTTTTTTTGTCAAGCTATCACTGGCACCCTGTCTCAACATCACAGCGCTTCATGAGAATGGCTGCAGCCCGAGCTGACCTTTAACCTACCTCCTTCCAATTAAGGTAGTCTCTTGCATCCGCTGATTTGGCTATCTTGCAGGCAAGGTCTCGTTTGGCCAGCTGATCACTCAGTTCCTCCGCTTGTTCGAAATTTCCTTCCTCCACAGCCTGGTCTAGTTGCTTTTCTAAACCACTCTGTGAAAAAAAAAAACCTAATTCAGAGAAATAAAACCAAACAAATATGTGAAAAAATTCATTCAAATTTTAAATAGGATAAGAAACTAAAAGGACAAATTTATCATCATTATTACCAAATTATTATCCAAAAGCTTAAGTTTGAAAAGGTATCAATTATACTGACAAATTATTCTGTCTGAAGAGATCTCATCTCAGAGAAAAACACGTACAAATATGCAAATTTATAACAATTTTCCATACACCAACTTTTGGCTCCAAATGTTTTCTGTAAAAATTGTGACTGCCTTTTTTCACTTTTCTCATGATTTAGCCTTTGCATAGAGCTGCATCCTTCAAAGATTGTTTTGTTTATCTTGATTTAAAGAGAGTAAGCATTCTCATTACCAATGTTGTACCTGTTGCACGAAATAATTCCCAATTTGAATTTCTCTTTCCTACATTCCACATAAGAATAAATATGAAGAATCTCAACACATTTTCACAATTTTCTCATTAATGACGCAACATGGTTCAAAGAGAGTAAGCATACTCATAGAAGCAGTTTTGCCAACATTACCAATGTTGTACTTTCCCTTCAATGTATATCTTCATTCAAAGAGAGTAAGCATACTCATAGAAGCAGTTTGGCCAACATTACCAATGTTGTACTTTCCCTTCAATGTATCTTCATTCAAAGAGAGTAAGCATACTCATAGAAGCAGTTTGGCCAACATTACCAATGTTGTACTTTCCCTTCAATGTACACTGAGCAAAAATATAAACGCCCCATGTTTCAACCTGACCCCCACCGTGTCCACATGCATGTCCATGATTGCCAGACGCCACTATCGTGTTCTAACGGACAGTAATCTGTAGCATATTGAACAACAAAATGAATTTTGTATGATTTTGCAACCTCTAAGGCTAATAAAAGTTTCAAAGTGCCACATGGGGCGTTTAT
The DNA here is from genome assembly GCA_029582265.1 of Zoroaster sp. YZ-2022. Lineage (NCBI taxonomy): Eukaryota > Metazoa > Echinodermata > Asteroidea > Forcipulatida > Zoroasteridae > Zoroaster > Zoroaster sp. YZ-2022. Next base: position 32,635,936 of record CM055832.1, on the reverse strand, counting down.
AATTTTGTTCAGTATATATCTTGATTCAAAGAGAGCAAGCATACTCATAGAAGCAGTTTTGCCAACATTACCAATGCCGTACCTTCCCTTCAATGTATATCTTGATTCAAAGAGAGTAAGCGTACTCATAGAAGCAGTTTTGCCAACATTACCAATGCCGTACCTTCCCTTCAATGTATATCTTGATTCAAAGAGAGTAAGCGTACTCATAGAAGCAGTTTTGCCAACATTACCAATGCCGTACCTTCCCTTCAATGTATATCTTGATTCAAAGAGAGTAAGCGTACTCATAGAAGCAGTTTTGCCAACATTACCAATGCTGTACCTTCCTTCAATGTATATCTTGATTCAAAGAGAGTAAGCGTACTCATAGAAGCAGTTTTGCCAACATTACCAATGCCGTACCTTCCCTTCAATGTATATCTTGATTCAAAGAGAGTAAGCGTACTCATAGAAGCAGTTTTGCCAACATTACCAATGCTGTACCTTCCCTTCAATGTATATCTTGATTCAAAGAGAGTAAGCGTACTCATAGAAGCAGTTTTGCCAACATTACCAATGCTGTACCTTCCCTTCAATGTATATCTTGATTCAAAGAGAGTAAAGCGTACTCATAGAAGCAGTTTTGCCAACATTACCAATGCTGTTCCTTCCCTTCAATGTATATCTTGATTCAAAGAGAGTAAGCGTACTCATAGAAGCAGTTTTGCCAACATTACCAATGTTGTACCTTCCCTTCAATGTATATCTTGATTCAAAGAAAGTAAGCACACTCACAGAAGCAGTTTTGCCAACATTATCAATGTTGTACCTTCCCTTCAATGTATATCTTGATTCAAAGAGAGTAAGCATACTCATAGAAGCAGTTTTGCCAACATTACCAATGCTGTACCTCCCTTCAATGTATATCTTGATTCAAAGAGAGTAAGCGTACTCATAGAAACAGTTTTAGCCAACACTACCAATGCTGTACCTTCCCTTTAATGTATATCTTGATTCAAAGAGAGTAAGCATACTCATAGAAGCAGTTTTGCCAACATTATCAATGTTGTACCTTCCCTTCAATGTATATCTTGATTCAAAGAGAGTAAGCATACTCAGAGAAGCAGTTTTGCCAACATTACCAATGTTGTACCTTCCCTTTAATGTATATCTTGATTCAAAGAGAGTAAGCATACTCATAGAAGCAGTTTTGCCAACATTACCAATGTTGTACCTTCCTTTAAATTGAGCAAAGATTGACAGAGGATAACACAGTAGGGTACAGTAATCTAATGGGGACAGGTTCAAATCCACCACTGCGTTGTGGTTTACAACACGGTTGTACTAGAATCAGGAAGGCCCTCAGCTATGCAGTTCAGGTTATTACATCTGAGAAGCTTTCCACCAAGAAAAGCAATTGTCCATCTATACCAATCACCAATATCTACTTCTGTTTACATTTGAATCAAGTTTTGACAACATTTGTGTGGACTTCAGACTTGGCTTTATGGAACTGTTACCTTGTTTGGGTTGAACTGGCCATGATCGATTCCCTGATGTACATGCTCGTTGACGTTGAGATATTTCTTGAGGGTATCCCAGTGTTCTTGCTGCTTTTGGTTTGGGGCTCTTCTCTCTTCTGGCCCTACAGCGCAAACAATTTTTTTTTAATTCAGTCAAAATTAAAGGGACAATACCGTCACCATCAATAGGACATGGAATTGGAGTGCAAATTTTAGATTAACTCAGTTACTGAAAAATAATACCCCACATGATAAAGTCATATTACCGTTGCTGCTGCATAAATGACACGGTAAATTTTAGTCACTGTGTTAAACTAGACCAGCGATTCCATGCCCTGTTGAAAGCCTATGCTGATTGTGATGATACTGTCCCTTTAAGTGCAAAATTCTGAGGAATGCTCCTGAACTACATCCTAGATTGTTGTACTCAAGGGATCCATAGGGGTCAATTGCAAGGGCACATGAGAAACAAAACCATTAAGTTACCACTTCTTCCTTTTATGAACCATTAAATGTGCCCCAGTCACCAGAATACAGAGATACAGATCAGAACAGCGATATTTTGAAGAAATATATTTATATTACTTGAGGCTTTGCATGATTAAGACTGATTATAATTTGTTTGCAATGACACAGTACTCTTGGACGAAGTGCGCGACTCTAAAATGAGATTACAAAGTGACCTCACAAAGTAACTAATGTACAGAGGTGGATCCAGGAGGGCTTAGGTGGGCTTATTCTGGCCAAAAAACATTGGTTGGTAAAAAATAAAAAATAAAAATTTCATGCCTAATTACCCCCCTTCCCCGTACACATTTTTACAATTTCAGTTCCCCTACAATTTCATTTTTGGATCTGATATATCAGTAGCAGGATCCTGGTCAGAAGTAGGCAGCTGAGCACCAGGTGTAATTATTAACTAAATTAAAAATGGTGTATTTAAATCAATTCATTAATTCTCCCAAACCAATATTTGTCTCTGCTGAAAACAGCCTATTGCAAAGAGCAACCAGTCAGCTACAGAACTGTAACTTCCCAGCAGCTAGCTGGTATCAGAGATACAAGTACTCTCATAACCCTAACCCTGCTCAACGCAACACAGTGCAACAAGTGTACACGTCTGTGGGACCTTGTTGCACTGTGCAGCCAAGGGATGCTATACAATTTGTTGTATACTGTTGAGTCCAGCTGTCACCACACAGTATTATCACGTTGCATACTGTTACACTCAGCAGGGTACTTATAATACCACCCACACACACTACACTGTTACACTCAGCAGGCTACTTATAACACACACACACACTGATCTAGCCTGCTAAATTCCCTGATGCATACTGTTGCGCCTAGCAGGGTACTTATAATACCACCCACACACACTACAGGGCTAGCCTGCTAGACGCAACAATATGCACTGTTGGATCTTGTTACACTCAGCAGCCTTCTCACTTTGACAAAGGGGGTTAGGGATAATAGATATTGTAATAAAATTCAAGTGTGCTACAATGTAACACAAAATGTTGTACTATTTACTGAGAGCATTACTCTAGGAAATGCAGGGACAAGTGGATTTTTGGTCATAATTGGAATAAATTAGCCAGTCCAAATGTCAGTAGTAGATGGTCAAATAACCAGCTGCCAACTTATTTTGAATATATTTATTCATATACTACCTTGAAATTCTGTGTCTGTCTTTAGTTTGGATGATGTACTTTTTTCGTCATTTATCAGCTCGCTCTTATCACGTTGTGAGCGAATCTCTGATGAGGATGAAGGCTGGGCTTCTGATAAGGAAACATCTTTCTGATCTGAAAGGTTGGAATTAATGAATTCTTGCATCAGGGAAGTTGGACGTAAATTAGTTTTTGATTGGTTTGGTTTTGAATTTGTTTTTGATTGCTTTAACCATCTTTAGTAACCAATTCATGTCTCAGCATTCTATACTCGGTTCTTTCAATATTTGAAAATGGGAGTGTGCGTTTTGGAGAAAAGGAAACTTTTTTTAAGAAAATGGAACTCAAAATGGGCAGGAAGAAAAGTACATACATTTTGAGTTATTTCTTATATGTTTTTAAAAGCATGACAAGCAGAAGTCACTTGTCTAGCAAGGGAAGGAGGGAAGGGGGGGCAGAGGAAGTGAGGAAGATTCCTTATACCTGTTCTGTGTTTTGTTTTTTGCTTTTTGGCCTTATTGCGTCTGCTGTCAGGGTTGTGTGACTGCAACTGTGACGAATCCTCACGACGTCTCTTCAGTTTACAGAAAGACTGAAATAACACAAAACCAATCATCCTGTTCAGTAATATATATGATTTTGTCTTTTTGGGATTACAGAGAATAGTCAGACATTAATAAGTAAGTTTATTTACAAAATAACTCCTGTGAAGTCAGGGTGGATTGAAGTATTCCTTCCACCATGGTTGAAGCTCGAGAGAAAAAATGAAAAAAGAACCTTGCTGAAGAAACCAATTTTTTTTACTATCACACACACACCTGCAAATGTACACAAATTATATTGTCAGAGTGGGAGCAAATGACAAAATGGCTGTCATCCAATAAGTTGTGCACAAATAAAATGCAAGTTTACATTTTCTGAAAATACAGGGTCCATGATTAGGCAGTACCATGAAGTTTACTCCCAGATACTGTTAGGCTGATCAGTATCTGGGAGTATATGAAGTTAACATGAGCTGAACTGTGCCACCTCATTATTAATGTGTCCTCTGTCATAAGGCCAATGAAAGCTGATTACTAGTTTCTCGTCAGCGCCCGCACGTGATTTTGGCCCCGCACCAAAAAAATTCATTATGCCAAAATTTCATTATTTTGCAAAACATTTTTGGGAAAATCCGGAAAATCCGACGCAAACTACTCCCAAGCTAAAAGGAACCATTCCGATTGCGCGGTCGATGTTTTTGCAGCTTCGCTGTATCATGCAACATACCGGTCGTGCCCACCTTCCATACAGCTGGGCCCATGGGAAGCGCTGATCTGCCTAGCTTCACAGATTTGCGAAAGAAAACCCATGGCATGCAGGGTATATAGTGTACATGCAGCTGGTGCAGCCGCTGAGAGCCGCGGAATGACGTTCACAGGTCACACAAATTGCAACCTCGTTTCCAGATCGCATACTATGTGCCCGGCCTATCCGGGTCGTGTATTGTCGCCGTGGTACGAGGTTGGTATTGATCGATCGTTGTCAATAGAACTCAATAGAACTGATATTGGCATCAAACTCACATTTCTGGGTGAATTTAGAACCTAAATCTGTTTCAAAATGGCAGTTTGTGTATGTGTATGGGTTGCATTTTTCCTTGATGAAAAATAATGAATAATGAATAATGAAAAAAAAAACTCACCAAAATTTGATAAATGGCTGACGAGAAACTAGTAATCAACTTTCATTGGCCTAATGATAATATTGTGAAGTTCGTACAAAAAAATATAAACAAATATTTTTTGTAGAAAAAGTACGTCCATGTATGCTAATAAAATCTTTCCAGAATCTCAAACAAGGAATCAATACATATATAGCCAAGACTGAATGCCCAATCGATGTGATCAATTTAAGAGGAATCATGAGACTAGGTCAAATTGTACATGCATATAATGATTTTGTATACAAATTGTGGTTACAATCAATGCTACATACCTCCCAATGCAGTTCCGCTACCCCTCTAGGTGGCGCTGTTGCTGTGTTGTCAACAAACGGTGCATTTGAAGTTTCAGAAGTTCGCTCGTGGTTGCTGCTTTTGCCCTCAAAATTCCCCGATACTGACTCGTCAGATCCACTGTCACTAGACAAATCTTCTATATCTGGTACTGCAGACCACATGGATACCTTTGGGAAGCAAGAGAAATGTACATGGTAAGTTAACGAACTGCAATTTTTGCATTTATCCACGAGTTACGTTCACAATTTGCCGTTCGTGTATTTTTGTTGTGCTGCTTAAGTGGGTAAGGGGTCAACCATGCGGGTCATATGATGAATATTCATGACTTGTTGGAAATGGACCAATCAGAGTTCGTGTTTTCCGGTGACTGAAACCAATCAATCATCAAAGTGTTTACAACACCTGTTGTTATTCAAGGCAGCCATTAATTTATGTTCAATTGATAATATTAATGTCTTTGATGATAACAGATTTGTGACTGTACATGTTTTCTGAATATTACAAACCCTTTGTATTTTTAATTGCAAAATATGGCAGCTGTGGCAATAAACATAAGATACATTTTGTATTTAATACAAAAATATTGGTTTGAAGTGATTTTTTGGGGAATTTTTTTTAGAGAAAATTACAAGAAATTGCCATCCAGCAACTTTGTGTAAAACATAAAAAACGGTCACAGTTTTTATATAAACCCCTCAAAAAAAGTTCTGCAATTCAAATTTGATGGGTAATATATCTCTTAGTCTTGTTGCTTCATCATCATACGTGAATGTGGTATCATCAGAAAGCTTGATTATTCCTCTTTACAATGATGTGTCATTTGTGATGCTTATGCAATCATGGAATGCACAGTCCTTCTGAATATGCAGCAAGGTCAAAAATGAAATGTTGCAAAATTCGTTGTTTTCAATAGTTGATTCATCCAAACTTTAATGACAAAACAATGATGACACAGACAATTTTTTTTTCTCACTCTCTCCTCTCCTTCTTTTATTGAGAAATGGTTACATGTCAGTAAGTCAGTAGCGGGTAGATGACCCGAACACAGCAACCACGGCCTGACACCTCCTCCTCATGCTGTTCACCAGCCTCGTCACACTGGCTGTGGGATGGCGTTCCACTCTTCAACAAGGATCAGCGGAGTTGTCCAATTGCTTGGGCTTTTAGGAGATTCGATAAGCGTGGCATCTTTAAACATCTTACAAACGACCACTCAGTAAACTGCAGCTCTACCTCACACAAACATTATTGAAGGCACCATTGACATTCATGCAAGACATGCACTGTCATCTGGGCACTATTCAAAACACATTGCATCTTCACAAGAAATGGAGACTTCGGTGTTGAAAACAATGCTTTTTGCAACATTTCACTTCAGACTTTGCCCTATATTCAGGAGTACTGCACATTCCATGATTACATAATCACGGCAGATGGCACATCATTGTAAACAGGAATAATCAAGCTTTTCAATGACACAAGTTTCTTTTTTCATACATCAGTAACAAGAAAGATATCATCCCTCAAACTTGAATTGCAGAACTTTTTTTGAGGGGTTTATATTCTTGAAATCTAGGGGTTTGAAATGAAAGTGCTTTACCAGATACCAATGTTGTACTTCCCTTGATTTATGAAACTGACACAAAGAAAAGACCTGACTAAAATGTGATTCAGGATTTACCCCCCCCCCAAAAATATAAATAAAAAAATAAAAAAATTAAAATTAATAATTAAATAATGAGTAGAAAGTGTACATCTCTTTATTCTTACTAAGTGTGGGTGCATTTACTGACAGACATTTTATGAATAATGTGACGTATGTGACCTATTCTCATGATAGGATTGTAAAGGCAAAAAAATCTCTGCGCACGTCACATCAAACCCGCACATTGCCTCAGACCCGTGAGTCACCTCAGACCTGCATGTCACCTCAGGCCTGCGTGTCTCCCCAAACCCGCACGTCAGCATTTTAAAGTTTTTTTTAGCTATGAAACAATTTCCAATTGCAGGCAAAATTTCTGGATCTATTAAACATGCTGCGCTGTGTTTAAAACAACTTTTTCACATAGGGGTATGAACGTTTGCCTGATTTGTGAGGCCTCTCTTAGCCACCATACTTTATGTATGGGAAATTTTGTCTGGTTCCAATAACCGCGTACAATACAATACAATGAAGGCATTTATATAGCGCTCTTACACAAACGGTATCACAGTGCTTTACAGTGAGATGCAAGTACAATTTAAAAATACACAGTGCCTAAAATATACATACAGTGCGTATACATACTTGTATCACGTATTTCACTGGTTGGCAAAAAAAAAAAATTACCCCTGCTCCCCAAATAAGGCATGTCACTGCACCAATTTTTAAGCTGACCTATGACCAGAAACCAGAGCCTTTTGTTTTGGTATGGACGTACATTTAACCCTCCTACATTGTACTATAGCTGCACTTTAGTGGCAAGTAGCTATAGAGGTCAAAACCAGTCAACTGTCTGTTTTGACTGTTGACCCAAATGTGCACACAGGGGCATTTTTGACTGGTTTTTACTGTCATTTTGACCACCCTGAACAATACAAGACAATGCCAGTCAAAAACGGTTGACTCATTTTTGACATGTAAATATACTTACTACATTTGAGGTTTGACAGTGTTCGACTTTTAAGTGCACTAGATATACCTTGGCAAGTATATCAACATTTTGACTGATTTTGACCCTTGCAGTCATAGGAGGGTTAAGAAATTAAATTATTAGAAAGTATGACTTTTTATAATGTTCACAGATTGTAACGATTAGTGTACCCCTAAGTGTTTGGTACCATTGGAAAGCTCCTTTTCTATAGAAATCAGAAATGACGCCTATGCTCACAATTTGTGGGTAGCAGATCACATATAATTTATAAATAAAGAACTACTGGAATATGTTTTTGGACTGTCAGAAAGCAGACCAAATTTCCTGCCAATATAATTGGTGTAACCAATGCAATATGTCTAAGCCTGGCCAGAACATCAGGCGCCATAAACCTGTTTTTTTTTTCATAACAAACTTATTAGTTTCTATTGTTGGATAGGGATACTGTATTGTAAATGTAGTAATGATAGCAACTTGACCTATGTGTAACGGCAGCGGTGCTTAATAGTAATAAACGGTAGTCAAAACACTTCTTTGTTGAGTAGGAACTAGGATAGGGGTACAGCGATCACTGCTATTGTTACTAAAATTCAACCTGAGGCAATGACATCACTACCGTGTTATGGTAGAATAGTTTTAAATGTCACGCATGAAGTAACTTTATAATGTTTCTAAATAGCTGGACTGAGTCAGGTGGAATGTAGTGAGATTGAGAGATTTGTAACGCTTTGTTGTTAAAGCAGTGAGTAAGCAGTCCATGTGGAGGGATAGTTTTGTAAAAAAATCACTATCCATGTAACTGTTTTAGTGTTTTATATTTGCCCATGGTCACAAGGCAGTAGAGATCAGCCAGCAATACCATTGGGTGTGTTTTGAATGCCTAGTTTGCTAAATGGACGCCCAGTTTGCTAAATGGACACCCTGTTTTATGTGTAAAACACATACAGATGTATTGTAAGTTAAATATTTGCACATCCTGTTTTTCAAAGAATAACAAATTTGGAAGCCCTATTTCCAAATCCTGGATTATACTCTGGGTAGAGAGGATCAAATTTTCGAGTGTTGCAAGTAACTTCTGTACATTTTATTAAGTGTAAGTTAACATGTTCATTGCTGTATTCTAGTTCAGGATTGCCTGTGGCTGGCTGGCGCCGCAGCCACTGTCACCCTTGGCTGATTGATTATTTTACATACATTGTAATCACTACATTGTTCCCCAGTCATTTGCACAAGCTTGCACTAGTGATGTGCACAGTTTTATTGACAACCGGTAATTGACAAACGCTGCTTTTTTCCAAATCCCAATTTCCTTACATGTAATTCTGATTTTGCCTATAAATACAAGATAGATTGATTTTAGGTAATCCACATTGTGTTACTACATAACCTTAACCCTAACCCCTTGGGTATTTTTACTAGAAAGTATCCTGAATCCACCAAAATCCACCAATTTTGTCACACACAAAATGCTGGTGTCCTGAATCCATCAGAATCCGCCAGTGTAGATATTGGACATATCCTGAATCCGCCAAAATCCACCACTAAATTTTTGGTGGATTTTGGCGGATTCATGATACCATGCTCACATGAAAATTTGTATAGTATGTTGTTGCATAGAATCCATCAAAATCTAACATATACAGTACATGTAACTATAATCCATCAACCAACATGACCAAGCAGTTAAAAACTATTGAAATCCTGAATCCATCAAAATCCGCCACATGCTCAATGTGGAGGTATCCTGAATCCACCAAAATCTTCCAATACAGGGGGATGGATTTTGATGGATTCAGGGTGGTTAGGGTTAATAAAGGAACTACTTATATGCAAAGTCTGAACTTTAGTTATTTTTATTTCTCTTCTTTTTTGTTCTCAGGTTGACACAAACAGATGAGATTTGCAACGTGCAAAATAGACATCAGCCAGGGACCATGCAAAACAGAAATCACCATCGGGGAATGGATTTATAATTGACTGAAATCAAAGATTTTAACAATAATAAGCTTTGTATAAACCAGCTTGCTTAACGTGACAAGCAATTCTTAGACATTCAGGAAAATATGATTGTGAGGAAAACATTGATTGAGGACCATTGACCAGCAAGGAGACAGACATAGCATCATGGGTCGGAGCTCAAGCGACCATCAACGTAACTTGCAACGATTTCACCACAAGTCCAAAATCTTACTGAACAATAGGGAACGGGACTATGTCCATGATGTACTCAAGCAGTATCATGTATATAAGTAAGTAAAGACTGAGATTGTGGGTAAGAATATGAAAAGTCTGCTTTTCAAGTTCTTACAGTAAGTGAATGATTTTATTTTGGTTGAAGAGTGTATGTAAAGATGCATGCATTGATGTAACAACACAAATATTGTATGCCGCCCTTAAAATTTTACATATCATTACAAAGAGCAGGTATCAAGAGTTTAAAAATATAACAATGACCATGATATTGTTCTACGGCCACACTACGTTGAATACACTGGTTCTCGTACGATCACACAAAATTTACTATTTGCTAATCACAATTTAATATTTGCTATTCTAAATCATCCTCACCATGCAAAGCTACAAGTTTTACCTATTCTAAATTAGTAAGTACATCTTCACAAAAATATTTCCACCTAAAAAAATAGTATATATGCAAAATTGTTGAACGAAATCATTCACTGGGTATGTTTTGGGATTGTAAGCAGGGAATCAGTCCATCCTATACACAAACACAGAGTGAAGGCACGGCCTTGTCATACTCTCGTGAATGCGAAAAACATTTACAACATCAGTTTGCCATGAAAGATTTGCTTTTAAAGTTGAAATGTATTCAACTTCTGCAAATCACATTGCGCGAATCTAAGCTTCTGATGTAATAGCTTTGCAATCACGAAGAACCAGCCTTGGGAGTCCATATGATGAAAAGAAAAGTTTTACATATTTTTTTTTTCAATTTTGTTTTGGAAAACTTAATGAGCTGAATCTTTCATATAAGCTTTTGTAAGAGGAAGTTTGCGGTAGCACTAGTAGCAGTAAAACACTATTTCAACTCATAAGCGACATAACATGGTGCTACCACAAACTTACTGTTCTTCCACCATGCAAAGCTTCAATTCCTACGTAAACTTTTGTCAGTTCTGAAATGACATTTCATGATGTAAAACATTTGCTCTTTCCTTTCTTCAGGGATTTGAAGAAACTCATGCAATGTCTCTTGACCGTCTTGGACACCCCGGCCAAGTTGGATCTCCTCATCGAGGTCCGAGGTCTACTTCCCAAGGTGCATCTGGCTCAGTTTGATTGGCTGGCACCCTACGCCAAGATGGCTCACCCTGTTATTCTTGCGAGTGGTCATGGTGGGGTTAGTGCTAATGGCAGTGTCAAACACATGCGGAAAGCCCGCAGTGACGGTTCAGTCAGAGGTAAGAATCGTATCAGAATAATTTGAACTTTAACCCTCCTACTGATAGACCATTTGAAACCATTCAAAATATCCACTTTCAAAAATGGCCATTGGTTTTGTACACACATGGTGATACCATTTGAACAGTGTTGGTAGCAAGCTTTACTACCATTCAAATCCATTCAAATGCATAGAGGGTCCATTGATTCACCACTTAGAAGTATCCAAACAAGGTTTTGTATTAGCTGTACTACCATTTGGAAAGATCCAAACAAGGTTTTGTATTAGCTGACCTACCATTTAAAACCATTTGGGGAAATCAATACTGTACACAGTTATTTCACCATTCAAAACCACAAAAGCGAATGGTTTCAAATGGTGCATCAACTTGTATGAAAAAGGTACCAGAAGTAGGAGGGTTAAGGTACATCATTAGTTATGTTAGCAAAACTGTTTAATTATGAGTATACTTACTCTCTAGGAAAGAAATTTAGGAAAGAATACTCTTCTTTTTGGGATAACAACTGTCAGGTGCATTTGATCCATAACATCATCATAAAATGACTGTAGTTGTAGGAACTATGGTAAATGCCCTTATTTCATTATGTTATACAGTATTTCATTATAAATTTACTCACTGTCAACTGGCAAAACAAAAAAATCCCTTTGAAAACTACATATCGCAGTCAGCTCTCATAAATCTTGCCCTTTTTAGAAAATAGTAAGAATATTTTTACGTCTTCTGACACAAAATTTAACAAATTTGGTTAAGAAAGTCACCTGGTGCAAGGAAACTTTTACAATCAATCCCACAGATGGGCAAACAGTAGTAGACTATGCTAGCAGTTTGGACACAATAAATTTATCGGATATTTGTATAACGTATAACAAAAAAATAATGTACATCAAGTATTTTTTCAGTAAACTTTTTTTTAAGTTCAGAGTATAAGTCAGGATTTAGGTATTCAAACTTGTTATTTTTTGAAAAGCAGGTCATCTAAATGTTTAACTTAGAAAACTTTTTCATGAACATTACAAATACAACAGCAAACTAATTAGGCTAACACTATGTTTCAGCGTAAAATGAATAATCATGGTTTCATATGTATGATGTACTGGTACCCAAACCCTTTTTTTTGTTTAATGCTTTCCATATTTTGCCATTGCGTGGATGGGAAGGATCGATGTCGCCCAGGTCTACTTCGATTATTATTCTTTTTGCATATGTGCAATTTTAGTGGTTTTTTTTCTAGTACTTCTGTGTATACCTTGTCTAAATATTTGGTACTTTCTTTTATTGCTTTCTGTATAGTAATTTTCAGTGTTTCTGTCAATTTTTCCTCCTGATTTAAATTCTACAAATGCTTTTGTAAATGTGCAATTTTATTGTTTTCAAATAATATATGTAGGTTTTAATGGTAATTATTGTAACATTCTTGCAATTTGGCTTTTTGGCCACAAGTAGAATGAAATAAATTCAATTAAAAAAAATTCAATTCAATTGCACATGTTCCTAATTCTGGTTTAATCATGATGACTCAGAAATGAAAAATATAATTAATGTGGTTTTTATTCACTGAAATCCAAACATGCCCACCTATTGTTTTGTATTGTGCACAAAAACATGAAGAACCTGATGAGTGACTCGTTTATTATTGATTTTAATCTGGCGTGCTACGGGCAAGCAAAATTGATTATTGAAATTAATAGAGCTGTATATTTATTGATTTTGATTGTTGCCATGAATTATGAGTGAATTGGGGTTAGTGCTTGTGAAAATACATACTGTATTGATTTTCTGAGTCAGGGGTACAAATAATACATGTTTGCTTTGAAGCCTCAATCTATACACTATTTGAATTCTCGAAAAACATAAATGATAATTCCAAGCAGGTTGGGGCAACCATTGTGACATGGTGTCCTTGTTACATAGGCAGATTTACCATTCATTATCCTTATTATGAGTGCACATTCTCAGTTCTTCAAATTAGAATGAAATCAATCTCTGTGCCTTGAATAGGAAGTTACAACAATGTTAATTAGGAGTCATAATAAATGATAATAAATGGTACATTTACCTACGTAAGAAGGGACATCTATCACAAAGCTTGCCCCCAATTAATACTAAGTATAAAGGTGATGATTGTATCAGACATCCTTGAATTATTTCTGTCTCAAGGTGCTGTCATTTTTAGTAAAATTAATCAAATTGTTTTGCAAATTAATGGTTGCCCTTGGGAGACATAAATTGCACAATCTGAATGTATTTAATTATTTTCTCATTAACCCTATATAACTCCCTAGGCCCATTTGCTTACACATAACCTGAATCCTCCAAAATCCTTCAGTAGTAAAGCACATGACACATGTGTTTCTAATCTGTGATACATGTACATGGCCAGGGACCCTCCCTGCATGCATGGAGCAATAAACAGTGTCCACTGACCCAAGCACTGACTTTGCAATCACTACAACAAAAATGGATACATGTACCATGGAAAGGCAAGTATGCCTAAATAACCTCAATCCTCCAAAATCCTTCACTTTAGCAAAGAGCATGTAGCATGTAACCTCAATCCTTCAAAATCCTTCACTTTGGCAAAGAGGATTTGGGAGGATTTGGGAAGGTTAGGGTTAATGACACAATAAAATATGCTGAAACTTTAATAAGTTGGTTTTTATACATTTTTCTTGATTTATATAATTTAAATAAACAATAAATGAAACTTATTTTATCATTAACCGTAACCACCCCAAATCCTGCAAAATCCTCCAAGGGGCACTTTTGGGGAAAAATTCAGCAGTGTTAGAAACTGGTACTTTCACCTCTTCAAATGGGGTAAAATTACTACCTGGCAAGAATAGTCTAGGCAAGAAATCCAGAAATGTGCTTATTTAAGCTGCATGAGGCATTTTTGAGGAAAAGCAAACAAATAGGTGATTCTGAAAGAGAATTTTGTGCTGAATATGAATATCTTGTTTGTGTTTCTCAAAATTGCCTAATTAGGTCATTAATTAAGGTCAAAGGTCATTAAGTGCAAATTTCTTTTTTTCACAAAAAATGGTGTATATTACCTCCTAAAAACTAAGGTGTTAATAATTTTGCAATTACTCTTATAATAAATCACGCACAGCATATCAAAATATCGAAATTAATGGAAATTGTGAAAGAGTTGTTCACTTCTTTACCAATATCTCCTTAACCATTGGACTTTCTCTTTTCACCACTGGATGAATTTGTACCTGTTTTTCACACCAAAATTCACTTTTGATCAGTGTTCTCTGGCTTATTTACATTGTTTTGGGTACCGAGGGACAGGAATATGGTATTTGGTTTCATTAATTGTTTTAATTAGGACAGTAATTAGAGCCAAAGGTCAATTAGTGCAGAATACCAATTATCAGGAAATATCATTTTTTGTGATCCTACAAAATGCTGGTGCTGCCATCTGTAGTAGGCCCCTAATACAATATCTCACATGCTTTTGTTGAATCTACAGGGTGGAATCCCTACCCACTGTCCCTGAAGTGCAGGTGGTTTGCAATGGTTATGTAATGGTGTATTACTGTGTGATGAGATGTGTTAGTTTCCCACAACATGTATATTATAGACAGGTAGGTGTACTTGAGCAATAGTCAGTCAAAAGAGAAAGTAAAAGTGAATGTATACATACATGTGGCAATGCATACAAAACGAAGAAACAAGTTCAGGCTGAACTCGCAAATTTGCGAGCTTGGGCTGAGACTACATATAAGTGAACTCGCAAATTTGCGAGCATGGGCGCATAAGGGCTAAATACAAATTTAGCTTGGCTAGATTCGTTTCTTTCTGCAATGTGATCCTACATAGGCCCAGATCCCAGTTACTCAATCATGTATCATAAAGTCCGAACCGAACCGCTCTGTGGCGATTACTGATTCCGCAGTTTCGCAGATATCTGGAGGACAAAGATGCTGAAATGTGTCAAGTGTTGATGACAGCTATTGAGGCGAAGGATCATGATGCTCTTCTAGAGATCACATCTTCTCCGGGCTTTCGACAACATGTGGTGACATTCGGAGAGGAGAACAGAAGTGACAAGAACTTCACCTTCTGGTGGAGCTACATGGAGATGGTGGCTGTCTTGCTGGCCTTTATCCGAGCCCAGCGTCAAGGGATATGGGAGCTGCACCTTGCTGCGTTTCGTGAAATGCTGCCCTTCTTCCACAGATATGACCACACCAACTATGCAAGATGGGGATGCGTCTACCTCTCACAGATGAAACATGCAGTTACCACAGCCAGTGGAGGATGAGTTTAAACTTGGAAACTTCGTGGTAAAGGGTTCGAACCAACGCTTCAACCAAGTGTCCCCGGACCATAGCCTAGAGTGGCTGAATGGCATCGGAAAGAAGAGTGGAGGCATCGTTGGGATCACGAAGACAAACACAGCTCTTGCACGATGGACGCTGTCTTACAATCAAAGAGCTAGTGTTTCGAATCAGACATACGAAATGATGAATGTTGGTTTGGACACTGAGTGGACACCAAATGAAGCAACACCAGCTCGGATGTCTCGTGACAACAAAGACGAAGCAAGCATCTGCACAGTGTTGAGGAGATTGAAGGTTATGACAGAGGAGAGACTGGATAGGCCCGACACACTGTTGAATATAGCAACTCGAGACGTACACAACCGAAATAGAGAAGTCACTGCTGAATGCAAAGCAATTGGGACAGGATCAGCTGGAGACATTTGTGAAGGAGAGAATGGTTGATGAAAAGGTTGACTTCAGGGACCCACTGCGAAAAGCGAAAGCTGTCACCTTCGCATCCTTGTATGATGTGCGCACAGGGACAGAGACTTCGAATGGAAAGATGGAAACGTTGAAAGCAGACCGGAACTTTTCGCAGAGATTGATCACAGCATATCGGGCTGGCAAACCAGTTGATCTAAACAACATCCTCAACCATGAATTGATGAAAGTACCAGTGAGCATCGCTGATACCTCTGGCAAACTGCGGACCGGTTCCAAATCCATCATATTCGATGTGTTAACCAAAGATGTGAGCTGCCCTCCAGAAATCACCATTGGTAAGCCTGCCTGCCTGGTCATAGATGGACAAGCCACGGTAATGTCATTGGGGAAGCCAAGCGAAGTCCACACCTTCGGGCAATACGCCAGTATGTTTGTCAAGCACATTCTGAAGCAGGGCAAAGAATATGATAGAATTGATGTGACCTTCGATCGATATAGGGACCTCTCCATCAAAGGTGGCACAAGAGAGAAGCATACAAAGAAGTCCAGGCCAATCCGACGACTGATTGAAGACGGAGATGTACCCCTTCCACAGAAGTGGACTGACTTCTTGGCATCCACCGACAACAAGAAGGATCTATGCCTATTCCTGTCTAATGCCCTCATTGCTGAAGCACCTAGTGAGAAAACCATTGTGGTGGGTGGAGGTTTTGCAACCGAGACAGAGGTACAAAGTAATGATCCCACAATGTCCACAGCTTTGCTGGAAGGTAACCATGAAGAGGCGGATACACGGATTGTACTTCACTGTATCCACAGCAATGCACAGACCATAGTCGTCTCTGCTCGTGATACCGACATCTTGATCCTACTTCTGGCACACTTCAACAAGTGCACTTGCCTGCAGTTATGGCTTAAGGCTGGTACTTTGAAGAAACCAAAGTATGTTCCCATTCACACCATTAGGGATCAGCTCGGCCTCAGTGACCAAGTCTATGAAACCTTGCCAGCATTCCACGCGATCACAGGTTGTGATACGGATTGTCGTACTTGTCCGGACACTCCAAGAAGTCAGCATGGGGTGTATTCATTGAACACCATCATCTACTGAAGGATCTTGGAAAGTCTCCAACTCTGTCCAAGGCGGTAACTGAGGATGCTGAGAAATTCATCTGTCACATTTACAAGTCCTCATCCCAGAACTGTGACAAGGCCGGGTGAAGCTGTTCACAAAGTGCCACGCACGAGTCAATGCCACCATCAAGTGATGCTGCCCAGTTACACATACAGCGTGCCAACTACCAAAGCCTAATGTGGAGAGAGGCCTGTCATCCCAAACCAGTTATTCCCTCCCCGACTGACTCCGGATGGAAGCTGACTGATGGGCTTCTAAAACCTGTCCTCACAACCTTACCACCCATTCCAAAGGCATGCAAGGACATTGTGTCATGTAACTGTACGAAGGGTTGTGTGAGCAATAGGTGCTCTTGCAAGAAATGGGGTCTGCAATGTAGAGAGGCATGCAAATGTAGCGATTCCAAGACTGTGGAATGCAAAAACAAGGCAAAATAATGCCTTCATCTGCACCACAACATGTTTTGCCCATGCTATAGGAACTTTGTCCTGGATGTATCACAATCAAGCATTGATGGGAAATGTCTTGGTAATGAGCTGTTACTGAAATATGTGCCAACGAATCAGGATTAGGCCTAGTCGTAATTATTTTCAATTTGTTTTAATTATTTTGTTGCTTTATATTAGATTTAGTTTAAAGTTTATCAATAAAATTTGTGTATTTGCATAGATGAGTGCAGAATTGACCAAAAATGGACATAAAAGTAATTTCCTGATAATTGGTATTCTGCACTAATTGACCTTTGGCTCTAATTACTGTCCTAATTAAAACAATTAATGAAACCAAATACCATATTCCTGTCCCTCAGTACCCAAAACAATGTAAATAAGCCAGAGAACACTGATCAAAAGTGAATTTTGGTGTGAAAAACAGGTACAAATTCATCCCGTGGTGAAAAAGAGAAAGTCCAATGGTTAAGGAGATATTGGCAAAAGAAATGAACAATTCTTTCACAATTTCCATTAATTTTGATATTTTGATATGCCGTGCGTGATTTATTATAAGAGTAATTGCTATAATATTTACACCATTGTATTAAGAAGGTAAAATAAATCATTTTTTGTGAAAACATGGAATTTGCACTTAATGACCTTTGGCCTTAATTAATGACCTAATTAGGCAATTTTGAGAAACACAAACAAGATATTCGTATTCAGCATAAAATTCCCTTTCAGAATAGCCTATTTGTTTGCTTTTCCTCAAAAATGCCTCATGCAGTCATATTTTCTCAAAATCAAACCAGTCTAGAAGTACAGGCCTTAAGTGCTGAATATGAAAGATCAACGAAAATGCATGGTGCATTTTGCAGATAAGCGCAGTTTTCCAAAAGTGCACTGATGTATTTTGGAGGATTCATGAAGGTTCACGTCAAGGCATGGTCTGTGGCCACTGGTTGCTTAATAAAGTATATGATTCAAAGAGAGTAAACATACTCATCATAGAATCAAGGTATTAGCTAGGATTTAGAACTAGGATGTCCAAATTTGCTGGAAATTTCAAAACAGGGTGTCCAAATTGTTCACTTACAATACTTTTACATGTAAATGACAGATGAAATAGGGTGTCCAAATTTGAGACAGGCTGTCCAAAAGACACCCAGACACCGCTCTAGCTAATACTATGCATAGAAGCAGTTTTGCCAACATTACCAATGATGTATTATGTACGTTTTCTACAATACTCCGTCACAGTGTATTGTACAAAATACCAATTGAAACCTCTTTGCCTAGTGAATGTACATATCATGTTTCCATGACAACTGTTGACACAGGCATTAGGAAATCCATTGCTCAACAGCAATCGAACATTTTGTTTGCTTCCCTTGTAAAGATGCACTGGAGCGTATATTAACTTATTGTGAACACTCTATTGTAACACAATACCCAGCACACGACAAGGATGTTTACAACTAGGACTCATATGCCAGAATACCATAGTGAATTCTGGTGGCGTGTTCTTGAAGACAGATCTAATTCACTGTTATCTTTCTCAAACAAACGCAATACATTAGTCCAAGGGCCAGCTAATTTGACTGGTACCATTTGGTGTGGAAAACATTATGGTTTTGTTGTTTGCTCTAAGAAATTCTGCATATTTAAAAATATTTGAGAACAATTGTGAAATGTGAATCGATTCGGTAGCTTAAAATGAGTTTTCAGAGGATTTCGGTCACTCAATCTTTAATTAAATTCCTAACCCCCTTGTATAGTTTGATACAACAAAACCCTATTAAAAATGAATGGGCTTGAGAGCAGGAGGGTTTTAAACCTTCATGATCTCTGCCAAGATCCAACATCATGCACAAACACTACCACCCAACTGTTGGACTTAGCTGGAATTGGGACACTTGGCCCCATGTAAAGCATCCCTGTCTGGGCTATACAGTACTGAGTCCATCAAAATCCCACAAACCCTACCGTTGGAGTTTGAATGGTTTGGGGTGGTTAGGGTTACATTATCAGACTCTTACGTTGTGAGCATTGTGCAAGCTCACAAACCAATTTTTGTCAACATAATTTTTGTGCTACATTGTAGAAGTCATGCGTCGGTGCCACCTTAAACAAGCGTAATAAAATAATTAGACTTGCTGAGTTTAATTGTACCGAAGGACCTTGAAAAAGGAGAAGGGTAGATTCTGCATGCATAATGATTGTGTTATTCTGTAACCTGCAAATCCAGGAATGGGAGGTGGAAAGTTGATTTGACACAAACTGTTCAACATGGTGGGGGGTCTTCAATGGGGGGTTTTGTGCATGGGGGGGAACTGATTGGGGTAGAGAACTGATGGGGGTACATGTAGGTGGTTTTTGGGTTGTTAATGTTATATGCTTTTTTTGGTCAGAAAATAAATATTTTTTTGAGATAATTTTTTTTTCTCAGAATAGGCCACAGTTCATGTGTGTAGTCCTGGACAAAAGTCACAAAACATAGATTATGTTTATCATTCCCTATCCTTTTCCATACATTAATTAGACACATATAAACAGAATAGACAGGTATATAAATATTGATTTTGCTTTCTGTGCTCATCTAGGTACGAATAATTACCATGGCAACCCTGGTACAGCTGTTCGCATGGTAACCCTTAACAAGGACAGCGATATGCTAGGGTTCAGCATTCACGGTGGCTCAGAGAATTCCAGAGGAATTTTCATCAGTTCAGTGGAGCCAGGCTCAGTGGAAGGTAAATGAAAGAATCAAATATTTATTTTGGATGAAGGAATAAATATAAAAAAATTTAAACAAATTGTAGAAGGAATAACTTTTTGAAATGCAAAATATAATAAAGGCTATTTCTTCACACCATTAAGAAACTGCTCACCATTATTTTAAGAAATTGTATTAAAATCCAGACAACCTTTATTAGCCTTTTGTATAAACTGTGATGGCAGGATCATGTGAAGTAATAAAACAATGCTTGATTGATCACTTTAAATTAAACATGGAATGCACAATCATACATACATGTAGACCATAAAAAACCAAAAACTGCTGCACAACTTTCTAAATGGATTGTCTTAGCAGTGAATGATTTTATTTATATTGCATAGCAAAATTTACAATTTTCTAATCAAAATTCATGATTTGCTAATCAAAATTCATCATTTGCTATAAATTAAAATTCACCATTTGATAGTCAAAATTCACCATTTGCTTGTCAAAATTCACCATTTTCTAATCAAAATTCTAATCAAAATTCATGATTTGCTAATCAAAATGCACGATTTGCTAATCAAAATTCATCATTTGCTATAAATTAAAATTCTAATCAAAATTCTAATCAAAATTCACAATTTTTTAATCAAAAAATCAAATCAAATTTCGCCATTTGCTAATCAAATTTCACCATTTGCTATAAATCAAAATTCACCATTTGCTAGTCAAAATTCACCATTTTCTAATCAAAATTCTAATCAAAATTCACCATTTTCTAATCAAAATTCTAATCAAAATTCACAATTTTTTAATCAAAAAATCAAATCAAATTTCACCATTTGCTAATCAAATTTCACGATTTGCTATAAATCCAAATTCACCGTTTGCTAATCCAAATTCACCGTTTGCTAATCCAAATTCACCCATTTGCTAATCCAAATTCACCAAAATTAGCATAACATTCTGCATGATAACTTGTTTGCCTAAAAATGCTGACATGCAAACTGTTGAAGGAAATCGTTCCCTGTGACCTACTAGGGGTGTGGCTTTGATACTTGTGAGGGATGTGTGATAGGATTTTGTTTTAAACTTTGTTGTATCATTGATCTACTAATTATATTGACCAATAATTGGAGAAAAAACGTCAGGTCGAGTCTGAGGTAAAAAAAAAATGTCTCTGGTTTCTGGTCATCGGTCGGCTTCAAAATCTTTTTTTTTTTTCTTTTTTTTTTTGGTAATCTTTTTTTTTTTGGCCAACCAGTGAAATACGTGATATGGTTATACCAGACCAAATTTCCTATACACAAAGTATGGTGGCTATGAGAGGCCTCACAAATCCGGCAAACGTTCATACTCCGATGTGAAAAAGAATTTCAATCGATCCAGCAATTTTGGCTGTAATTGGACATCGTTTCACAGCAAAAGAAATAATTAAAAGAAAACTAAAAATGCCGACATGCGGGTGTGAGGCGACGCACGCGGTGACCAGACACTGGTGTTATATTAGAGCAAGAGACAATGATATTGTGGAGAACAATTAAGACTGGTTTATTCTATAACTATACGTATTCAAGATGGCGACTTACATTTGCATTTCTCCCCCATATTTTTATGTATTTTTTTTTTTTTTTCAACATAAACGTCTAACTCGAAACTTTAAAAAAAAAATTTTTTTTTTTTAGAACTCTTAACGTTATAAGCTACTTGCTTAGAGAGTTGCTTTTGTTTCAGTTTTTTATCTAATCAACCTAAACAACAGGTTATATCGTAAATGCAAAACGACAAACATTAAATGTAAGCAATAACAGAGTCAATGTTTATGTCCATAGTTCTTAAGTTCACAGATCCAAGCGAACAGGGGTTTTCACGATACGCCCTGAGCGTGTTTTTGTTTCAACAACTGGTGTGTTAGTTTGTGTTTTGTCCAGAGTTGTTTTAGCCAGAAGAGGTTTCAGAGTTTTATCATGATTCACTTTGGGAGTGTTCTGCTTTTGAGTCATCTGAGTTTGCTGATGTTCCATCATGGCTGGACTCTCTGGTGTTGCGTTGGGAGTGTGAACTAGTGCACTGCGGTTGCGTCGTACTGTACCCTGGTCACTCTTTACGACATATGACCGGGGTGACTGAGTTTTTTCCACTATCTGACCTTGACGTTTTTGGTCACGAATCCAAACAGGGTCACCTGGTTGGAGAGTGGGTAGTTCTCGCGCATTGTGTCTGCGGTTGAAAGAGTGCTGTTGGGCAGATCGATATGTATCTTCCTTTTGGCGTACTTTCGAGTGATTTTGCACACCTGGCACGAGGGTCGTTGGTAGGACGGGAAGCTGTGTTCTCAGCCGTCTTCCCATCAGTAGCTCACTTGGGGATAGGCCATTTTGTAGTGGGGTTGATCTGTATGTGAGGAGAGCAAGATACGGGTCTGAGTTCTTCTTCAGAAGAGCTTTTGCAGTGCGGACGGCTCTCTCTGCCTCACCATTGGCCTGCGGATATCGAGGTGAGCTGGTCATGTGCGTAAATCCGTAGGTTGCTGCAAACTGTTGAAAAGTCTCAGCACTGAATTGGGGGCCATTGTCGGACATTACGACGTCTGGTATCCCATGTACTGCGAATATCTGTTTCAGTACGTTAATCACGCTCTCTGATGTTTGTTCATTGAGCTGCTTGATTTCCATCCATCTGGAGTACCGGTAATAGTCGATCACTATGAGATATACTTTCCCTTGGTGCTGGAAAAGATCTGTACCTAATCTTTCCCATGGGCATGATGAAAATGAGGCGGGCATAAGTGGTTCCCTGATCTCAGGTCGTTCCTTTGCGCATGTGGTGCAATTTGTGACCATTTGCTCGATACTTTTCGACAGTCCAGGCCACCATACCGATGTTTGCGATCGTGCCCGACATTTTGTGATGCCAAGGTGTCCCTGATGTAATGTATGCAGTCGAGGATCTCGAGTCGCATTGTTCTTGGGATCACGATGCGTTCGTCGTAGAGGAGTAAATCATCGATGATCGCGAGATGGTTTCGGCTCTGCCAATATTGTCGAAGTAACGGTGAGTGGGGCATGTATGTAGGCCAACCTTGTGACAAGTTTATGTTTCGGCGACCTTCATAGTGTGTGTTCAATGCTTTTATTACTTCATCATATTTTGCGGTTTCTTCCGAGATCCTTAAAGTTATTAAGATATCATCGGCACAATCCCCCATAGCATATAAGAGAGTGCTAACCTGTTCGTGGTCTAGTTTCTTTGTCAGACCCGAAGCCACACGATACCGTTCGAAACGTCTGATCCATTTTGGCCATAACTCGCTTTGTTGAGGTCCGTTTCCACCGTCAAATCTACTGGAGCCCTCTTTTTTTTTTGGCTTAATCTGGTGAGGACGGTCACCAATAATTTTGTTTAATCAACCCAAACACTATTTGGAGAAATGTTTTAATTAAGACCTTTAATTAAGACGTGCCTGTTTCTTTCCTTTTGCAGAATCTCTTGGGCTTGGCGCGGGAGATCAAATCCTTGAAGTTAACAATATCAGTTTTGATAACATCACAAGCAGCAGTGCTACAATGGTATTACAGGGTAACAGCAGATTAAGGTTGAAAGTACAACACTGGGGACGAGTACATGGCAACCGCATGGCCAAAGAGAAAACATCTTGGTAAATATGCCTGTTTTATTTTGTTTCAATCAAAACGTTTGTTTGAAGGACAACATTTGAGAATGTTTCAGGCCTGGAAATTCACAGAGGCTGCAGAGGTCACAGGGGACTATGGCCTCTGTTGCCCTGGCCTTGGCCTTGGTGCCCCTTAGAAACTAAGTGTCAGCTCATTGGAGAACATTGTTTGAATTCCTTCACATTTCCTAACCCCCAAATAAATATATGTAAGACAGTGTTTTTACTACTTGGTTTTGATTGTTGCACAGGTTTTGTTTCTTTATTTTTCACTGAAATTACCATAAAATATCAGAAAATTTGCCAGTACTTTTGAAACAGATGTGAGGCCACTTACTACCATGTTTGCGTAGTTTATATAACAGGTTCTTTTGTTTAACAAATTCTTTATTAACCCTAACCTTCCCAAATCCTCCAAAAATAATTATCCTGACGAGTGCTAATCCTGGCAGCGGCGTATCCAGGACTTTTTCAGTGGGGGCACATGGTGGCCACATGGGGGCCACATGGGGGCCACATGGGGGCCACATGGGGGCCACATGGGGGCCACATGGGGGCCACATGGGGGGGCACATGGGGGTCACAGGGGAGAATTGCTTTTCAGTGGGGGCCAAGGAGGTATGGGTTTTTCGTTTATTTTTCTTTTCTTTTTTGGGGCACTATCAGGATTTTTTCGTGGGGGGCACCTGGGGGGGGGGGGGGAGGCTACCCCACTGAATCCTGGTCATGCTGGAATTCAGTGATAGGGAAAGGGTCAAAGATGAACCTAAGTCACTTTTTTCATTTGTTGAAACACCTAGGTATGACACAGTGCAGCGAATGATAGTTGCCGGTGAATTCAACGATGTTGACCAATCACACGCTGCCATGGGTGGGACGAGACTACTGAGTGGTGGGGATGAGAGACGAGTCATCATCACGCTGTCGTCTGACCGTTGCATTGGATTCAACATCAGAGGAGGAATAGAGTACGGAGTAGGCATCTATGTGTCCAAGTATGTTGCACCAGTAAAGGGAAAATTTGTTCATGTGGTTTCACTAAAATACTTTTTTAATGATTCACAGTGCTTTTATTTTAAAGATTGACATTTCACTTTTCCAGTGTTGCGTTATCATGTTGATTAGCCAATGTAAAAGGAATTATATGTAAATTGGTAAAAACTAGATTAATTTTCCTTTAATAGTTGGACTAATGTTTCTCCTAAAGATGATCAGAGTATACTTTATTGAAATATCAAGATTTCACCATCAGTTCTTCTCATAACTAACAATTATTACATCGTGCTACCGCAAACCTTAATCCTACTGTATTTCCACCAAAACTTCAAATCCTACTTATCCTTTAATGTTATTATTTATGTATTTATTAATTTCAGTGTCGATAAAGGTGGTTTAGCAGAGGCCCATGGTATCACCGTAGGCGATCAAATCATTGATGTTAACGGAGAAACTACAGCGAATACCACTCATGGCCAGGCAGTGGAGTTAATACGTAACCAACGTTGCCTCATCATGACCATCAGAAGCGTTAATCGGTACCCGGCTTACAAGGAACTGTGCAATGAATATGAATCGGTGTCAATGGATATAAATCCAAAACGTAAGATTCAAAAGTTGAGATCCAAACCACATGGTGTTACCGCAAACCAAAACCGATAACAATACTCCACGATGCAAAGCATCAAAACTTGAATCCAAAAGTACTCTTTACAAATGGATTGTTCCCGTTTTTAAAGCCCCTGTAAACTACTGGTCTTCTGAAAAAAAATAATAAAAAATAAATGATTACTAGATTTTCATGAAACTTACTTTTTTTGTAAAGTGGATGATGGTATCAAACATCCCTTTAAATATTTTTGTTTAGGGTGCTTTCATTTTAGCATAATTAATCAAATTATTTTGCAAATGAATTATTGTATACCAGAGATGTAAATTATAAGTTGGAATGTAGACAAAAAATACATAAAAAAACACAATGAAATAAGCTGAAACTTTCACAGGTTGGTTTTTATAGACATTTCTTGGTTCTTATTAAATATGGATGCATTTACAAACATTTTACCAAAATGTATTTTGATTTTTGTTTTACACATTTATTCAAATGTGTTAATTCGTTTGATTGCCACATCACGGCTCGTCTGTCACATCACGGCTCGATAACGGGAATGCTCTCCTTTACGGTCTCCCGCAGAATCAAATATCTCGTCTTCAGCACATACAAAACACAGCAGCTCGTGTTGTGACTTTGTCCAGAAAGTCATGCCATATCACGCCAATCTTGAAAGAACTGCACTGGCTTCCTGTTTCACAGAGAATTGTTTTTAAACTTATGCTAATTGTTCACAAATATTTTAATAACATTGCTCCAATTTATATTTCTGAACTGCTTAAAGTCTACACTCCATCACGCAATTTGCGCTCCAGCAACATGTCACTCCTAAAGGAACCAACTTCAAAACGGAACTGGGGTGATAGGTCGTTTTCTGTCGCAGCTCCGAGACTCTGGAATCATCATCAACTAAACTCAAATCTTGTCATAGTATAACCAGATTTAAGTCGATGCTTAAAACTCATCTTATGTCACAACTCTTCAAAGATGATGTATATTTGTAATTGCATTGTAGGTACATGTATCTCGGTACATAATTTTTTTTTTTCCCTATGCTATCATTGTATATTGTTTGTATTCATGTTTTTTCTTTGTTTCCGCGCCTTGAGCGCCCAGCAGGGTGGATATGTGCACACTAAAAATCTTTATTATTATTATTATTATTATTATTGCCAGGGCGACACAGTTCCTCACCCACCTCAGGTACCACCCCCCTCATTCATAATGAACTAATCGATGCGATCCCATTGGAGGTTGCCGAGCAGTACACACAAACACATGGACATAATGACAGCAGTATATGGCTACCCAATCAGTCACTCACAATGTCACCTACGCCCATCCCAAAGTCATCACGATCGTCGGTGGCAACAGAGACGGCAAAACTGATTCAGGTTGGCTAAGATTTCTTGTCTTTTCTGTTTTTTGTAATCAAATCTGTAATTTCTCAGGGTTTTTTCCCGAAACTTTCTATGCTTAAGTTTTGTTTGCAAAGAAAAATGGTAGAACATGAAGAAAAAAGAGATTGTGTCTATAGTTGTTGACACCGCTGAGCCACCTTTGCAAAGCCTGAAAATCTTCAAAAATATCACCATGTTGTGTTTTTCTAGAATATGAACTTTTTAAAAGAATAGAATATAGAATATAAACTTTGTAAAACCCAGGAGATTTCTGGGGGCCCGTCCTCTATACAATGGCAGCCCTAAAACCCCTGGCCTATTTGTCACGATTTTTGTTTTGTAAAATCACATCCCTGTTTCCTCATCTGAAGCTTACTTTTCCCTGAATTATGTTTTCTCAGCAATTTATTACATATTGTTACTGTTCTTATAATTGTGAACTACATTTACATAGAAAATAGTGAAAGGAAAGCTTAACCCTTTCCTTACCATAGGCGACTTTAGTCGACTGCACTCATACCCCCTCTTCCTTACCACAGGCGACTTTAGTCGACTGCACTCATACCCCCTCTTCCTTACCACAGGCGACTTTAGTCGACTGCACTCATACCCCCTCTTCCTTACCACAGGCGACTTTAGTCGACTGCACTCATACCCCCTCTTCCTTACCACAGGCGACTTTAGTCGACTGCACTCCTCCCCTCTTCCTTACCATAGGCGACTTTAGTCGACTGCACTCCATACCCCTCTTCCTTACCATAGGCGACTTTAGTCGACTGCACTCATACCCCCTCTTCCTTACCATAGGCGACTTTAGTCGACTGCACTCATACCCCCTCTTCCTTACCATAGGCGACTTTAGTCGACCAAGCTTCCACACAAAAAAGCACTCAAGCCTGAGCACAAAGGCCATTTGTTATAAAGCTGTAGTTTTGTCCATGTTCACCCTCCATACCCAAGCTTACAATGGTTGGAAAGAGAAAGATCGGATCATTCCATTGATGGTGAAATAAAATAAGGTTGCTATTATGCAATCCCGTCAAATTGGAGTGGAAAGATCCGAAATGCCAAACACCTACGGAGCGCCATGTGTTTGTGTACAAAAAAGTGTTTGAGTTTACAGGAGGAAACAAAGACCGAGAACTTGGACATTTATTGACCGATCTTAATGTTTTTTGGATGTTATGAAAGGGAATTCAATAAGTAAGATATTTTTTATTATTTATTTTGCTGTAAAACGATATCTTCAAGGTGATAATAGAGTTTGTAAAATTGGCCTTTGAACACAAGCTTTCTGTTGTGTAAGAATGTGTGCTTCACGCTTGAGTGGTCAAACAATGCGGTCACCAGCGGTTGTTTATGTCAAAACAATTCGGTACTGAGAGGGTTAAATCATGGTATAATTCATTGTTAAATCTGTGGATATGTCAGTATTGCGTTAACAGCCTTTAATTTATTTTTCAACATTTCTTTTGATGTTACAGAAACACATTGCATTACCATCCACTGAAAAAGGTGCCTCCACATCCTTGCAACGGTCACCAGTTGAGCAACCTGGTAGTCCGACCTGGTCTGCTACCCAGACTGCTGTAGGCACAACTTCTTCACCGAGTAGTGAGAAGAGAATTGGTCGGTCACACAGCATGAAGTTTCCTGGTGGTAAGTCTGGTGGTTATTTTCTTATAAACTGTATACAAAATTCTACCAAACATCCCCATGTAAAGGGGAGGTACAACATTGATGATGTTAATTAACCCTAACCTTCCCAAATCCTCCAAAATCCTCTTTGCTAAAGTGAAGGATTTTGAAGGATCGAGGTTACATGCTACATGCTTTTTGCTAAAGTGAAGAATTGTGGAGGATTGAGGTTATTAGGCATACTTGCCTTTCCATGGTACATGTACATTCATGTTTGTTGTAGTGATTGCAAGGTCAGTGCTTGGGTCCGTGAACACTGTTTATTGCTCCATGCATGCAGGAAGGGTCCCTGGCCATGTACATGTATCACAGATTAGAAACACATGTGTGCATACATGTCATGTGCTTGCTTTACTACTGAAGGATTTTGGAGGATTCAGGTTATGTGTAAGCAAATGGGCCTAGGGAGTTAGGAAGGATTCAGGGTATGTGTAAGCAAGTGGGCCTAGGGAGTTAGGAAGGATTCAGGTTATGTGTAAGCAAATGGGACTAGGGAGTTAGGAAGGATTCAGGTTATGTGAAAGCAAGTGGGCCTAGGGAGTTAGGAAGGATTCAGGTTATGTGTAAGCAAATGGGCCTAGGGAGTTAGGAAGGATTCAGGTTATGTGAAAGCAAGTGGGCCTAGGGAGTTAGGAAGGATTCAGGTTATGTGTAAGCAAGTGGGCCTAGGGAGTTAGGAAGGATTCAAGTTATGTGTAAGCAAGTGGGCCTAGGGAGTCAGGAAGGATACAGGTTATGTGAAAGCAAATGGGCCTAGGGAGTCAGGAAGGATACAGGTTATGTGAAAGCAAATGGGCCTAGGGAGTTAGGAAGGATTCAGGTTATGTGAAAGCAAGTGGGCCTAGGGAGTTAGGAAGGATTCAGGTTATGTGTAAGCAAGTGGGCCTAGGGAGTTAGGAAGGATTCAAGTTATGTGTAAGCAAGTGGGCCTAGGGAGTCAGGAAGGATACAGGTTATGTGAAAGCAAACGGGCCTAGGGAGTTAGGAAGGATTCAGGTTATGTGTAAGCAAACGGGCCTAGGGAGTTAGGAAGGATTCAGGTTATGTGTAAGCAAACGGGCCTAGGGAGTTAGGAAGGATTCAGGTTATGTGTAAGCAAACGGGCCTAGGGAGTTAGGAAGGATTCAGGTTATGTGTAAGCAAACGGGCCTAGGGAGTTAGGAAGGATTCAGGTTATGTGTAAGCAAACGGGCCTAGGGAGTTAGGAAGGATTCAGGTTATGTGTAAGCAAACGGGCCTAGGGAGTTAGGAAGGATTCAGGTTATGTGAAAGCAAGTGGGCCTAGGGAGTTAGGAAGGATTCAGGTTATGTGAAAGCAAGTGGGCCTAGGGAGTTAGGAAGGATTCAGGTTATGTGAAAGCAAGTGGGCCTAGGGAGTTAGGAATGATACAGGTTATGTGTAAGCAAATGGGCCCAGGGAGTTAGGAAGGATTCAGGTTATGTGAAAGCAAGTGGGCCTAGGGAGTTAGGAAGGATTCAGGTTATGTGTAAGCAAGTGGGCCTAGGGAGTTAGGAAGGATTCAGGTTATGTGTAAGCAAGTGGGCCTAGGGAGTTAGGAAGGATTCAAGTTATGTGTAAGCAAGTGGGCCTAGGGAGTCAGGAAGGATACAGGTTATGTGAAAGCAAATGGGCCTAGGGAGTTAGGAAGGATTCAGGTTATGTGAAAGCAAGTGGGCCTAGGGAGTTAGGAAGGATTCAGGTTATGTGTAAGCAAGTGGGCCTAGGGAGTTAGGAAGGATTCAGGTTATGTGAAAGCAAGTGGGCCTAGGGAGTTAGGAAGGATACAGGTTATGTGTAAGCAAGTGGGCCTAGGGAGTTAGGAAGGATTCAGGTTATGTGTAAGCAAGTGGGCCTAGGGAGTTAGGAAGGATTCAGGTTATGTGTAAGCAAGTGGGCCTAGGGAGTTAGGAAGGATTCAGGTTATGTGAAAGCAAATGGGCCTAGGGAGTTAGGAAGGATTCAGGTTATGTGAAAGCAAGTGGGCCTAGGGAGTTAGGAAGGATTCAGGTTATGTGTAAGCAAGTGGGCCTATGGAGTTAGGAAGGATTCAGGTTATGTGAAAGCAAGTGGGCCTAGGGAGTTAGGAAGGATACAGGTTATGTGTAAGCAAGTGGGCCTAGGGAGTTAGGAAGGATTCAGGTTATGTGTAAGCAAGTGGGCCTAGGGAGTTAGGAAGGATTCAGGTTATGTGAAAGCAAGTGGGCCTAGGGAGTTAGGAAGGATTCAGGTTATGTGCAGGGTTGTAGCTACGCCGGTCGGCGCCGGTCGGGTCTAACCGGCACTCCCGCTGGCCGACCGGCACCAAACGCAAATTGATGTCTTACCGACCGGCACAAAAATTGTGTGAATATTTCATTAAACAGTAATAAAAGTTTAAAAAGTTCATGTATTCTTCATTTCTTTGAGTTATTTGCCACTATTTTGACGACTTTAGTCTATAGATCAATTAAAACATCGTACGATATTATAAAATAATTCTCAGTTTGTAGCGGTACAAACAAATACACTAATTAGCATTTATTTATGACGTCAGGGAAAAGACCTGGGAATCCCATTATGATTGGTTGTTTGCGCCTGCACGATGAGCTAATGCCACTAGTCTCTACAGCGTGCAAATGATGCGGCGTGCTTCGTAATGTCGATGTACGTAAATTTCAGGTTGGTTAAGCGTGACTTAAAACGCGTCTAGCTTTCCCGCGATGTGCTCAGCAAAGGGAAAATTATTCACGTGCGTCCCTCCGCCCATTCATGAAAAGTTTTGTGAGCGTTTTTGGAAGTGTTTTGATCAAAATAATTATGTCGCTTTTCATGAAAAGTATCACCAGCTTTTTCTCTTGCCATTAAGCGCAGGCGGCAGTGATAGACACGGCAGCGGGTCAAGCGAGAAGCCGGCAAATTCGAGACATTCTTCTGCGACCACATCTTCGTGTTCGAGTACAACTGACCGGGAACTGATCACGCTACGAGTCTTCAGCCACTGTGGATTTAGGCCAAAACTCGGAGCTGCTATGCCTGGCGGCCCGGTTGCTCAAGTGTTACCACCTCATCAAAAAAACAGAAGCAGGCATCTAAGTTTAATAGCGAAAAGTGGACACCTGGTAGGCCATACAGAAGTTTCAGTTTTTCTGAGCCAACATTGTTGTCAATTGCATTGGAGGGCACTCCTTCACATAATAAATTCTTGTATAATACTATGAAAATATCATACAAATTATGTGAAAGGTGAGCCCTCCAAATCTATTCTTAAAAGCTAAAACCCAGGAGCTTCGGGGTGCTTCGCCCCCTCGACCCCCACCGAGGCGTTGCCCCTGGACCCCACCAGGGGCCCTTAAGCGGGCCCCTGGACCCCGGCCGTGAGGAGCTGTACTCAGTTCGCTCCGCTCACTACGCTCGCAATTGACAAAATTAGCCGGCACTCAATTTGGTCTGGTGACAACCCTGGTTATGTGAAAGCAAGTGGGCCTAGGGAGTTAGGAAGGATTCAGGTTATGTGAAAGCAAGTGGGCCTAGGGAGTTAGGAAGGATTCAGGTTATGTGAAAGCAAGTGGGCCTAGGGAGTTAGGAAGGATTCAGGTTATGTGTAAGCAAGTGGGCCTAGGGAGTTAGGGTTAAGCAACCAACCTGGGAAATTTCAACTTATTGCAATGTGTATGTGTCGTTCACAAGAAAAAATTGCAAATGCATTCAGATTGGTTGTATTTTGGATTGTTTTTTTTTTGGAGTGTCGAGCGGTCTGGCTTACCGGACTCAAGTTCTGGTGTTAGAGGCAGAATGTGGGTTCGAATCCTGGTCATGACACTTAACCATAATTGCTTATAGGGGCAGAGGCAGTTTAACAACTGCCTTGTTATGGACTAGTTACACTTCCCAGTCCTATTCGCACCGTGAAGAGGCTGGGTTATTAACTTGTCTTGTTTCGGTGCGAGGGGCTGGTTCTTCAGTGTGGAGTCGTTGTTACAACTCAATGACTTCGTAGCCCCCACCAATTGGCCTTGTGTGGGGCAATTTGCATATAACAAAAATTTAAAAAATCAAAAAAATCTGTAATTTTAGAAAGACTGCTAAATTTGAACTGGAAATTATTTCACTTTTCTTAAAACTGAATTTCCAGTGACCTTACCTTTAAGATATAAATATTTAAGCTGTTGTTTATAGGAGCAAAAATTATATTAACAAGAACAAATGGTATATACAGGGGTGGTGGTGGTCACTTGCCTCCACATATTTTCCCATTTCGTGCATTTTGTTTGTAACTTCGAAAATATGGTTCTATGTGACTTTGAACCACTCTTTCTTCTGTCTATACCATCTTGTGTTAAGCCCTTTTGTCTTCTTTCTGTCATTCCAATTTTCAGAGTAAGCCCTTTCTTTGTTTGAGGCAAAAAAAACCTTTGTTTATCCTTTTTTTCTTCGTTCTTTCCTTCTTATTTCCAGAGAAAGCACTTCCAGTGTTTGAGACTGAAAACCCCAAGAAGAATAGCCAAAGAGTGCAGAGGAATCGCACCTTCAGGGAGGTTCTCTTTGGGATGAAGATGAAGAGTAAAGATAAGAAAGAGAAGGCAGACGGGCAAAGAGGAGACAAGAAAGTCACAGCTGGTAAGAGGTCATGTTTCAGAACTTGCCAAAGTGTTTACGTTCCGCGTAGTTGAATGGAATTTATAATTCTTTGGAGATTTAGTTGCGCTAGTAAAGTGCTTCACCAACCAATGATGCACCAAATTGGTGTAAATCAGGCGTGTGATTTTTCCGGATTTTCAGGTTTTTACAAATCGCAATATTGTGATCCTCTGGATTTTAAAGATTTAAGCAATAAAAGAAAGCAAAGCAAACGCTCAGAACTATAGATTTCACCCCAGCGCTGTTCACAACAGCGGCCCCAATACCCCTAGCAAAATTTACGTGAATTTTTCAAAACTGCCCAATCACATCCCTGGTATATGTTTGCATGCCGCACAGGGTTCTTACACGTAATGCATATTGTGTGTTCAAAAATGGTTAGTCATTGTCTATAAGATAGCCGATTTTGCATGGTGCGATGTCAAGTGAAAACTATCAGTTGCAAATGGAGTGCCATGGTCGAGCGGTTTAGTGCATCGGATTTGTGTTCTGATGGCTGAGTCATCAGAATGTGGGTTCGAATCCCAACCACGACCATGGTGCTTGCGTCCTTGAGCAAGACACTTTACCATAATTGCTTCTCTCCACCCAGGGGTAAATGGGTACCTGTGAGGGCAGAGTTGGTTGTTGTGTTTGATTAGCCCTATATGTGCTGAAATGGCAGCAATTGAGCTGTATACTCCCCAGGGAGCTGAGATGGTTTCAGGAATGATTTATGCGCCTGATGAGCAGGGGTAATAATATAATGCACCTTGAGCACCAGTTTGGTGGATACGTGCGCTATATATAAGAAACTTTAAACTAACCCTCTAATAGTTAAAATATAAACATCCTAGCGGGTTAATAAGTCCTGCGGGATGCTGCTTTGCAGGATAAATGTGTCCGGTTGACGAGCTTACGTATGCCATAAGTGTTCGTCACCGTATATAAGTCCACATTATTATTATTATTAAAGTGATTTCATGAAAATGATATTAATATGTGCACAGATTCTAAACATATGAAAAAGAGGTACCCGTCTACAGCAGCCTACGCCAGTATCAACAAGAAACCCCCGACAGATAACCACAATCACGCTGACACTGTGAGCCAATCACAGTCAGCAACAGCTGCCTGGGTGATTCGCAAGGATACTGAATCTCTCGGTAAGAGTTTTACTTTGCGAAAAGGTCAGGATTGACCCTGCTCTCGGGAAAAGTTCAGGGTGAGGGTAGAGGTTGATGTTGTGGTTGAAAAAGCTTCTGATGCGCTATGGTAGCTCGGGGCTGTATACTCCCCAGGGAGCTGAGAAAGTTTAAGGATTGATATTGGTCCAATGACCAGGGGTAATAATGTAAAAGCGCCTTGTATCCTTTGGCAATTTGGCGCTCTATAAATCCAGTTATTATTATTATTATTATTATTTCAATTACCATCTCAGAAAGTTGTTTCCGATGTATAAGTACTGAAGATCTCATGAAATAATAAATACTTTGAATGGTCATGCACCATCTTGTACATGGGGAAAATGGTTATTCTTGACGATTCACCAGTATACAAATGAGAGTTCAAAAGTGCGAATAGATGTTTGGGAGCGTGCAAAAATTTGGTCATCTACTTCATTTGGGCTTCGGCTGGCAATTGCTGTTCTTTCTGGCATGTGAACAAGATTGCATATATTTCTGTGTTTATTGGTGGTCATGGTAGTTTTAATCAACCTTTCATATTTAACCTCTTTTTCTCATTATAAATAGTAAGCACAAATCCTGGCAGCATAGCTCGTCGTCACAGACCTAAACCATTCCCAGCCTCTCACGTCGCCACCCAACAGCGACCGATCAATCCAGGAACTCCTGCTGCTGGGATGCAATTAACGACTGCATTCCAGCACGGCGCCGGCACGCAACTTATGTACTCGGATGCTACGTACGCCAGCGCCATGAACGTTCTTGTCGATATGACTAAGAAGCTTCTTAAAGAGAATGAACAGACCGCAATCATGAGACATGTTAGATGGGTAAGATGGACTCCTTTCTCTTCCCTCAGACGATGGGAACATTAGGTCAAATAAAGCTGCATTATAACAACTTTAGGGCTAATTGTGTTTGAGTGTTCCAAAATTTTGAAAGTGATTTTGAAAGTGTCACAAAGGTGTACATGAAGAAGTGAAGAATGCAATATGTAGGAATATGGCAAATTTAGTGTCAAGTGTTAGTAATGACAACCCCCAGCTAGATATGAAGTACCTGAATTGAAGATTTTGTCTGGTTGAATACACGGTGTAGTGTATCAAGTAATATAATTCTTTGAG
The DNA here is from genome assembly GCA_029582265.1 of Zoroaster sp. YZ-2022. Classification (NCBI taxonomy): domain Eukaryota; kingdom Metazoa; phylum Echinodermata; class Asteroidea; order Forcipulatida; family Zoroasteridae; genus Zoroaster; species Zoroaster sp. YZ-2022. The sequence continues at coordinate 32,600,407 of CM055832.1, read as the reverse complement.
AAGCAAATGTCACATAAGTCAAGTCTGGGACGGTGTTCTTAATGATATTACGTCCCAAATCTAGTGCAACAGTGCCCACCAAATAATTTGTCTCCAGTATTTTTCCAGTTCAAATTTCTGATAAGAGCACCCTAAGACTGAGTCTTTGAATTGATTCAAGATGATCAACCCCCACCCTTTCTCTTTCTCTCTCCCCCCCCCCTCATCTTTGATTTGTTTCTTGACCCCTTAGTACCATCAGGAGAGGCGGATTGAGAATCTTGTGCCCCCCATCCTGGCTATTTTGGATAAGCCTGAGAAGATACTGCTATTGAGAGAGATCCGAGGGGTGATAGCGCCCTCGGACCTGGGTCGCTTTGACAGTATGGTGTCTAGGAGAGAACTTCAGGCGTATGAGAATCTCCAATCTGGACGAAAAGGTTGGTTATTTGTGGTTTTATTTTCCCCTAATTTTGTATTGTTTCTTTTTTGGTTTTTTTTTGGAAGGGAGGGCGTGGCGGTGGGAGGGGGCTTTAGAGTTCATATGACATAAAACACAATAAAGGGGGCCACTTTCCTACCGTCACGTTAGCAGTTTTTCTAATGGTTGTAATTTTTTTTCTAATACCTGAAACCACCAAAAAAGAATTTCAATATTTGAATAGACATACATGCTTATCCTAAAGATAATTTGAGTTGATTATTACTATTATTTTTTTAATTAGCCTAAAATTTCCATGAACAAATGGACGGAAAAGTGAGGTAACTTTTTCCGTCCAATTTTTATGGAAATTTGAGGGTAAAAAAATAAATAAAAAAATAAAAAAATTAAATAAATCAACTCAAATTAGTTCTAGTATAAGCCTGCATGTCCATTCACATGTTGAAACACTTTTTGGTCGGTTTCAGGTACTTAAAAATAAATAACAACCATTGGAAAAACTGCTAACGTGACGGATGCAAAGTGGCCCCCTTTATTGTGTTTTATGTCATATGCAGTTCACAGTAAAATGATGTATCATGATGCAATGATGTGTGTTCAAATGTTGATTTGTTTGTTATAGATCCATCACAGGCACTGCATCTCCAATCTGGACTAACAGGTTTTCATTTTGTTGTCTTTGGGTTTTGTTTTTTTGTTTTTTTGTTTTAGGCTTTGCCTTTCGCTTTGGTTTTGGCAATAATGTTTGGTGTTGGCCTTGGACATGGCTTTAGCTTTGGTTTGAGATTTGACTTTGGTTTTGGTTGAGGTTGTGTTGTTGGTGATGGCTTTGGGTTTTGGGTTGGTTTTGGGTTTTGGGTTGGTTTTGGGTTTTGGGTTGGTTTTGGGTTTTTGGGTTGGTTTTGGGTTTTTGGGTTGGTTTTGGGTTTTGGGTTGGTTTTGGGTTTTTGGGTTGGTTTTGGGGTTTGGGTTGGTTTTGGGTTTTGGGTTGGTTTTGGGTTTTTGGGTTGGTTTTGGGTTTTTGGGTTGGTTTTGGGTTTTTGGGTTGGTTTTGGTTTTTGGGTTGGTTTTGGTTTTTTGGGTTGGTTTTGGGTTTTGGGGTTTGGGTTGGCTTTTGGGTTTTTGGGTTGGTTTTGGGTTTTTGGGTTGATTTTGGCTTTGGCTTTTGCTTGGGTGTTGGCTTTGTTTTTGGTTTCTGTTTTTTTTTAAATAGTTTCATTGCTGCTATAACAAACATAATTGAGACCACACAGAAGTGGTTTCTAATAGCAGCATGGAGCCAACGGTCATGTTTGGTACAACCACATTTCTATTTTTTTTTATAGTGATGTTCATTATAGCTGTCATGTACTAACAGCAGACTTTATATCATGCCTTATGTTTGTTTTGGTTATGAGTTGGTTTTTCCTTTTCAGTTCATCTGGTTCTTTTTTGGTTCCTTTTTATTTGGTTTTTGAAACCCTTCTTTGGATCTACTTCTATTAACCCTCCTACTATTGCTGCACTTTTAGTGGGAAGTTGCTATAGAGGTCAAAGCCAGTCAACTGCCCTTTTTGACTGTTGACCCAAATGTGCAAACAGGGGCATTTTTGACCGGTTTTTCCTGTCATTTTAACCACCATCAAGAATACAAGACAATGCATTTACCAGTCAAAAACAGTCGACTCATTTTGATCTGTATATGTACTTACTACATGTAAGGTTTGACAGTGTTTGACTTTTAAGTGCACTAGATATACCTTGGCAAGTATATCAACATTTTGACTGATTTTCATCCTTGTAGTAGTAGGATGGTTGATAGATGAAAATTACTAAAAAGTAGGTCATACTAACAGTAACATGAGAGCTTTTAAAAGACATAATCTGCAATGTAAATTCGAGCAATTGTATTATTTTTAAATAATGATTGATATCTCATTCTAAATCCATTTTTTTCATCAGATCCATCCCAGCCAATGCATTCTATGAGACGAAATTCCATTGGCAAACCGAAGAAGACAATTCTGGAAACCAAGACCGGTACGTCTTGCTTGTCAATAAGAAGGCCAGTTATGGCATGGTCTGTGTGTTTTACTCGTTCAGAATTTCAAAAAGCAAAATTGTATATATCTGTCGCCGATGTGTTGTTGAATTATCAATGCACAGACAAGCAGAAGAGTACATCGTTCTCACAGATCACTCTGGTGGTCATAAAGCATGGAAATGAAGCATTATTTGATAGAATTGCTTTGAGATAGTGAGCAGAGTCTCTGCATTATTAAAATTAAGTGCTACCTACAACGAATATATGTTTTTATTAAGTTGTGAGTAGTTGCAAAGCTGAATTTTCTGGATATTTTTAGTTTGCTTTTTATACCATTAAGTATTACTAGAGTTATTTACTAAGAACTGATTAGTTCTGATGCAAAACCATTTTTTTTCTTTGCTGCTGCAGATCAAGAGGGCAAGTTCTTTCTCCAGACCCCGGAGGATGTCCAGCAAGACAAACGCCGACAACAAGAGCTTGAGGAACTCCGGAGGGAAAATCTCAGAAAGGTCACAGAAGAAAGTGAAGAGGAAGATGATGATGTCACTGATGACACCAATGACACCAATTCCTTGGATAACGGTGACGTCGCAATGTCTCTGTTTGACAATCCGGCCAAGAATAATTTAGCAGAGACGGACATCAAGTCAGGGTCGCCGGTTTCAAACGAGAGTTGTAAGATCTCAAATGTTCCATCATCGTCGAAAGAGGAAAAAACAAAAATAGGCCTCTGGACAGATAAAAGGAAATCAAACTGGGAGGATGAAATTATTGTCGCCGTTAGGGAAGCCACCATGGAGAAATTGCCAGTTGCTTTGGAAGACCATCAACAGCAATCACCAAATACTGGCCCAGATCTTGGAGGAAGCATGAATGAGAGGGTCGGAAGAAAGTCAGGCTTTGCCTCGGGGGATGAACGCGGGGAGAAGGACACCAGAAAGCCATCAGATCAAGACTTCATACCCCTAGTGTTCTTGTCAGAGGATGCCAGTGACAAGGAGGGACCAAAATGGGTGCTTCCTGAGATTGAGGACGACACCATTGATGACAACATGTCATCTAAAGGACTCGTTGCCAGTGACGATGATGTCGAGCTCCCCAAATTTGACAACGACTCGTCGAACAGTGATGCAGGCGATGACAATATGAAGCCAAACAAGAGTGGTCTTTATGGTCTAATATGGACGAATAATCATCAGGACACCACGTATAACTCCAATGTAACTTCCCCAGCTTGGTCCTCTCCAAACTCCTTCTCTCCAATCAGTGCAACCAGCAACATGTCCCTTCCTCCCACTCCGGTATCATCAGTCGGTGTCGTATCTCCAGCAGTCCCCATGACCCCTCCTAATAGTGGACGCTCTCCCGTCACCCAGTCTGATTTTGCCGATCCACAGCCAGGTTCTGCATTTGCTGGCGATGAGCCGATCTATGCCAAGGTTGATCTGACTCGAAAGCGAAGTAAACAATCGAGCAGGAACAGCTTGTCTGTAGAGGGTTCATTCGACGGGTCAGTAGAGGGGTCTGAGAGTGGTCATCGCAGTCCATTCAAGGTGACTTTCACTGACTACAGAGGCTCCCCTGTGCCATTTAAGAAGAGCATCCTGTAAGAATAATTCAATTTTTTGTTTAAAGAAAGGTACATCATTGGTATTTAGTAAGGTGTTAATTTCAACCCTGCTGTCTTCAAGAAAAGTGTCATTAAACTTACCTGTGAATGTTTTATAACAATAGGTGCTATTGTTTTTGAGAAAACAACAAACAAATCGTCCTGTCAGAACAACAAGGTAGTATTTTTTTTTAAATGCAACAAGGTCGTATGTGCAATAGTGCATAAATTTGCATACATTAAACAATTGAGTGCAACAATGTTGTATCTTCTTCCATAGGTTTTGCGTGTTCATCCTGGAACTCTGTAAAAAGATACGACCTTGTTGAACTGAGCAAAATCCATGTCTACAACAAGGTCATAACTATAATAATAATAATAATAATAAAGATTTGTAGCGCACATATCCACCTTGCTGGGCGCTCAAGGCGCGGAAACAAAGAAAAAACATGAATACAAACAATATACAATGATAGCATAGGGAAAAAAAATGTACTGAGATACATGTGATACGACCTTGTTGCACTGATGTGATGAAATGTTATATTATTGCAACTTTTTGTGAATTAGATATAACACTTCATGTTTTCTCTAAGATGAAAGAACTTCAGATGAAATAATATCTCAGGATGGTTGATACTTAAACCAACTTTTACAACTTTTATAAGTTTTGAATTGTAATTTGTTACTTGATAATCTGATAATTACCAATATTGTACATGTACCTTCCCTTTAATGGTTTACTGTAATGATCTGCAAGTCTTAAGTTCAAAAGTCTGTCTTTAGCTAATAATTCTTTACTTCCTCAAAAATTTAAAGGTTAGCAGATTTAAGATGACAATGTGCTTATTTACTGAGCTTAACCCTCCTACTACTGCAAGGGTCCAAATCAGTCAAAATGTTGATATACTTGCCAAGGTATATCTAGTGCACTTAAAAGTCGAACACTGTCAAACCTTACGTGTAGTAAGTACAGGTCAAAATGAGTCAACCGTTTTTGACTGGTAAGAGCATTGTCTGGTATTGTTCAGGGTAGTCAAAATGCCCCTGTGTGCACATTTGAGTCAACAGTCAAAATAGGCAGTTGACTGATTTTGACCTCTACAGCTACTTGCCACTAAAGTGCAGCTTGAGTAGGAGGGTTAAAATAACAAATCTAAAGTGAATTTCCTTCAGACTGATTTCGTAGTCCAATCCAGTCATATATTACTGTGTATATTATTTGACAAAACAGGAAGAACAGTTTCCGTAAGGATGAGGCTCCGAACGTCGTGAAGAGAAAAATAAGCAGCGACTACATGGACATTGAGGACATCAACCTGGGTGAGCCAGCTCCATTCATTGAGATTGATTCCCAGGTGAAGCATCGGGAGGCATCCTCGGTAAACGACAAGATGGTGGAACAACTCAATGCTAAGATGGAGACCATGACGGTAACCCTCACCAAGAACAGACCCTCTCTGGGTAAGTTTATTCAAACTATTGAAGCTATTAAGGATCAACGCAGCACTTCAATAAATCTAACTGGTCAAAAAGGGTTTAGACCGATAGCTTTAAATTGGCCAATTGTCTGCATTAAAATGGGATACCAGTTAAGTCTTGTGCCCTGACTGCTCTCATCCATTCTTCACAGGTATCAGCATCTCTGGTGGGCGAGACAGCAAGCACCAGCCTGAGGTCAGAATCGATCGTATTTTTCCAGGGGGAGCCGCCTCGGATGATGGAAGCCTCCAGGTGAGTGAAGACACTGTTATCTAAATTTGGTAAATGATGATGTGGAATGTGTACATGTACAGTGAACAGAATTGTTAATGAGGAACTGTAGGAGGAAATGCTCCTACTATAGCTGAACTTTAGTGGCGAGTAGCTGTAGTGGTCAAAACCAGTCAACTGCCTGTTTTGACTGTTGACCCAAATGTCCACACAGGGGCATTTTTGACTGGTTTTTACTGTCATTTTGACCACCCCGAACAATACCAGACAATGCTTTACCAGTCAAAAACGGTCGACTCATTTTGACCTGCAAATGTACTTACTACACGTAAGGTTTGACAGTGTTTGACTTTTAAGTGCACTAGATATACCTTGGCAAGTAGATCAACATTTTGACTGATTTTGACCCTTGTCGTAGTAGGAGGGTTAAGGTGTTCTGATTATGATGTATTTTCTTTCACAATCCAGGCTGGCATTGAGGTTCTCTCTGTAGATGGAGAGTCTCTTCTTGGTGTCACACACCCACAGGCTGTGGACATCATCAGGAAGGCCTACCATGATAAGAATAAAACATCCATAGAGTTTGTTGTTAAGCAACACGTTGAGATTGACACGCATCTTTGATCAGGTCAGAGGTCTACTCGGGGTCAAACCGGATAATCAAGTAATAGGCTTCTAGAGATGTGATATCATTACCGGAATTACTGCCTCATTGCTAATAATAATAATATAATAATAAAGATTTGTAGCGTGCACATATCCACCCTGCTGGGCGCTATGCTAGAGTACTTGAAGGTACAGCATTGGTAATGTCGGCAAAATTGCTTAGGTAATGTTCTCAAAACTGCTTCTATGAGTATGCTTACTCTCGTTGAATCAAGATATACATTAAAGGGAAGGTACAACATTGGTAATGTTGGCAAAACTGCTTCTATGAGTATGCTTATTCTCTTTGAATCAAGATATACATAAAAGGGAAGGTACAGCATTGGTAATGTTGGCAAAACTGCTTCTATGAGTATGCTTACTCTCTTTGAATCAAGATATACATTAAAGGGAAGGTACAGCATTGGTAATGTTGGCAAAACTGCTTCTATGAGTATGCTTACGCTCTTTGAATCAAGATATACATTAAAGGGAAGGTACAACATCGGTAATGTTGGAAAAACTGCTTCTATGAGTATGCTAACTCTCTTTGAATCAAGATATACATTGAAGGGAAGGTACAACATTGGTAATGTTGGCAAAACTGCTTCTATGAGTATGCTTACTCTCTTTGAATCAAGATATACATTAATGAGAAAATCATGAAAATGTGTTGAGGTTTTTCATATTCATTCTTATGTGGAATGTAGGAAAGAGAAATTCAAATTGGGAATTATTTCACTTTTCTTAAAAGTGACCAACTATTTGACGGGAAGCGTGAGTTACAAACAGCGATATGTCAAATGTACAAAGTAATAATATAATTAGCTTTCATTATTTTTCTCTAGACACAAAACATACCAGAATTAAGCAATAAAGAGTAACAAAGCTGTACATATTATTAATTGTGAGTGTATATATGTATATATGTAAATATGTGTGTTCAAAAAAACATCAGGAGTCATGATAGAAAAGCTCTTTTCACACGGCGCAAAAAAACCAACATTGTTTGAGAGATTTTGTAAATGTTTCCGAAATATCACAAAATGAACATCGTGTGAAAGGACACCAATGTTTGAGATTGTTGTACGTTCCCTGAGAATTCTTCTCAAACATTGAGAGATTTAAAGAACAAAATAAAGTGTGATCACTCTATGTCTGTCTCTCAGGTGACAAGTTTACACAGATTTCAATTTACCTCACCAAGAATGAACAAACTGCAATATTGGTACAGTGCCTTGATATATCTGTGGGCTCTGAAGGGGCGATCTGACATCTGGTAGACTGTTAAATACATGGTTTCTACAAGTTGGCCATGCATGTTTACAAAGGCAATATCATTTATTTTGGTAAGGACACTGAATAGAAGACAGCATTATTAATTAATTTTATTATTATTATTTTTTTTGGGGGGGGTGTCTGAGATTGAGAGTTTAGTGTCATCCTCTGCTCATACTTGATACATCATTGGTTTTTAGCGGGTGAACTTTGAACTTTTTTCTTTAATTTCTTATTAAATTTCTACAGAGACTTTGGAAATTGTTTTGTTTGTATATTTTCTGTTTTTTTGTACTATTTATTGTACCTTTACATGAATGTATATATGGCAAGTTTTTATTCATGTGTGTGATTGCTTAACAACAGTGTATGTATTCATAATTGTATTTGGCTGAAGTATATGTTACTGTATACTAGGTTATCATTATAGCAATACAATGCTCTTTCACAGTTTTTAATTCTTGGAATCAGAGTTCATTATCTAATAGTGACATTTTACCACATTTATGGTCCATAGGGAATTTTCCTGACCAAAATATCAAACAAACGAGCACATTTCTTATTACCTCAGTTTTACTAAACAGGAAGGACTTTTATATATCAGTCTTTTTTATAAATAACTGTTTTCATGCATTGAATCAAAAGTGCCTTTCGATCAAAACTGCCTTGGATTCCACTCGAACAAAATTATGAAATAATTCTCGGGCCAAAAAATGTTTCAGGTTTCAGTTCTCATACATATACCTACATGAACAGTTTTGGTTAGTCTGGTCATTAATTCACTGTGAATCCACGGTTCTCAATTGTTTTGGAAAATATCTCATTGGAAGTATTTTTCCCCCATTCTATAATTACATGAGCAATGTTCGGACTAAAACAACAAATTGCCAGAAGTAAAGATAACGCAGGCGATATGTCTGTATCTGTCTAAGGCATTTATGAATCATATTTATAAGTCGTCTGCTTATAGTACTCCAACACATCTCAATTTTCTCTGAAATGGCTCAGGAATTGTTTTCTTGTATCCAGGGAATCTGACAGAGGAAGTCTCTGCTTAAAAAGACAAGAAATATGTCTCTCATTTTTCCTTAAACTTATTGAACAAAATAACGATGTTTCTTCTTCATCAGAGCATCATTATTGTATTTTTGTATTCATTATCCTTGCTTTTCTATAAATGTCAAATCTGAAATATTTTTGGCCAAATATATTGTCTTTCAATTTCTGGATCTTTCATAGAACACTAATATCTATTTATCTGATTTTTATTTTTATTACTAATGTTGCTTGTCGTCTTTCTGTATATTTGCATTTTCTATGAAGTATTTTGAGAGCACGTTTTTATTGTAAAAACATTGTTATTTCTGTTACTTCTTGTAGATATGTTAAGATGAGATGTCAGATTATGAAAGATGTAATTGTTGAGGCCGGGTTTATATATACTTCACCCAAAACGAAGCTAATTTGATGATGTATACACTGGTGAAAGAGCTTGATTTCAAAGTTATTCGCTATGCTTTTGCATTTGCGTGAAGTAGGAATCCGGTGGCCTTCAATCCATCACTGTGACATTTGGAAATACAGTATGTAATGTTGATGAACATTGTTGGTGTCCACACGAAATGTTCATTACAGTTGTTCATTATAGTTATTCATGACTGCAATGCCGATACATGAACTGAGAGCCAAGGTTTGTCATTATACTTGGGTTCATAAAAGTGGCATTTTAAATATTGTTTGGTATAAATAGTGACCGGTTCTTACGAAATGAGTCTTAAGGACATTTTTGCACATTTAGATTGTTTATAAAATAATTAAATCCAGACTGAAAACACTCCAATTTCATGAAAAATAACACATTATTTATTCAAACCTCTGATATTCAAATGGAAGCATATGACACATACTGGCTACTGTTTGTCTTAATCTAATGTTCTAAGAGTGTAGTCTCTGTAGTTGGTGAGATTGTATCAGATGTTTGGTTTGCATCACACACCATCTTGCTTGTATCCATGGTCAATATTGTCATAAATAAATGTAAAATTACAAAGCTTTGTTTATGACTTCTTCATTCACTGTCGGATTCCAGTTCTACTCTCTCCAACAAAGTTCCTTCAAAACAATGTGTTCCCCTCTAAATATTTGAAACTATTGATTCGATTTTGCCCTTCACAAGTTTGAAAAATTGACAATTCCTTTTCAGCTGGAGTTGAGTTTCACCTTCTCCAAACATTCCCACTTTATACAAAACAAACTTCCACATTTCTCCAAAAACTCGAGATGGCATTTGTATGAAACTCTAATGATATAACTACTGTTTGTGGAATGTATGCAAATTACTCATGGAATCGTAACATAACAACATCAATCACTTAATGGACATTATTGGGTTACAACATTAAATAATCATTTGATTAAATATCTGGTTAAAACAATGATCTGAAGTTAAAAAAACAACAATTAAACAATCTAAAATGTATTGAATTTTGTCTTTATAATAAAATTTATATTAGATAACATTGTTATATATACAGTAAACACAAACATAAATGGGACATTGTTTGATTTAAAGTGGTTCTAAAACCAAAACCATTTTGATTCAAATCTCAAAGTAATTAAATAAAAATACACTTTGTAAAACATTTGCCAACTTTCTCCAATTCTCCAATATTTGGATGAATTTCACGATGGGTTTACCATGGGGTCGAAAATTTGGCCAAAATAAAAATAGACAAAAATACTTGATTTGTTCACATGCAAATCCTGAGATATAAATCAAATATAACCTCTAAAGTCAAAACAGCCTCAACAGAGTCAGCAGCCATTTATGTCAGGTTCCTAAAAGTCGAGCCATACAATCACTATGAAGTGGTTCACCAGATCATAGGCACCAGACTAATTAAAAAAAGAGCCTCATTCTGATTCTCATAGACGTGTGTGTTGAAGAAGCCAAAATGGCCACTACAAGATATAGACCCTCATTTAAAGCCACTACACACTTGGTAATCTGGCAAATCATAAACGATCAAATTTACATCAAACTTACTTAGTGTCAAGCTGATGATGGTATCAAACATCCCTTGAAACAAGTTCCTTAACCCTAACCTTCCCAAATCCTCCCAAATCCTCTTTGCTAAAGTGAAGGATTTTGGAGTTTTGAGGTTATTAGGCATACTTGCATTTCCATGGTACATGTACATCCATGTTTGTTGTAGTGATTGCAAGGTCAGTGCTTGGGTCCGTGAACACTGTTTATTGCTCCATGCATGCAGGGAGGGTCCCTGGCCATGTACATGTATCACAGATTAGAAACACATGTGCGCATACATGTCATGTGCTTGCTTTACTACTGAAGGATTTTGGAGGATTCAGGTTATTTGTAAGCAAATGGGCCTAAGGGAGTTAGGGATAATGAATTTCTGTCTTCATGAAGACAAATTCCACATTGAAATAAATATAAAGTCTCTGCATCTTCACTTTTTCTTCTCCACAACACAATGAAATAAGATGAAACTTTCAAAGGTCATTTTTTTGTACATATATCTTGATTCTTGTCAAGTATTGATGCATTTACAGACATTTTACCAAGAGTATCAGCTGGCTTTACAGGGTCTGTGATAAACCTCAAATGCTAAATACATGTCCCTTATGTATTTATGAACATCTTGTAATGCAGAGATGCTCATAGTATCAAAAATTGTATGTAACAAAAGATGTGTATCAATCACCTCATATTTCCCAATTCACAAGTCTTTAACTGGAGGTCGTTAACCCTCCTACTACTACAAGGGTCAAAATCAGTCAAAATGTTGATATACTTGCCAAGGTATATCTAGTGCACTTAAGAGTCGAACACTGTCAAACCTTACTGTGTAGTAAGTACATTTACAGGTCAAAATGAATTTTGACTGGTAAAAGAATTGTCTTGTATTGTTCAGGGTGGTCAAAATGACAGTGAAAATCAATCAAAAATGCCCCTGTGTGCACATGTGGGTCAACAGTCAAAACAGGCACTTGACTGGTTTTGACCTCTGTAGCAACTTGCCACTAAAGTGCAGTTATAGTAGTAGGAGGGGTAATACTAACCGGAATTCACAACTTGGAAGAAAGCTGATGCACAAGTGCAGTAAGCACCATATGTTGAACAGAGGAAAAATGACATGATTTGACATGATATTACAATGCAGCATAAATAACACTCATTTAAGAAGGTACAACAACATTAGTATTTGAAACATACATTCATTTCAACCATCTTGTTTGCAAGAAATATATCATCAAACTAAACTGTGAAAGTTTCATGATAATAGGTGTTGATGTTTTTGAGAAAAACAACAATTTTTTTTACATGTTTTAGTTTTACTGCAATTTTTTGGTAAATTCAACAAATTCCTTTTCTTCTCAAGATGATTGATATTTCATACAAATTTACACCAAGTATCAGTTTCATTAATAATCTGATAATCATAAATGTTCTCTTCCCTTTAACCAGTTCGCGTCGGAGGCCGTGTATACACGCAAATTTTTTTTTCTGCATCGCGGATCGGAGAGCGTCTAAACACGCCACAGGAAACTCCGGAATATTTGTATGCATGCTCGGTTCAGCCATGCGTGCACGGTGACATGCTCGGAAGTGCCGGCCACCCGCTGTGGAAGCTTCCATTCACGGTGTGTGTGGGAAAAATAAACCCGCCACAGGGGCCCAGAAAAACTTTTTTATTCCCGACGCGAACTGGTTAACAAAGCAGGTCCTTGATAAAAAAAAAATTCTTTTAACTATAATTATTGAAATATATACATTTATGTACAAAAAGACAACAGCAGATCCAAGTGGTTCATTGAAACGTGTCCAACAATGCAATATAAAGTTAAAAATAAACAAAATCGAGATGAACATTCGGTCCAAGATACATTTTGAGAGGGGGCGGTGGTCCATTTTCATTTTAAATAACACACTAGCACCACATTTTATCAAACATAATAAAAATACAAATGAATAACCTAGGAACTTGTGCAAGGTTTTTGAGAATGCATAGAAACAAATCACATGCTATAAGTTTTGAGGCTTTGCATGGTGGAATATCGATATCGTTTCGGTTTGCGGTAACACCATGTGTTTATCTCAACTAACGTGAAGCTGAGATACAAGTTCTGAAAAGAACCGTATCGCACAACTCGTATCTCAACCTTCGTTAAGTGAGAAAGGTTCAAGGGAGAACCAATTTCGGGCAACTCGTTTTTCTCTACTGTCGCTAAGTGAGAAATATGCCGTTCAGGGAGAACCACGGGGACTTCACGGGTTAATATGGTTCAGGGAGAACCATAGGGACTTCACGGGTTATTCTCTACGTTTCGATTAGCCTGCTCTAATCTTCTTCAGGAGAATGAAGAGGTTTGCCGATGCAACTCCTTAAGTAGTATTTGCTGGGATTATGTGTAGAATGGGAAGTGTTCCGATTGGTGCTACTGTTGTGTGATGTGTTGTGATTGGTTGCCACCGTGGCATTGTTCTTGTTGTGTGTGTTTCCGCCTGCTGTGTGTGAGTTGCCTGCTCGCTGAGGCGTATCAGTTGACAGTGGGGTGTGGGTGTTGGTGGATGGTAGGATTGAATGCCAAATGTTGCTGATGAAATAGCCGATGTCCTGGGGGACAGTGTCATGTTTATGAATCTCAATAGCCTCTCTGATACGACGACGGGTGTACCAGTGCTTTTCCGGGGCTATGATCTTTGCATTCTGCCAGTCAATGATATGGTCCAAATCGGTGGAGTGTTTGATGATCGCAGATTTGTCACATTCCCCTCTGCGGCCGTGGGCCTTGTGTTCCTTGAGCCTGGTCGTAAGGTCTCTGCCGGTCTCGCCAATGTACACTTTCCCACAAGTACAAGGAATTCGGTAGACCCCAGCTTGACGGCTGGGATCATGTCTGTCCTTGTGGGTGTGTAACTTCGTTTCCAACTTGTTTTGAGTCCGGTAGTAGACCTTAATGTCAGCTTCCCTTGAACCTTTCTCACTTAACGAAGGTTGAGATACGAGTTGTGCGATACGGTTCTTTTCAGAACCTGTACCTCAGCTTCACGTTAGTTGAGATAAACACATGGTGTTACCGCAAACCGAAACGAAATCACATGCTCTTATCATCTGAAACTCCTCAATATACTCCAACTATGTTGTTTACCTGACAAAAAGGCAACATTCCTAATGTCATTAGCCTTTCATTTATCGTCATCTGTGAAGGGTCTAGAAAAAGTAGATTTTGTACTAATTAAAATGGAAGACCCCTCAAAATTTCAACCACTGTTAATAAAATCTGTCTATCTTACATGAGTATAATACTTGGTACCATTACTAACCATATTAACAAGACAGGTTCTGTTTCACAAAAACTGAAGCAAATACTGCAAATGTTATGTATTTGTTGTCTTCCAAATGTCCCTTTGATGAAATTTCAAATTACAATATGGAGACCTGAAGTTATTATTGGTTTCATGCAAAAGGAGTCGGGGTACCAATCCCTTGATTTTCCTTCAAATAGTTTGTGTTCATGTGGATAACAAAAAGACAACATACACACTCCCGAGTATTACTCAATAATATACACACAAATTTTGATGAGAGTTGACTTTCTGAGTGAGTTGAACAGAATAATATACCTTATCTTAATAAAGAGATTTAATACATCTATCTAATAAGTCTATTTAAATCTAATACCTAAGAAACCCAGTATAACATCAAAATCCTTTAAAAATATTACCCTTACTACTTAAACCCTTGCCTCAAGACAATAATTTGTTTCACTACATCTAAAGACTTTAGTCAAAACATAATCTATCCTACTTTGGTTAAGACCATTAAAAACAACCAATGCTTATCACTGATGCCTTTTTGTGACACAGAAATGACAAAAAAGTGTTCCTTTTAGCCAATTTGTGTTACAAAATATACAAGATAATGAAGGCACCGGTGATTAACTGGTTCTTATTAATGGCTCAAAGAGTTGGTGAAAGAACTGGTGAGTTGTAAACAAATTGTACCACCACATATCAAGTTTAAAATCATGAGTGAATGTGAGTTGTTTGAATCAATTCAATGCAAATTTGAGTTGATGTTTTAAAATTAAGGATCTGATCATTTGTGACCGTCTCTACAAAAAAGGCTATTATGTCGCAAAATTTTAATTTTAAATTTTTTTTTTTTACATACATAGTTGAATTGGTCACATTATAAGTTTTAATTTGGTATAGGTTTGACCCCTGTGGCATTTTGCATTCTGCAGATATATTAATATTTGCATATTCATAATTTACAATTTAACAAAATAAGAATTCTGAAAATAAATTATGAAAATATTGATATAATAGAAGCAAAACAAACCCAAAAAATCACTCAGATTTGTTCACCCTCTCCACATAGAACAGCCCTTTACATGTAATAGCATAGCAAGACTTAATACGCTTTTTTATAGAGCGGGTCACATTTAACTATTCTGTTTTTATAAAATTTGGTAAAAAATAAAATCTAGTTCCCAAACCCCTCCTCCCTTAATTACTTAACCTAAATAATGTTGTACCCATACTAAATAAAATGCCTATGTATCCACATATCCACCAGCTAGATGGTCAATTAAGTTCTGTATCAACTTTTGGCATTGCCATATCTTTTAACTAAAAACCATGAAAAACCCATGGCTTTACTGACCAATGATTCACAGATTTTTCTGAAATGCTTGCTCAATGTGTGCGGTACATACACATGATGCAAAATTTAAAAATGCAAATTTAAAAATGAGTTGTTGACAAGATTTATTAATTGCAACCTAGTCATTAACCCTAACCACCCCAAATCCTGCAAAATCCTCCAAAGGCCACTATTTGGGAAACATACAGCACTGTTGGAAACTGGTACTTTCACCTCTTCAAATGGGACAAAATTACTACCTGGCAAGAAGTACAGGCCATAAGTGCTGAATATGAAAGATCAACGAAAATGCATGGTGCATTTTGAAGATATGGGCATGTTTCCAAAAGTGCACTGATGGATTTTGGAGGATTCAGGAAGGTTCCTAGCCAGAATACCTAAGGGATTAGGGTTAATATCATTACCATGCTGTGATTATTTAAATTATGAAATAGCTTCTTGCCAAAGAAGGTTGTTTCACTGTTTACCAACGTTTTGATTGGTCCACAGGTTTGCTATTAAAAATGAAATACTAATAAGTATTCTAAGTTTCTGAAATGAACAATTCCATAGGTTCATACAACATTCGATCAGATTGACCTCTTGCCAGTGAAAATGGGGTTAACCACTGGAGGTAAATCCTACTTAGTAATCATACTTGGGACGACTTTATCTAAGATTATATGGCTATAAAATACATTGCCTTTCTACATGATGAGTTGTCATGTGGAGTTGCTGAAAGAACATGAGATGAGAACCTTAACCCCTTTGGGTAACAACGAGGTCAGATCCTACTGAGTTGTATGCAAGAATAAAGATGACTAAAAACACTACATGCTTTCTTGTCTACATCTGGTAATAGGAATACAAGTTACTACTGGATAATGAGTTCTTTTTAGAGGAAAGAAACGCTGGATTGTCCTGCCATCACCACTTCATCCGCTCTAATAGATGACTAAATCATACTGTGAAAACATTTCATTAAAATGGGACACTCAGCTGGTAGACTTTCACCATGTTAAAGCCTGTCTGACTGACAGTGTCCCTTGCTGAACTAGAAATTACAGATGAAAGATTTGGTTTTTTTTTTCATCGATTAGAATTGGTTGCAGTAACAGCCACGTGCAAAGAGTCTCTTTTGAAATGTGTGTTTCTGATAAGAACTGTTTGTTTTCTTATGTTCATTTTCTCAAAGTACTAGACGACCATAGTATACTAGGTAGAACTTGAAGCTTTGCATGGTGAGGAGGATAAGTAAGAGTAATTGCGGTGACACCATGTGAAATGCTCAATTGAGTAGTAATTAGTTCTGAAAAGAATTGGAGGTACATCGGCTTCTACATCAGCGACATTTGGCGACCACTTCTACAGACTGAAGGATCTTCTATATCCAAAGTCCATAACCCACCCCAGACTGAGGGATCTCCTATATCCTAAGTCAACCACCCTCCATCCCCCTGTGCTTGTCAACAACTGATTCAGTTCAGTGAGCACACACTCCTCTCCCCCAACCCCTAGGATCCTAGTGTCAACAGTTCCTGCCTGCGCGCCTCAACGAACTAATCCTCCAGCATCCATTCAAGGGATGATCCTCCAGCAGTCTACTTAAGCAGCAGCATTTTCCAGAGTCCGGCATTCTCCTGAGGACGATCAGAGCATGCTGATCGAAACGTCGAGTTGTACCTCCAGTTCTTTTCAGAACTAATTACTACTCAATTGAGCATTTCACATGGTGTCACCGCAATTAATCTTACTTATCAGAGTATACTAGTTAAAACATTCTGAAAACAACAACCACATCTCAAAAGAGATTATTATGAATATGGTTTTTACCACAAACCCTATTCTAAAACCACAAACATTACTGATTTGAATTAAAAACTAATCTATCACCTTACCCTCTACTAACCCCTGCTACAAACCCAGTGAATTTTATACATTAACCCTAACCCCTAGGTATTCCGGCTAGGAACCTTCCTGAATCCTCCAAAGTGCACCATGCATTTTCGTTGATCTTTCATATTCAGCACTTATGGCCTGTACTTTTCCCCAAAAAGTACCCCTTGGAGGATTTTGCAGTATTTGGGGTGGTTAGGGTTAATCTCTGGATTCAAGTGATTTGTGAGTTTCTGAAGTCTAAGTAATCGGTGACTCTATATAAAACATTGGTGCTAATCTACAGAATGAGTTGTCATGTGGAGTTGATGAAAGAACATAATGAAGGAACTATATGAGTTGATCAAATATTGAGTTTAAGGATTCTTAATTATTTTACGAAGATTCTATTTTGGTATATCATGGTTTATTGGACGTTACCATAGCAACCACTATAAACCATGACTGCTACTAAAACAGAAACTTTTCTATAAAAATCTGAGCACAAACAAAAACAGAAAAGAAACAAAACAAGTCTCATGAACTGTACAAACTATCCCCGTAATAAACCTTTGGTGAAAACTAAGACAAATTACTTAGAGCAGGATGAAAACCTGCCACCTCCACTTCACCATACTTGGTAAAACTCTTGAAAATTAATTTGTTTTTGATAAATTTTAAAATATTGACACACACAGAGAGAGAGAGAGAGAGAGAGAGAGAGAGAGAGAGAGAGAGAGAGAGAGAGAGAGAGAGAGAGAGAGAGAGAGAGAGAGAGAGAGAGAGAGAGAGAGAGAGAGAGAATACAGAATATACACACTTTGTTAAAAGTAAGCGATCTTTTTGTTGATTTTTGATGAGAAATTTGAATGGGTTCCCAAACAGAGCAATTGCCAAAGGGAAACATTGACAAGTCAGTTTATATACATGTTTCTCGACTTTCACTCACACAGAAGCTATGAACATTACAGTGACATTTCACCAACAGGTCCCCCTAGAGAATCCATGATAGGAACAAAAAGTGTGGGAACTTTCCCAAGTTGTGAAACAGAACCCGCCATCTTCCACAGACAGAAAACAATCATGAGTCTGTTCGAGCAATCTAACACTTCCGACCTATGCTAATGGTGGGATTTGAAACTGAATATCCTATTTCTGAGAGTAAATAAATCCAGCTGACCGCAAAGGACTTTGCGCTTAACAGTAGAGACAATCTTCCCAATGGAATCGTAAAGGGCCAACAACCCATAATCTCAAGTATAAAACTTTAAAAAGGTCAAGTACAACCCATGGGACATGACATGAGGTTCTGTTTATAATTTCTCAACCCCCAAGGATAACACCCCCATCAGCATTGCATTAACCCACCATTGTAGATTTGCCACAGAGGATTATTTTTACCTCTTTGATCACATCAATGATAGGTTTGATTCTTATTAACACAATTCTGAAAGGGGGAAAAAAAAAGGTTAGAACCCTGAAAAGCTCGGCTGGGTTGCAGAGGGCAAAAACTAAACTGGGGAATGTCTACAAACAGGGTGATTTACCTGGGGTAGTACAGACTGTAAGTTGCAATGGTAGATACAAGATGGTAGATACAAGATGGATGAAAGGGGGGGGGGGTGGGAGTTATAAACTATTTCAGCCAATGCGGCATGCAAAATGAATTAAAACTAAGTTCTCCTGATGGGAACTTCCACTGTTCCCATTAGAACATTCCAAGCTTTATCAGCTGTACCTCAAAATCAAAACATTATGACAAGCCAAGCATTAAAAAACTCCCCATGAAACTCAGAGACTGGGGCTAGGGCCTTGGGAAGAATACGAACCTAGTCAAGTTCCTTGCCCTTGAGGTGAGAAACAAACAGTGGCTAGATTGTGGCATTTGTTGCCGCCTACAATAAACAGGAACCAAGCTGGAAATAAACACTTGGACATATTGTTTACAGTGGAATATTCAATCAGGAATGAGTGTACTTTGTACAAAAGAAGTTGTTTCTCTAATGACACAAATTACAAATGACATGTCATGAATTTATCTAAATGTTTACACATGTATAAGGAATGACTGACTTACTGTTTTTTTTAATTTTTTAAATATTTTTTGTGATATGCACAATTATCACTGCTAAAATCCATGGTAAAATCAATTTAGAAAGGGCTCCTTGTTTTAAAGTTCTTTAAGAGGAAATACTGCCCTCTTGTGGTTAGAATGTGCCGATTTCGACTTTTTGGGAAAAATGGAATGAAAACCTAGCACTGGTCCAGATTCAGTTGAGTTATTAGCATAAGGGAAAAGAAAAAAATTATTTTAACTTGATAAATTTATCATGAAAGTACACCACAGTATATATCACAACCACATGAATTTTCATAATTTGTACCATTTAGCACAATACATAACCAGACTAACCTACTTTATAATACCCACTGGACTAAGAAAATATAACAATGAGTTCATTGTTTACTGTCACACAGATGATATATCCACGACCCTTATATCAAACAATCAGCCTTTTCAGTTTAACCATAGACCCTCCATGATCTATTTACACATGTATAGCAGGGATCCTCTATGCAGGTCCATGGCATGGTTTAAAGGGAAGGTACAACCTTGGTTTTCTCAAGAAAAACTAAATCAAAAAATTAATCTCAGTTTTACATTTAACTTACTGAGAGTGGAGTTGATGTTATTTAAAAATCCTTTATCTAAATGAGATGAAAATTCTGTGAGCATAAATACAAAGTTCATGTTTTCACTTTCACTATTTTCTTATAATAAGCCGACACTTTAAAGGTGACAATATCGTCACAATCAACAGGGCATGGAATCGTAGTGCTAGTTTTAGATTAACTCAGTGACTGAAAATAATACCCCACATGATAAGGTCATACTACCGGTGCTGCTGCATAAATTAGCCAGTAATTATCAGTCACTGTGTTCATCTTAAACTAGGACACCGATTCCATGCCCTGTTGAAACTCTGCTCTGATCGTGATGATACTGTCCCTTTAATAAAGATATTGGCAAAATTAGGAGACCACCAACATTGGGCTCATGTTGGTAAAGCAACCAGCACATCAACCCAGAGGTCACAGACTGAAATCCCACTGGAGTAAATGTTTCTTTGTTCATTCCAAACAATGTATTTGATTACTTTAACAGGTTGATTGTATGTATAACTTAATTCAAAGAGAGTAAGCTTACAATCCAGCATCCCTTTAACTATAGAGTATCTAAGGTTTATAACCTTCTGATTTAATTATAGGACTGTATACACAGTGCTTTCCGAGTGTCTGTGGAAAAAACTTCACAGGCGACTCGGGCGGGATTCAAACCCACGACCTCCTGCTTACTAGTGCAGACGTCTTAACCTCTCGACCACCGAGCTTGCCCGATGTCGATTGGCCGGCTAGAATCCTGTATATAACAGCGGGTGCTGCGAAATAACCTTGCTACTCAATGAGTTTACAGACACTTGTGAAATTCCACACAATAATATCATAAATTCTTTCCTTGATGTCGATCTCATCAATAGAATCAGAAGGTTTCAATTTCGGTTTGAGTTAAAACAGGTTTACATTAGACATAATGTGATAAGGCAGAGTGAAGGCAGAGTTGGTTTGCTCTATATGCGCTAGAAATGGCAGCAATTGAGCTGTATACTCCCCAGGGAGCTGAGATGGTTTCAGGAATGATTTATGAGCCTTATGAGCAGGGATAATAATATAATGCGCCTTGAGCACCACTTAGTTGGTGGATACGTGCGCTATATAAATCCACACATTATTATTATTATAAGATTTCATAGCCATGAACTACCATTAACCGCATATTACTGGCTTTTTGAAAGTCCATACAGATGGGTGCAGTGCATTATGCATCAAATGCATTGACTGATTTTTCCAAACATTTCAACTATCATCATCATGTTAACTGATAGTTTAAATGCTAAAGGGAAGGTACAGCATTGGTAATGTTGGCAAAACTGCTTCTATGAGTATGCTTACTCTCTTTGAATCAAGATATACATTAAAGGGAAGGTACAACATTGGTAATGTTGGCAAAACTGCTTCTATGAGTATGCTTACTCTCTTTGAATCAAGATATACATTGAAGGGATGGTACTACATTAGTAATGTTGGCAAAACTGCTTTTGTATGGTTACTCTCTTTGAATCAAGATATACATTGAAGGGATGGTACAACATCAGAGCTGCCAACTCTTCCGGATTCTGCGGAAGACTTCGTGTATTTGACGGTAATTTACTTACTTAAAATATATGCAAGGAGGCCTCTCCTTTTGGTGCCAAAAGGAGAGGCCTCCTTGCATATATTTTAAGTAAGTAAATTACCGTCAAATACGCGAAGTCTTCCGCAGAATCCGGAAGAGTTGGCAGCTCTGCAACATTAGTAATGTAGGCCAAACTGCTTCTATGAGTATGCTTACTCTCTTTGAATCAAGATATACATTGAAGGGAAGGTACAGCATTGGTAATGTTGGCCAAACTGCTTCTATGAGTATGCTTACTCTCTTTGAATCAAGATATACATTGAAGGGAAGGTACAGCATTGGTAATGTTGGCCAAACTGCTATGAGTATGCTTACTCTCTTTGAATCAAGATATACATTGAAGGTAAGGTACAACATTGGTAATGTTGGCAAAACTGCTTCTATGAGTATGCTTACTCTCTTTGAATCAAGATATACATTGAAGGGATGGTACAACATTGGTAATGTTGGCAAAACTGCTTCTATGAGTATGCTTACTCTCTTTGAATCAAGATATACATTGAAGGGAAGGTACAGCATTGGTAATGTTGGCCAAACTGCTTCTATGAGTATGCTTACTCTCTTTGAATCAAGATATACATTGAAGGGAAGGTACAGCATTGGTAATGTTGGCCAAACTGCTTCTATGAGTATGCTTACTCTCTTTGAATCAAGATATACATGTACATTAAAGGGAAGGTACAGCATTGGTAATGTTGGCCAAACTGCTTCTATGAGTATGCTTACTCTCTTTGAAACAAAATATACATTTTAACAACCAATCTGTGAAAGGTTCGTTATTATGTTGTGTCGTTAACAAACAAATAGTAAAAAATGCATTCAGATTTCCTGTATTCATTCTAACATGGAATTTAGGAAAATATATTTATGATTAACTTACTGGAAATTATTTCACTTTTCTTCAAAAAAATCAGCACCTCAGATTTTTTCTTGGGAAGATACATGTAGATCCCATCGACAGCTTTACCGCAAGTAAATTTCAGATTAAAATGTTACCACTTGGTTATTTTTTAATTACCAATTCTACACCTTATCTTTAAAGGTTTTGTTTAAATAATTGTTTGTAGAATGTTACCAAACAACCCAAAAAGATTTTTTAAAGGAATTATTATGAAATAAATGTCACAAATTTTGAATATCATGCATTAGGCTCTGTCAATGTTAAGTAAAGACTGTGGTGACACCATGTGAAAATTCTCTTTTGAGTAGAAATTAGTTCTTCACCATGCAAAGCTACAAATCTTACTCTGTCAGTGTTCATATCACAAAGCAAATCCCTTATAAAGAACAGATACAAAGCATGTACAAGTATCCTCATTTCTTAACTGATTCACATAAAAATACAATTCACAAAATAGTCAAAATGACTTGTGTATGTTTCAGCAGTGACTGATTTCTTTGTGCTCCAGTTCCAGGGTGAGTTGTTGCAGATCACTCTCCAGGCTTTGATTCCGTCGACACATCTGCACGTAGTTCAACTGCAGCTGCTTCTGGTATTTAATCACTTTCTCCTTCTCCTCCTGCCAGACACGTCGCTCCTGGACCATCTTAGCCTCCTGGACCTGCAGCTTCTTCTTCATCACGGCTAGGTCCCCCTTCAAAGACTGCATCTCATGCTTCAGTCTCTCCTCAATAGCGGACTTGGAGGGTCTTTTGTTAGCATCGACGGCTCCCCCGGCAGCATTCCCCTCTGAAAGGTTCAACAAGTTCAGCTGACTGGTGCTCAGGCTCCGTACTCCTTGACTTATCTTGTCAAGTTTTCTTTTGTACATTGCACTTTCGTCTCCGAGATCTTCCACCTGAGCGACCAGTTCCGCACATTTGCTCCTCAGAGTGGTCACCTCTCCCTCCAACTCCTTTGCCCTCTGTTGGGCATCTTGAGTCTGTCGTGCATCCTCACCGGGATGACTTGACTTGTCCACTTCCTCCTTCAAGGATGCTATTTCCGAATCCCGTGATTTCAGTTTGTCCATCAGGAATCCGATTTCGGTTTCTCGTTGGCGCAGCCTATCCTGGAAGCTTTGCTGCTCCTGTTCATGCTCCTTGATTTGCGCTCTCATGCTGCTGACGTCACTCTCATTCTTCTCCTGAAGCAACCCAAGTTCTCGCTTCATCTTGAACACCTCACGCTCCCTGGTCGTCAACTTCACCTGCATATCCATGAAGTCACTCTCGAGTTGCCGCTGCAGGGGGGTCATCTTGGCACCCCCTTTCCCGTTGGCGAGTTTGTTCCTGAGCAAACTGCGGTCCTTCTCCGTTTCACTCAGCTTCTTCTGCAGCTTCTCAATCTCAACACTTCTCTCTTTGACAGTTTGTCGCAGCTTTCCAACCTCCTGCTCCTTCTCGTCTTGCACTCTCTTAAGCTGCTCTTTAACCTGACTGACTTCTTTCTCTCTCTGCAAGAGTTTTTCTTTCAACTGGCTCACGTTTCCCAACTGGTTCCCCTTCCCTGACAATAATCCACCTCCTTGTTTTCCCTTTTTCTGAAGCTGTTGATTGAGTTTCTCCTGGACCTCTCTGAGGTACGCGACCTCGCATCGCTCCTGACTCAACTCCTTGTCCTTCGTTCCCATCTTTGTCCTCAACAGGATCAGCTCCTCCTCTTGAAGTATGACCTCTTTGGCCAGGTTCTCTTTGAGTACCCGCAAATGATTTGTTTCTATCCGGGACTCGCTCAACTCGGCCTCTTTCTCCTTCAAGAGTCTCCCCTGGGTGTCCACACTCATTGTCACACTATGTTTGTTGTGTCGACTCCTCTCCAGTTCTGCCTCCAACAAGGCTACAGTCTCCGCAAGCTCGCCAAGCTGCTGTTCCTGGTGGGCAAGTTTGTTTCTCAAGTTGGCAATCTCCTTGGCTTTGCCATTCAGCTGGTCTCGGTGATTCCTCAGCTGCCATTTCAGGTCCTCGACTTCCTTGGAGGCAGGATGCTGCTGTGGGGAAGCTTCTGACTTCTCTCGCAAAGATTTCTTCTCCTGTTCCAGTTTGTAGATCTGTCAGTGAGACAAAATAATGGGTTTTTATTATTAAAAACAGAGACTATTTCCTATAAATTCACCATGGAGTGCCATGGTATGGAGTGCCATGGTCGAGCGGTTTAGTGCATCGGATTTGTGTTTTGATGGCCGAGTCGTCAGAATGTGGATTCGAATCCCAACCGCGACCATGGTGCTTGTGTCCTTGAGCAAGACACTTTACCATAATTGCTTCTCTCCACCCAGCCGAGACGGTTTCAGGAATGATTTATGCACCTGATGAGCAGGGGTAATAATATAATGCGGCTTGAGCACCAGTTTGGTGGATACGTGCACTATATAAGTCCACATTATTATTATTATTATTATTACTTTTGAAAGCCCTTCTCTTCCTGTACAGTGTACTTTCGTATTCCTTTTGTTAATACTAGTGGTACAAGCTATCAAGTTATTATTAGCTAATTCCATACACCACGTCCAGTCTTTCACCTACCAAGATATCAAGATATTACACCAAGATATTATTTATACACTTTGGGTAAAATGTCAGAATACAAAATAGTGGTTAATGGCCTTATGTTTCGAACCTAGCAGGTTCTTTATCAAAGGCAAAATGGGATGGAATACATACATAAATACAAGAGTGAGCAGAAGTTAGTCAGGTGAGAAATGAACACAAAAGAAAAAAAGTACAAAAATTAGAGTCATGTACTGGTCCTGGGACCGGACAAAAGAGGGATTACACGTGAATAGATAAAATGTCAGTGTAAATGCAACCGTAATTTATCTAGAGATATGCATAGAGAGCAACCTGTGGAAGTTCCAGCTGATTTCTTTGTATCATCAATGAAAAAATAGTGAAAATGCATTTAGATTGTTCATTATTATTCAGTCCAACGTAGGATGACAGAAATTCATTTTGGAAATGATTTCAATAATTTCCCCCAAAACAATAATAATAATAATAATAATAATGTGTGGACTTATATAGCGCACGTATCCACCAACTGAGTGGTGCTCAAGGCGCATTATATCATTACCCCTGCTCATAAGGCTCATAAATCATTCCTGAAACCATCTCAGCTCCCTGGGGAGTATACAGCTCAATTGGTGCCATTACAGCGCATATAGGGCTAATCAACCAACTCTGCCCTCACAGGTACCCATTTAACCCCTGGGTGGAGAGAAGCAATTATGGTTAAGTGTCTTGCTCAAGGACACAAGTGTCACGGCCGGGATTCGAACCCACATTCTGCTACTAACACCAGAACTTGAGTCCGGTAAGCTAGACCGCTCGGCCACGACACTCCAAAATGATAGCACTTGAGACAGAAATATTTCAAGGGATGTTTGATACCATCATCAACTTTATACCAAGTAAGTTTTATGTAAAACTGTGATCAGTTATGTTTTTCAAGATAAACAATAGTGTTAAGTGTCTTAAAAACATGTTTTATCCATCTAGGCGTCTTACCTGAGCTTGTAATGAGTGTCGTATCTTCCTTGATGTGTCCTCCTGATCTTGCAGCTCCTTCCTCAGCCAAGATGTCTCCTCCTCCCAGGTCCGACGTTTCTCCTCATGTACCTTCAAGATGACTGCTTCGTTGTTGTCCATCGTGTCTCGTAGTGTGGACAGCTGAGACTCTTTCTCCTGTTACAAAAAAAAATTATATCCAACATGCAGGCTTAAATCCTGTTACCTAAATAATATTGATATGGTAGAGAGAAGGCCTGTATATACAAATGTGAAAGTGAATCAGAAATCATTGTCCTGATTTCTGTTTTGCATTCATGTGAAATATAAACTAACTGTAAAATGTACAGATAATTAAGTTGTTGGCACGGCCAAAGCACATACATGCACAGGCAGCAGCTCACAAAGGACAGCAAATTAAAGAAATATTGTACAGTAATCGACCCACAAGTTTGTTTTTCTTCATATAAAGGAATACAATTCAGACATGATACATAATTTTGACTGATTACCACCACTGTTAGATTCAAGGAATTATCTATAAATGCAATGTTTCTGCTGATTTCACTGTGTCAAGAACACAAAAATGTATCACAGCATGATCCATTCCGGTTTGTATTACATTTCACTTTTTCTAAAAAATTTCAGCGTGTCAGACAGTATAATTTCTCAGAATGTTTGGTACGATCACCAACTTCACATCTGATTATAATTGAGTACATGTAGTTGTGAGATCAGGCAAAGGTGTACACTTTAGTGATAACTACAGTATAAGTTTCATTAACCCTCCTACAATCAGTGCAATTTTTGAAACAACCCATTCAGGCCACTCCAAGCCATTAGCTGTTGCCAGTGGCCTCCTATGGTTACCCTTCTGTGCACTCTCACACCACTGAGATTACAGGGTAATACATTTTAGGCCAAACTAATATGTTCAAACATTTACAGTGGCCTTTGGTGACACACAGTTGATTTTGTAAGATTACTTGGAAAGGACAGCAGGCTTGTATATGTATGTACTGAAGGTTGCTAAAGAACAGAATTTTGTGTATCGGAGTGACCTCCATGTGTAGGATGGTTAGTATTTGTAGCCTTGCATGGTGAAGAGGATAAGTAAAGACTGTTTGCGGTGACACCATGTGAAGTTCTCAAATTGAGTAGTAATTAGTTCTGAAAGAACTGGAGGTTACAATTCAATCAGTATGCTCTGATCGTCTCCTGAAGACGATCAGAGCATACTGATTGAAATGTCGAGTTGTAATCTCCAGTTCTGTAAGTTTCATCTCCATCATGTCAAATGATTTTCACAGGTTAACGATAGATTCTATTAAATCAAGTGAAGCAGAATTAAAGGTTATCAAAAATCTCTCTCACCAATACTTTCTGTCTAAGGCTAACAATCTCGCTCATCTCCCCCTCTTCGATGACGGATGACACTCGAGATGATGAGGCAGATGATTTGTTGTCAAGGCGATTACTATTGTAATCCACCACACCGTAGGACGGGTTGGTGTGATTGATGCGGACAGGTTTCTTCGGACTGCAGTTGCCATGACGATTATCCACCTGGTTCGTGGACTGGCTTATGTTCCTGCGCTTGTAGTCCGGGAGCAGTTTCTGATTTTGGAGGTTCTGAATACTCCGATTGAGGTAGTTGAGTGAGTGAGCTGGCTGTATGTGCCTCGGCTGTGCCAATTGCTTCCCCCATGCCTATCAGAACAATAGAATTAAGGTCAAAGGTTACTAATTTGCAGATATGACAAAATATAAAAAACAGCTTTCATCTTAAGACAATTTTTTTTTTTTTTTTCAAACATGAAGACGTTTCAATAAAACGTGAGCACCTATTGTGATTTTACTTTCCAGGTTAGGCTTATGGCATATTTCTTGAAAACTAAAGTTGTACCATCCCTTCTGTGTCAATGGAAGGAAAGGGCAGGGCAGGGCAGGACGGAAAGCTGAGGGGGGAGAGGAGGAGGGAGATGCGAACATGTTTGGACAAGATTATCATTTGGACTGAATTATTAGCTAACAATAAAGTGAACCAGAGATGCCAGCATTTGAAAAAATGCATTAATTCAGTAAGATCACCTTTGAGTAATTCTGAGGTGGTCTGTGAGAACTGTTGCCATGGAAATTTTTCTGCCTCGGTGTGATATCTTGCAGGGACAGGCATTTCGTTGGAGGTGCCCCAAAGTGGTTCCCAGCGAAATTGCGCTGTTGGTTTGTCAATACTACGTCTGGGGGTTGCTGTTGCTGCTGCTGCTGCTGCTGCCGCTTCTGTTCGGCTGGAGGATTGCGGTTGCTGTGTTGGTCTGGCAT
This sequence comes from Zoroaster sp. YZ-2022, assembly GCA_029582265.1. NCBI lineage: Eukaryota > Metazoa > Echinodermata > Asteroidea > Forcipulatida > Zoroasteridae > Zoroaster > Zoroaster sp. YZ-2022. The sequence goes on along the minus strand of CM055832.1, from coordinate 32,572,102 downwards.
GCTAGGCGGCGACCTCGGTAGACTATGCTTGGAGGAGGCACTACTCGGGGAGTCTAGCGAGCGGGATGGGGATATGGCTTTGAGGGGAACCGGGCGAATCATACGATGCTGTTTGTACTATAGAGAACCAGGGGAAAGAATGGGGATAGGCAGATGGTCAGGGTCATGTTTCCATTCCAACCTTGGGTCTCATTTATTTAGTTCTTATCAATGGTACCCATTTTAAATGATTAAGGAAACCCAGTCTAAACTAAGAATCATTTGTAGATCATTTTTTGGTGCTCATACACCTGTTGTGTTTGATCCTAAATTCTGAGCTTATTTCCTAACAAAAAGTGACCAAGAAAGCAAAGAAAACAGGAAAGCATTTTAAGGGGAAAATAACACAAGAAGAACCTGGAATAAACCACACCATTCAAAATAAATCTTGGGATTACAGGCACCAGTCTAATATACAGATAGTTTATTTTAATTGTTCTTTGAGTGTCCCTTTAAAATTAAATTTTGAATACCCAGCATGACAATTACTGGAAAAGATTAAAGGGAGTGTATACCATTGAAAACTGAACAAAGTTTTATTCAAAGCTTACTTAGTTGTAAGATGGTAAGGCCAAAAAAAATAAGTCTCCAGTTTCTGGTTAAAGGTCGGCTTCAAAATTACTGCAGTGATGCACTTTTAATTTTTTTTTGTTAATTCTTTTTGCCAACCAGTGAAATACGTGATACATGTATTGAATATTGAAAAATTCCCATACACAAAGTATGGTGGCTAAGAGAAGCCTTACAAATTGGGCAAACCCCTTTGTGAAAAAGACGTTTAAAGCACAGCACGGCAGAATTCCAATCAAATTTTGGCTGCAATTGGACATCGTTTCATAGCAAAAAAAGAGAAAATTAAAAATGCAGACGCGCGGGTGTGAGGCGACGCGCGCGGAGACTAGAAACCAGGGACTTTTTTTGGCCTAATAGTGTATCACGAGAAGTTATTCCACCTTCATTTTCAAATAAGTGCAAATACAAAATCAAATCTGAAATGGATCTTGGCCTTGCAAAGCTTTGATACATTTCCAAATAAGAATATAATACAAACAAACTAAGGCCCAAACTAAGGCCCAAACTAAGGCCCAAACTAAGGCCCAAACTAAGGCCCAAACTAAGGCCCAAAAAAGTCTCCAGTTTCTGGTTTCCATTTTCTTTTTTCTGCTCTGAAACGATGTCCAATTGCAGCCAAAATTGCCGGATCGATTGTTCTTTACACGACTTTTTCAGTATATGAATGCTTGAGTATGAATGTTTGCCCGATTTGTGAGGCCTCTCTTAGCCACCATACTTTGTACATGGGAAATTTGGTCCCCATATACAATGTATACAATGTATCACCTATTTCCCTGTGGGCAAAAAAAAAAGATGGCCAAAAAATAAAATAAAATAAAAAATGCACCAAATTTGAAGCCGATCGATGACCAGAAACCGGAGACTTTTTTTTTTGGCCTAACAATGCATTTTCACTATTTTCTTGTCATAAGCTGAATTTTTCACAGGTTGATTTTTATACATTTCTGCTCAATTTTATAGTCTGGATTTATTTATGAGCAATTTAAAAATAGTAAACAATCCCTTTAGTATAAGTTTGAATCATGCAGTTACCTTTTCAAGTTGGCCGCTTACAGGGGTTATTTGAGGGGGGCCGCTACCCACGGGAACCTCTTCAATGAGGGAGTTGTAACTGTTTGTCGACTCGTTATGGTAATACGTTACGCTGCCCTCACGGTAACCACTGTCAACGAGCGGGCTAGCCAGGTTGCCCATGGGCATAGAGGAATCCGGTGAGTCGCCATCAGAGGCTGCCTTATAATGTAGGGCGGGAGTACTCTTCATGAAGTAGGAATTGTGCGTACCGTTGATTGTGCATGTTTCCATGATAAGCTGGGTTGGTCGGGAGATCGGTGGTTGTCCGTGGAGAACTTAGACAACTGATTTCTATTGACAGAAGAAAAGAAAATATATTTGTGAACAAATAATACATGTTTTTTTGGTGCAGATTAATGAAGTTGGCACATAAATTGGGAAGAAGAATGCTCACACAAGGGATTTATCTTCTACTGGTCTTTCAAAATTGATGATTTCTGAAAATCTTACCAACTGGTTAACTGTCTATAAAGTTTTAAGCTTTGAGAAGAAATGAACACAGTGTAACACGCTGCCTGTTTTTATAATAATTCCCATACCAGTATATATACAATGTCCCTGGCAAAATGTCATTAAAACTAATGGAAGACAAATAATAAAAAGAGATGATGTGTGATTATAACAAAAACAAGATTTGTTTATTTGGGACGGTCATCAAGAGGTCACAGAAATTGTTTTCTTTATCAAAACTGAATCATCACTACTTCTGAAAAGCCAAGGTTGTTTAATGAGACACCAGCAGACAGAAATATTATTTATAAAACTAACAACTCATCAAACTTAATTTCTCACATCCACAGACACAAAATCTTAAATCAACATTATGACAATAAATGCTTGTAGTCTTATGTTACATGCATCATTTAAAATCAAAGACAGACAATCCATTAAAAAAAACCAAAAAAAAAAACCCAGACACCGGACCACTTCACATTTTGTTTTAAGACCTCTGAAGTAAAAATTATGTCCAAAATGTGAGACACAACATGTGGTATTGAGGACTGGGTTGTCAAACAGTGTGCACAATTTAGTTTTAATCCAAGATCAGAAAAGCCAGAGCAGGTGAAGTGAGTATTGTTTTTTTATTTGTTCTGAGGTCAGGTCAGGTCAGGTCAGGTCAGGTCAGGTCATAGTTATCTAAATATGAGAATGATTTTTGATGAAACAATACAGCTGCTGCAGAAGTACTTAGATTTGCCAACATAAATAAGAAGCAGACCCAGTAAGTGTTTGAAACCAATAATATTTTGTTTTAACTCCTACTGATAAGCAAGGTTTTTTACAAGATGAAGCTGAATATTGAGGAATCTTGAAAGCCAAACCGCGGCAGAGTGCCCCTGGGTTACACGTCAACCCAGTTAAAGGAAAGAATGCCTGAGTCGTGTAACTTCACCAATGCTACAACTGCAGACAATACTGGCTTTGAAATGAATGAAGTCACTTTCACTATAAACCGAGGATTTATAGCTCTGTAACTTAGACTTTAGAATAGATAGTTGACAATTGTGACTTTCCATCACAAACTACTTAGAAAGTAACAGGAAAAGAACATTTCATTATCTGAGCATGAAGGTTCTAGGAAGCAAATGAAAAAGGGACAAGTGGCAAAAGCTACATAAACCAATAGTTTTGGCACCACTAAATTAATGTCAACATTACTTCTGCTCCAGTTAATTCAAAGCACAATACAGTGTATCCCCTGTACATGTACACTTGACCATGACAGAGGCAGCTGTATGTTGCTATGGAGACCCAAGGCCATAATTAAGCATAGAATTACAATTACATGTACATGACTTAAAGGGGGACTGACATGGATTTAAATCAAACAGTTAAATATGTGATCGTTTTATTCTTTTATATCAGTAAAAGATCAATACAATTTTTGTTTTGTGTTTTTATTGTTTTTGAGAGTGTTATTTTCCATTGTAAAAATGCCCCCACTTTTACGCCCTGCACGGAGGAGCTGTTCGTGACGTCATGTCGGGAAGAGAAATTCGGCTCAAAACTCGGCTCAAAATGATCGCTGCACAAAACTATGTGAGCCGATGGACCTGACCACTTTACTCTTGTCAGTCGAACTTTGCTCGTCCAAATACGGCGATTTTTGGGTCACTTGGGACCAGATGAAGGCTAACACTGTCTTTGGTGGTGTTGCTGCATCCTGCAGAAACACATCTTCCCGGCATGTTATTAGTTCCGGAAACAAAAATCACGGAAGAAATGAAATCGACCCTACGTGTGTGAAACGTTTGTATGTATATGTACATCATGTACACATCGGATCTTCCCGACCTTACGTCACATATCTTATGCAAATGAAGCTTCCACCAAACACTTCAAACATTGTTTTAAAATACTTGTACTCATAAATCAATGATTAAATAGACACAGGTGGGTGTCAAAAACAATATTTTTATTACAAAACGCCTTAAGTACACACACAATAAAGGATGTCAGTCCCCCTTTAAGTATGCACAATTTATTATTTATTCCAATCATTTACAGGACAAGCCACATGTATACATGTAAAAAAAACAATAAAAAAACCATACATTGTTCAATAAAAGGATGTACATGTTCATGTTGATTTACAGTGTATAATACACTATAAAAGTGTAATACAAATCAAGTCCGTCAATATTGTGATGGTGTACTCACTTATGATTTTTTTTTTTCAGCATATTTTCTCAAATATTTCAGTCAGGGCAGAGAGAGACTGAATCCTAACTAGTACATGTACTTTTGTGCTCACTGTAAATCTACATTTTCTCAACAGAACTGTTATTCTGTTACAAGTTTGAGGAAATTTCCTTTTTTAGAAAGGCTGTTTATTTTCACTTTTAAGCTCAACCCAAGGCTGTAGACTTTGGCAAAACCACTTCTTGAATTACAAGTAATTTACATTCACCTCCCTAAAAATATCCTGATTTTAATACCACGGTTGAGTATTGTTACACCCAAGTTCTGAGGCAACATTTATTCCCCTCTCTAAACTCAAGAAATTAAGTCATGTAATTGAGAAATCTTTGGATATATAAACCTGGTTTTAGGGCAATTGGCAAAAAACGAGGAATCTTAACACAGTGTACAATAGGCACTGTGTACAAAACTAACTACATGAAATGTCAGCTGAACCTGTAATGGAATACTTGATGTTTGATGATCATTCTCACTCCAAGTTGGAGGAGTGTTCTGCCCTTACTTGACCCTGTCTGGACCCCGCAGGCCTGGGGAGTGTTTCAATCTTAATCCTCCTCCTTCTAGTACTTGAAAAGAGAAAGGTTTGCCACCCTGGGTCATTAAGAGCAGGTGAGGTTTGAGGTCAAGAACTTCAAGACTCACATGTTGGTGATTAAGATGATTTAATTGAAGGGGACAAACAGTTGAAAGTAGTGGCTTGGAACATTCTTGCCAGTTCAATAAAATAAAAAAAATGATCTTCTCAAACTGCATTTACGGCAGGTGGTATTGAGTGGGGGTTTAAAAAGGAAACTAGTTCACGAAAATAATTCAGCAAAATGCAGTGTTACATGAATAAAATATTGACTACTTAAGTTACAATAGTGATTATCTTATACATTATATACTGTACATGTGTGTACAGCAGCCACTATGCAGCATAACCTTAACCACCCCCAGTCCATCAAAATCCTCCATAGGGCACTTTTTTGTGAAAAATCCAGTGCTGCTGGAAACTGGTACTTTCACCTCTTCAAATGGGACAAAATTACTACCTGGAAAGAAGTACAGACCATAAGTGCTGAATATGAAAGATCAACGAAAATGCATGGTGCATTTTGAAGATAAGGGCATCTTTCCAAAAGTGCAGATGGATTTTGGAGGATTCAGGAATGTTCCTAGCCAGAATACCTAGGCGGTTAGGGATAATGTTGACAAACATGAGGCATTTTTGATGTTTTTGAAAGTTTGAAAAGAAAGGATATGCATATAACCAGTTTGTTTGTCAACAAAATATACAGAAACCAATCTGTGAACAGTGTGAAGGCTAAGCTCTACAATTTGTCCACATGTTTCTGTCAAAATTATGAAAGTAAATTCATGATTTTCCCAAAAAGAAAATGATAAGAACAGAAATTCTTTCTGTTACTGTTATGTTGACTACTCCAATGGATAACAATTTATATCTCTACCAATGACTCAACCATGAATAATGAGAAAGTGTTATAACAATGTGCTGGTACTACATGTATTCACTCAAACTGACCCAGGTCACAGTCACGGTCTCAGTCACACTCACTGTCACAGTCACAGTCACAGTCACAGTCACAGTCACAGTCACAGTCACAGTCACGGTCACGGTCACAGGGTCACGGTCACAGGGTCACTGTCTACGTTTATTAACCCTGACTGTTTAAAAAACCAAAATAGACACAAACAATGAAAGGAAAAATAAACAATTAACCCTAACTCCCTAGGCCCACTTGCTTACACATAACCTGAACCCTTCCTAACTCCCTAGGCACATTTGCTTACACATAACCTGAATCCTCCAAAATCCTTCAGTAGGGTGTCGTGGCCGAGCGGTCTAGCTTACCGGATTCAAGTTCTGGTGTTAGCAACATAATGTGGGTTCGAATCACGGCCGTGACACTTGTGTCCTTGAGCAAGACACTTAATCATAATTGCTTCTCTCCACCCAGGGGTTAAATGGGTACCTGTGAAGGCAGAGTTGGTTTGCTCTATAGACTATATGCGCTAGAAATGGCAGCAATTGAGCTGTATACTCCCCAGGGAGCTGAGATGGTTTCAGGAATGATTTATGAGCCTTATGAGCAGGGATAATAATATAATGCACCTTGAGCACCACTTAGTTGGTGGATGTGTGCGCTATATAAATCCACACATTATTATTATTATTATTATTAGTAGTAAAGCAAGCACATGACATGTATGCACACATGTGTTTCTAATCTGTGATACATGTACATAGCCAGGGACCCTCCCTGCATGCATGGAGCAATAAACAGTGTCCACTGACCCAAGCACTGACCTTACAATCACTGCAACAAACACGGATGTACAAGTACCATGGAAAGGCAAGTATGCCTAATAACCTCAATCCTTCAAAATCCTTCAAAATCCTTCACTTTAACAAAGAGAATTTTGGAGGATTTGGGAACGTTAGGGTTAATAAACCTACATGTGTAGGTTACTGACTGTAAAAATCATTTCCATTGGTGCTGGGACGGTTAACCAGCCAAAACTGCATTAACCTTTTAGAAATTTGCTAACTGGCTAACCAAAACCAATATTTAACCATTTTGGAAGAATATGCCACCCATTTTGTTGTTCTAGATTTTCTTTTTTTGCTGCATTGGTTATTAAACAATCATTGCAGGAAGTTTATTGATGCTTTCTGATTGAAAATGTATGCACACCGTTCCATTTGCTGACTATCTAGTTTGTGTGGCTATCGGGTGCTGACTTTCGGGTTAACCGACCTGTGAAAGTTTTGGTTAAACAGTTAGTGAACTAACCGGTAACTCCCAGCACTTATTTTCATCATTTAATGATTTCGCTTGTATTGCATACCAATTTGCGACACAAAATTCAAGATTTGCTATTTAAAATAAATTATGTTCACAAAAAATGTTCTGCAAAAACTTTGTTTCTAGACATAACATTTTTGAATGAAATTGTCCCCTGATAAGTAATACATGTATCGATTACTCAAGCTGCATATATATGTTTTTATGTAAATCAACCCTCCTAAATCTAGCTGCACTTTAGTGGCAAGTAGCTACAGTGGTCAAAACCAGTCAACTGCCTGTTTTGACTGTTGACCCAAAATGTGCACACAGGGGCATTTTTGACTGGATTTTACTGTCATTTTTACCACCCTGAACAATAATAATAATAATAATAATAATGATCATTTGTAATGCGCCGGTATCCGTCAAAAGAGACGCTCATGGCGCAGTGACACATCAGTGTAAACAATAAAACAAAATACATGGTAAGAACAATGCAATATAAAATTACAAGGAACAATGATTGTAAAAAGGCTGACTGGCCCTGGTCAGGATATGCTAGGCAAAGACGATATTCTGACAACAAGGAAAAACCCTGCATACACAACCATGCAAACAAGGTTGATTTACAAAAAATATAAACACAGTAGCGATACTCTTGACATATTAAACAAAAACAAAAGGTATAAATACATCATCATAAAAGTCAATAGAAGACAATGCTTTTACCAGTCAAACACGGTCGACTCATTTTGACTTGTAAATGTTTTCAAACCTGACAGTGTTCGAATTTTAAGTGCACTAGATATACTTTAGCAAGTATATCAACATTTTGACTGATTTTGACCCTTGTAGTCACTGTTAAGGGTTGAACATGCATATATACATGTCTGTGATGGTACACACGTACATTATTAACAAATGTGATAAAAGAAAATACACCAAGCTTCTAATCTTTAAAATGGTTACCATAGAAAAATAAAGTACTCTAAAAGTGCATATCACAGCCATGATATGGTTAATGTACATGAACATCCATCCCCAAGTACACGCCATTAGCAAATTGCAAAATAAATTGTGGAGAAAAAATAACGTTGCTCACAAATTAATAGGGTGTGAATATAATTACATTAAAAGCATTTGGTTTCAGTTTTTTGGGCTTTGGGCAGTTCTTTAAGTAATATTACAATAATTATGTATTCAATGGAGAGTTTAACGTCTAGTATGAGTCACTGTGTGAAATACATGTAATTGTGAATAAAACAGAAATACATGTACATCCCTTCCACTTCCAGTTAAAAAACAGTTTTCATACAGCAATTTTTTTGGTGATATTAAATTTTTTAGTACATTCAACCGAATCCCTTTTATAGAAAAAAAACACATGGACACCCAACCTTCCACACAGTACCCACTGATTAAATACTTTTATATTTGTACATGTACAGATTTTTTTATACCCTCTTAAAAAAAAAAATAATAATAAAATAAATAAATAAATGAAAATAAAGACCTCTTCAAAAACCATTGAAGTATATGTATTTGTTTTTGATCCTACACGGTCCGCCAATAATGTTTCATGCATGTTGGTGAACAATGCAATTTCATTACTTAGTACCTTCAATATGTGCAGCTTCCAAGAAATAGAAATTGAAGAAAAGTCAAGAACTTCCCTAATATTTGTTTTCAATGAAAATCTTTCTAGGAATCAAGGGTCAATAACACAGTATGAGTGCAAGCTAACACCTCATGTAAAAGTGCAGTGCTCTTGGGTTTGGACTAATTACCTATTAGGATAATCCAAACCCTATAATGCAATGGTGCTTCCCGGAAGACTTTGAGCCCTGGCGCATCGCAGTTTCTTGCAGTTTCGTTGTCGGTGAGATTACAAAGCTAGACAGCGAAGACTCAGATTTCATTTCTCATAAATAATGACTAAGTCACAAGGGCAGATAATACAATAAATCTCTTTCCTCGACCTCAATGGTTATGCATGATTGCTTAGAATTTTATTATTATTATTTTTTTGAGGGCAAGTGTACTTTCTCTTACTCTACTTCGTCCTGAAATATAAGTTGTTAACTGTACATGTGATCGATTGTACTAGATTATAAAAGTACTAGATTATAAAAAATAAAAAAAAATTGTCTAAACGCTTACTTAGTGTAAAAATGGTATTGGTTCAAGTTTCATCCTGAAAAATTATTTCATATGAAGTGCTTTTAAAAGTTTTATTTTTTATTTTTAATTGTCAAATTTGTATAAAAAGTTACCATTGGGCAACTTATCAAAAATCATAAAAACTGTCAGCACCTAATGTGATTTCAAAGGTTAGTTTTATAATTTTTCTTGAAAATTAATGAAATTAATGTTGTATAATCCTTTCAGACCCCGCACATCGGCAGTTTTGGTTTTCTTGTTTTTCTGCTATGAAATGATGTCCAAATGCAGCCAAAATTGCTGGATTGATTGGAATTCTGCCGTGCTGTGTTTTAATTGAAAATTTTCACATAGGGGTATGAATGTTTGCCTGATTTGTGTGGCCTCTCTTAGCCACCATACTTTGTATATATATGGGAAATTTGGTTTGGTTCCAATAACCGTGTATATATATATATATATATATATATATATATATATATATATATATATATATATATATATATATATATGAAATAAAACACAATAAAGGGGGCCACTTTGCATCCTTCACGTTAGCAGTTTTTCCAATGGTTGTTATTTATTTTTAAGTACCTGAAACCGACCAGAAAGTGTTTCAACATGTGAATGGACATGCAGGCTTATACTAGAACTAATTTGAGTTGATTTATTTTATTTTTTTATTTATTTTTTTTACCCTCAAATTTCCGTAAAAATTGGATGGAAAAAGTTACCTCACTTTTCCGTCCATTTGTTGATGGAAATTTTAGGGTAATTAAAAAATTTATAGTATCAACTCAAATTATCTTTAGGATAAGCATGCATGTCTATTCAAATGTTGAAATTCTTTTTGGGTGGTTTCAGATATTTAAAAAAAATTACAACCATTAGAAAAACTGCTAACGTGACGGTAGGAAAGTGGCCCCCTTTATTGTGTTTTATGTCATATATATATACGTATCATGTATTTCACTGGTTGGCAAAAAAAAAGAAAAAAGAAAAAAGAAAAAAAGCACATCACTGCACCAATTCTGAAGCCAACTTATGACCAGAAAGCAGAGACTTTTGTTTTGGCCTACGAGTCATAAAGCAACAGCTGAATACATGTACATGTATAATAAGTCACGTTCGCATGGTTCATTGTACTTTGTCAGTAGTGCAAACATCCACTCCACAGGTTTCTGCACGTGAAGAATTATTGAGATAAATAACATAAAAAATACGGATATTCAAATACATGTAAATAAAACAATATGGATTTTCAGATACTATTAAATCATTAAGCTAATAAAACATATGTTTGCATATGTTTGAAGCTACATGTAAACGCATATGAATCTGCAGAAAGTATGTACATGTAGATATTTCTAGCTGTCTTTGTAACTCGGTCAGCAGTGTTTACACACATGACTGGGTCTGGCAAAACCCTAAACTTGGACCCAATTTTCAAAAGTGACCTCCCAAATTTATTGTGAAAATTAACAATGTTCCCAACAACGTTTCAGGATTTTTCATTTCCATCAAAATCTAGAGAAAATGCTCTCTATGGTGACATGAAAACTGATTCCTCAAACTGGTCCTTGAGGTCAGTTTTTGACATTTTCATGGCTGTTACGCATTTTGCCAGAGCGGGTCACATACGTGTACATTTTGCCAGGATTCTGAAATTTGAAATAGGGCGTTCATATTTGTGTTTCTTTGAAACTAGTGTACAATACACAATATATACAACTACGGCATCTATTAAGCAAACAGGGAGCCAAAAGATTTGAATATTGCTGGCTCAAACGATAAGAACGAAATGATGGGAAGAATTTGTTGCCTCACATATGTATACATCAGCCCTGCCTTGATCTGAAATATGATGTCTCCAGCAAGTTTGGCCATTCTCAGCTGTCCGTTAAAGGCATATTAATTAGTTAGACTGAAACATCTTCCATAATTGACTGTCTATTGATAGCACCAGACCATCTCTGCTTGTCCAACTACAGTAAATGTATCTCACCCCAGCAGAATAGATAATGACATCAGATGAGTTATTATCTGACAAGACCAAGACAATGGGATTGGCCCTGACCTACACATGTACATGTATACAGCTTCATTGTACCCAATGTGGTATGGACTGTCTCTTTACATCGATTTTATAATTAATGAGATAGTTACAAAATAACAAGATACACATCTTTGAATCAAGATATACATTGAAGGGAAGGTACAGCATTGATAATGTTGGCAAAACTGCTTCTATGAGTATGCTTACTCTCTTTGAATCAAGATATACATTGAAGGGAAGGTACAGCATTGGTAATGTTGGCAAAACTGCTTCTATAGCCGTGTTCGCACTGGACTTTTTGGTAAAACTTACCGAGACGATGGGTACTTTTCCCATTTTAAGTCCAGTGCGGACAGCCTGGGACATTTTCCTCTCAGTTACTTTTCCTGAGTCCAGCGGTTACTTCTACTGGCCAACTGCTGCCCAGGAAAACTGACCAGGTAACTTTTCCTGAGACGATAAGTCCAGTGCGGACAGTGCGAGTCGGTAAAAGCGGCTCAGGAAAGTGTACATCCGGCCCGAGCGCAAGGTCGTGCTACACACAGGGACACCACGCATGCGCTTTGCATTGTTTCACTGCGCGGTGGGGGGGGGGGGGGGGGGGGCCGGGCGCATTTAATGCATGTGCATGTGTAGCAAGTTTTCTGTGCGTTGTTGTTGTTCCTCTTTTGGTCGCAATCATGGCAGATATTATCATTGATACAGTCGGAAGTTTGATTGGTGCTACCAGTGCATCATTTCCAGATGATAATGAAGGACGTCAACGTCATGTCTTACGATGAAAGAAAGCACGACAACGGATGTGTCGGCTATACGTCAACGTAGGGTCAACGTAGAAAGGTCACGCAAAGCGCCCTCATGAGTCATTATACTGACAGCTCGGTTACTTCTACCACGGTCTCGGTAAAATTTTCCCGTGTCGAAAGTCCAAGTGCGGACAGAGGTCACATTTGACCATTTTACCATTGTCTCGGTAAAACCTTCCCCAAAAAAAGTCCAGTGCGAACACGGCTTATGAGTATGCTTACTCTCTTTGAATCAAGATATACATGTACATTAAAGGGAAGGTACAGCATTGGTAATGTTGTCAAAACTGCTTCTATGAGTATGCTTACTCTCTTTGTAAAACTTTCAGCTTATTGTACCTTACAAAATGTAGAAAAGGGTGAAAATGCATTCCGATATTTTTGTGGAATTTAGGGAAGACTTTTTCCTATATTCAAAAAAAATTTCTTCAAAGTGACAATACCAGAGACAAAATTATTTCTAGTGGAAGAAAGATTGCTACCATCCTCAGCATTAAGTACAAGTAAACAATTTGACAATTTTTCTCTTCTTTATTTTTGTTTAATTACCAATGACCAATTACTTTACCTTTAAGATGGTACATGTATGATGTACAGCGATAACTGAACAAACAAATAGACAATTAGACAATTAGACATACATAAACAACTGAAATATTGACTGGGTAAGTTGACTTGCATTTCATCTTTCTGAACTTGGTTAAACTGTTTTTATCAACTTTAAGATTATTTCTCTAGCTTTTCCATCCACCTCAAAACCTGGAAGAACATTTGTCTTCACGACAGAATTCATCGGAGATCCTTGTTAACCCTCCTACTCTAGCTGCACTTTAGTGGGAAGTTGCTATAGAGGTCAAAATCAGTCAACTGCCTGTTTTGACTGTTGACCCAACTGTGCACACAGGGGCATTTTTGACTGGTTTTTACTGTCATTTTGACCACCCTGAACAATACCAGACGATGCCTTTACCAGTCCAAAATGGTCGACTCATTTTGACCTATAAATATACTTACATTGTACTATACGTAAGGTTTGACAGTGTTCGACTTTTAAGTGCACGAGATATACCTTGGCTAGTATCAACATTTTGACTGTTTTTGACCCTTGAAGTACAGTAGTAGGAGAGTTTAAGTTTTAGTTTCCGGGACTAGGTTTCAATACAAATTATTACATGCAGAATGAACAACCAGGTTTAGGACTTATTTTGTTCAATTCTTTTGTTACATGTATTTTGTGTGTATTTTCACACATTTTTTGTACACAGTGTATAGCTGATACCCTGAAATTTTTCTGGCTACAATGTATACAGAATTATTATAATTTACATGTATGTAATAGGATAACAAACTGCCTTACTGATGGCCAAAGAAAGTCACCTCATACTAAACCACTTCACACCATTTCTGGCCACCTATCCCCTCCCAGAGGTGCTAGGGCAGGTGGCGAGGAGACAAAGTCACACCACAGTGCCCCGGTCGTTGGCCATGCCTCATTGAGCTGGGGTGGGCTTATAACGGCTAAATAATGCACACTTCAACAGTAAACGTCCCATTACAAAGGGACATAGGCATGCATGCTCCAGTCACCTTGAAGTACAGTGTGTCAGAGTGTGAACAGTCCAGTGCAAGTTGATGTAATTATCTGTAACAAGTGTAGCGTTATGGGCTCATTGTGAATTAATTGAGTTCCGGTAATGGTAAACTGGAGGATTGGCAGTGTGAATAACTGAGCACAAATATGTAATCATCTATAAAAAGTGTAGCTATACTTGTTATCAAAATGTAATATAAATGAGTTTCCGTAGCTCGGTAAATTGACGATTGGCAAATTGATGCAAAATTTACATAAATAGGTAGAATCCATGAAAAACCATCTGCCGTTTATAACAAATGTCATTATGTATGTAGGCAAAGTTAAACTAAATTTATGCATAAAAACGACTAACAAAACTGCAGCAGCAGATATAATTTGATCAACTCGTAAATTCTAGTCAATGAATTCATCAAGAACACAATTCTGAAACGCAAAATCATCCAAAACCTTTTTGCCAGGTTCTGTGTAATTCAGGGGTGTCATTTGACAGAAATACAAATTCCTGAAAAACGGTTAGCACTAGCAGGCCTGGGTCTTACTTTGGTCTAGAGGACAAAGCCCCCTGAACCTCCTGGATGTTTAATTTTGGAGGATTTACTGACACTCCACATACCCACAAACATGAAACTAGAGGTTTGGACACAATCCAGGCTAATTCTTTCTTCCTTGGTGGCTACTTCAATTCTTTCAGGAAAATTTTGAGGCAATGGGAGATTTGTAAAAAAAAAATCCTGAAATCAGGAAAAACAATTTCATTAGATTTGAAAACAAAGGCAATTAAGTAAACACAAGTGCTATTAGCGACGGTTCCAAGATTGTGAATCAGAACGCTCGTCACATTTCTCATTCATACATGTATATCTATAGTACATTAAACTGTAATATGTGCCCTGCCCCTGATCATGTCTTTATTTTTAATACTTGGAACAGCACCATCATTCTACAATTGCTGTTGCATTCCATAACTGCCTTTATGGATAATAATTATATACTATAAGGCTAAGCTATTAACACCAGGTTCTACCTTCATTTCATCTGCTAAAAACACAACATGTACATTTACAAAGATGTATTTCACATTACCTTCTATCAGCTGCTTCAACCATATCAGCAAGGGGTATCGGATTTAAACTCCAAGAGTCTGGAGACCATGAGCCTCAACTCAAGTTACATACTAGGCATCCATCACTTCAATGAATTAATGTCACTAGCACCCTGACTAGACTTTGGTAAGACCATGGACCCTCCAGGTTTTCTCCATCCAAACAAGACAAACTCAATATTACAGCACTGTCTTTGTGTAGTAGTTCCTACAGAGCAAAGGACTCCATCAATTCATGTAAATCACAGACCCCTCTAGTCCCATCAGAAGTGATGACAATACCCAATGGCAGACATTACATTGATCCTCCCACATCACAAGACTGAACAACACTGTCAGTGTTTAACCAAAGTGCAATGCTTCCATCCTATTCAGTGTACAACAACCAGCTGAAGAAGCCCCAGGCTATTTCAGGTTCTTTTTTTTAACAGTTACCCACATGTGCACCAGCATTCAAGCATACTTGTCGCAAGGTCAAATTCAGAATAAATCATCCTGACAGGGACTATTTTCTTAATGAAATAGCTGGAACATGAGGTTCTTGGAACTAAACACAAACTGCTGATCAATTATGGTGCAAGGGACCATGCCAAAGCAATGGATTGTTTATATTTGAAGCAATTGGAAGGTGCCTTGGTGCATATGTTTGGTGTAACCATAGAGAAAGGATGGTGTAACCTATATGTAGTACTTACTCATATGGATCCTCTTGTGGGATACTTGAGACTTGCTAAATTATACAATGTACTGTACACACTTTTTTGTATACACCATTGGGTACAGTGTACAAACTCATTTTATCATGTTTTGTAGATAAATTATGATGACTGAAGACTGATTTCAAAAAACAAAGTAAAATAGAAACTTTGTGGTAGAGTCTTCATCTTTTCATCTTGTATAAGTCACTGTCTTTTTCATTTAACTATTAAAACCCTCCTACTACTACAAGGGTCAAAATGTTGATATACTTGCCAAGGTATATATAGTGCACTTAAAAGTCAAACACTGTCAAACCTTACGTGTAGTAAGTACATTTACAGGTCAAAAAGAGTTGACCGTTTTTGACTGGTAAAAGCATCGTCTTGTATTGTTGAGGGTGGTCAAAATTGACAGTAAAAACCAGTCAAATATGGCCCTGTGTGCACATTTGGGTCAACAGTCAAAACGGGCAGTTGGCTGAGTTTGACCTCTGTAGTGCAGCTATAGTAGGAGGGTTTATAATACAAACAGGTAGACACATGTAATTAGTTATTTCATGGTTATTCACGTGGCAAGAATCATAAACTTTTGTTGTGTTTGCTTTATGGGATAATATTGTGCTCCTAACAGGATAAAATCATGGGTCAAATTAAGTTCTGGCCTTAGTCCCAAAGTTGTTTTTCTCTTTTGCCTTTTCCAGGCATTTTATTGTTTATCCGTCAATACAATGTCAAAACACACAATCATAAAAAACAAGTTATTCTCTGAAAGTTAGTCCCCTCTGAAAATACAAATGGCTCCCCTGTTGACCCTTGACGTTTTGGCAAAATCTTGTCAACAGGAAAAATTCCCTTTCCAAATTGACCCACAGAAAGCAGAAAAATATGTTCATATGAGACTAATTGGGGGCATTTGTACTTTAGTGAAGCTGACTGAGGCATTATTACCGGTATAACTTGGGGGCATTATTCAACTTATTGTTACACAAACAATAGGTGATTAACGAATATGTAGCTGTGCTTAAAGTCATCAGTCAGTTTGCCAAAAAGTAATCACTTTTTGTTGGACCACTGAGGAATGATTCATGGCTGAAAAATCACCCACCAGTCACTGAAAATCTCAACTTTGTTGTAAGGCCTTACAAAAAAAACCTGGCAATCAGGTTAATAGCATTGCCGCCTATATTACCACAGAGCACAAAGGGCGAATTAAGATGGCAGGAACCATACAATGGGTGACCCTCTTCATTAAGAGAGTTTCAACAACGGTTCTTAAGAAAATCCAATTTGAACAGTGATCTTTCTGGCGACGCACACATTGTAGAGCCTGATTGAATATTGAAGGGCCAGCCTATGTACTATCAGGCTTAGGTTACAACTGTGTACATACATGTGTTTGTACAAAGGTGATGTAGAAAACATAGGTACATGGGCTTGATTGAAATAACCCCACAACCATCCAAAGAAAGATTATTGGCAGGATTGTGGTCAAAATGATTATTTGGACATGGACTCTTGTGTAAAGTGTCCAGGGGCGAAGAACATTTTTAAAAGGGATGCTTTCTGGTGGTTTGGATTTAAAAGTGGTTGGTCTGACCGATTCAGAGAAGTTTGGCATGAAAATAAAAGTTCAATGAGAATAAGACTACTGAACTAAATCATATCTATATAATTTATTTTAGTCTCATGGAAACAGGCCCGTAGGCTTCATGGTTTGAAACCAGCAGTATGTTACGAGAAAGTGGAACTGTTTTGACAAAGTGAAACTCAACCTTGGCAGGAAGAAAATATTCCAAAAAAAACGTTTGGGGTCATCTCCTATATGCCTGGCAAGCTCGTCTAGCAGAAAGGTGCATTTGCACTTCTTGAAACCCCCAGCCTAACAGGCCTAACCAATTTCCATAACTAAGGGGGAACAGCTGTGTCTGTAGTCTGCCCATACTTCACGGATTACCCTTGAATTACTGTGAATGAAATGTTCGTCAAATAGGAAATCAAATATAACGAATAAGGTAATTAAAATTGATCACTCAAAAAAGGAATTGTAATTAGAATTGACTGTTTTTGTGTCGGGGAGAAATTGAAATTGAATTGGCACTGACAAAAATTGAAAATAGAATTGATTATAAGGAATGGAGCTCATCTCAATAAAACCCTTACCCATCTTACTAGATGTACAAAAAAGAACATTCCTACACCCATATTCTGAACAAACAGGCATACAAACCACAGGCAATATACACTTTTGGTAACATTTCTGTGAATGCATCCATACTTAATAAGAATCAAGAGGAAAGCCAACCCATCACATCTCCACCCACCAACAGAGGGTGCTATCCATCGTCCAACATGGCTGATTAAAGGCACCTGGCAATAGGTTTTTTATTGATTTAAACAATAAAGTATATGTGTATTAACAATAAACAAATTGTTTGAGTGATTATTTGTCAGGATTTATATGTTTAAAAACAATATGAAGTTGTTTGGAGGGTGACTCCGCCCATCCCTTTTTGTGACGTCATTCGAGGAAGGATTCGCCGCTGATGGAACATCGACCCCCTCGGCGCCCTCGAGAATTGCCTGTGTTTACACACGTGTGGTTTGGTTTGTTATAAAAAGGCATTTTCGGCATTTTCCCAGCAATGCCGACCAGGTGTGTGCTGCTGGATGCAACAAAACAACTAAAGATGGGGTCAGCCTGCATCTGTTTCCAGCTGATCCCAAATATAGGCGGTTATGGGCAGCGAAAGTCAGGATAACGAGGGCAAAGTGGTCCTGTCCGGCGTCGTTTTCAGCGCTATGCAGTGGACGCTATGCAGTTTTCGTAGCACTAGCGGCATTGCTGCACCTATATCGTGAAAACTTGCATGCTTCCCCTTGGGCCTTGTTTTACGTTGTCGTTTCATCTGAAACTAGGTTACAGGTTAGGCATACATTTTGTAAGTATGTGTGCTGGCAGTTCATGACAGACTTGACAGTTGTGTATAGACTATAGTGCAATGACCAATGTGTCATTCTGTCAGGTTTGTCAGAGATTAATTACATAATTAATTGATTCGCTTTCTTTGCACTAAGCATGACTAGTAGTAGTACAGTAGTCATATATATAATTCTTCATATTGCTTTTTTATTCATTTAAAATATGGAAATGGTTTGAGGCTTGATTGAGGTTTCTCATTGTCGTACTCTCGGATTCGGTTACTCGGATTCGGTGACGCATCGTACCGATCAGGTACCCAGACGTAATGTATGGGGCCAGACTACACATTTTCTCTTCAAATATCCCCGCCTCGAATGACGTCACGAACAGCGCCACCATGTGTCAATGTAAAGGGGTGGCCTATTCTAAAGTCGTAAATACAATAAAACCACTATTTCTGTAACCTTAGTTACTTGTTTATTCACATTCCACTCATAAAAATGTATATATTTATGACAAAAGCTACATTTGGACAAAATACCAGTGCCAGGTGCCTTTAAAGAGTTGACATGGAACGTTATTCCTGTCTCCCTATTCTCAATTCCTAAGGCCACATGCCAACACAACCTGTGAAAGTTTCAGCTTATTTCAATGTGTCGTTTATGAGATAAATTGAAATTTCTGAGAAATCATAGGGCTGGTGTATGAAACATCTAAATCTGAATAACTTTTGATGAGCTTTGTTCATCAATTTAAAACTAGTAGACATCTCCCTATTCAAAATTGTACAAACATTTTGTAACAGTAGCGTCCAATATAAATGCTCACATCCAGCTTGAGTAGGGGTTGCTAGGGACACCTTGAGGTTACATGTATGTCGATTCTCTTGACCTTTAACCTTGGTGGAAAAGTGGTATCAGCCTAGCAACCAGAACTTATTTGTTGGACCATTAAACATGAAATACAGCATGTCTTTTTTTTATTGGTGTCATGTAACAAAGTCCACTCACAAATGTGACATAAATTTATATGTGAACATGTGAACAGTGGACATGTGAACATGTCCACTGATTTGTATTCTTCTTTCTTGTTCATGGGTTGCTTTCTACACGTGCATATGTACCATGTTTATACAATGTACTTTGAACATAAATTTATCTATTAAAGGATTTTGAAGGATTTTTATTGTTTTAATACAATGCCTAGGGAGTTAGGGTTAAACAATTAATTATTTTAAAAAGTTTTATAGGGATGGCTTTTTTTTTTTTAATTTAAATTTATTTGTTGGAGTGCCATGGTCGAGCGGTTTAGTGCATCGGATTTGTGTTCTGATGGCTGAGTCGTCAGAATGTGGGTTCGAATCCCAACCGCGACCATGGTGCTTGTGTCCTTCAGCAAGACACTTTACCATAATTGCTTCTCTCCACCCAGGGGTAAATGGGTACCTGTGAGGGCAGAGTTGGTTGCTGTGTTTGATTAGCCCTATATGTGCTGAAATGGCAGCAATTGAGCTGTATACTCCCCAGGGAGCTGAGATGGTTTCAGGAATGATTTATGTGCCTGATGAGCAGGGGTAATAATATAATGCGCCTTGAGCACCAGTTTGGTGGATATGTGCGCTATATAAGTCCACATTATTATTATTATTATTATTATTTATATTTACTGTCAGTCACCCTAAAGCAAGATGACATTTGTTGATGTTTTTCTTAAACTTAAATAGATCGTAAGTTGGTGGAAAGCAATCAGCTGGAAGGGCGTTCCATTGTAATGCTGTTCTAGGGAAGAAGCTATCCAAATGGAACAGTTATAGGGGTAATATCGTCATAATCAGAGCAGATTTTCAGTGTCCTAGTTTAGATGAACTCAGTGACTGAGAATACCCCAAAAGCGTGTTGGCCTATATATAGATAATTAACAGGGCACGATAAGATCACCGTGGTTGATGTATAAATGATGAGCCAGTTAGCTGCTTAATAATGAAATCAGGCATGAGAATGGGTTGTGTTAGAAAAAACTGGAAAATAGCGATTCACTATTAATGACCCAATCAAGCCGTAGGCTTGGCCCGAGCCGAAGGCGAGGCATGCCGGGGGTTTCAGGGGGCCGGGGCAATCCATACGTAATGCACTTGTCAGAAGAGGTGGCGGAGGATGTGGACGGCCCTGCGCCTGAAGAACTTGTTGGCCCCGCTGATGAAGCCACTTGCACGACATAATTTGTCCTCTTATCTTCACTAGATTTACATGTTCCGCTGTGGTAACATGAGCTTTTAGTGCACTTTTCCCGCGATTTCCATAGTTGATCAGTTTATTGCAAAGCGTGCACATCGACTTCCCTGGTATATCTACCTTTCTGGCGAACTTCGCCGAGATTGCACTTTACTTTATCGGCAATACCACTTTTACCAGGCAGTTTAATTTCCACATCTTCCTCTAACCAAGACCACTTCCATTTTCTTTGACACCTTTATCCGACTCCCGTGCGGAATTGTTCTTCATTTCTATCCAAAATTCTCGGCATTTTGAAGTCGGATGCCTCCGATATTTCACGATAATTTTACTATAACTTTTTTCTTTCACGTTACACAAAGGCCAAAGCGTTAACACGATGGCGCTCAATCAACAACAGCATTTCCTAACGCTCATTATAGGGATGGTTGATTGGACAATTTTATGACGTTATGGAATACTTGATACCCTAACGCGATCGTTGATTCGTTTAGTAAACTTCATCTCTGTAACAGCACTTCATCGCTCTGCGTACGTCGTGTAAATAGGATCGGACAAACGGGTTTATAAAACAGCTGGGAGCGTCTAAAAACAGAGCTACGAAGCCGACTTTAAAAGTGCCGATCTCGGGGCATTTCAGCAATGATATTTCCACAATTTCCCTAAAAAAAAAAAATCACCCTAGACCACCTCTACCCCCCAAATTTTAAACCGGATTCACATTGAACTCGGAGAGGACATATTTTGGCCTCCAAAAAGCGGGAAACCGCGGAACGGCGGGAAATTCTCATGCCTGAGAAATTCCATGCCCTGTCAAAAGTCTCCTCTGATCACGACGATACTGTCCCTTTAAGTAAGATTTGCATGTCGAGAAATCCATGTTGTGGTTAAAGGGACGGTACAACATTGATTAATTACCAGATTTTGACATTAACAAATTATTATCTATAGAAACTTACTTAGTGTAAAACTGGTACAAGTATAAATCATCCTGAAAAAATTGTCTTCCAATGTGTTTTCATCTAAGAGAAAACAGTAATTGTTACGTCTAATTAACAAAAAGTTGTTGGCCAGCAACATTTTGTAAAACACAAACTTGTTGTACCTTCCCTTTAACATACATGACCGCAACATTTTCCCATGTAATTCAGAAACACTTTCAATAGACCATTCTAACAAACCATGGCTAACTCCAATAAACAGGAAATATACTCAACATTTAATAAGGATTTTAATTTAACTAATTATCAGCTTGCCTGACCTACACACAGAACATGCAAATTTGTTCTACACACTCATAACTGATGAGACAAAAATGTCTGAGAACCGAGGTCACAGGACTGCTTCTCACTACAGTCAGAAGAAGATTATATTACAACAATCAGCATGAATTTGTCTGCATCTGAAAAGATACACTGTATAGTCTTAGCTGGCAGATCTACAGGTTATGAATGATTGGTAACAGATCACCACTCAAAACATGTGTCCACAAACATACACAAATATTAGCATTCTGATTCCAGTATTAAATTGCTGTCAGTGTAGAGTTACAACTCTATTATGATCACAGCCAGGGGTTGGCCACCACAAGCTGCATGAGAACAAAGAAATCTAGAGAGGTGTCATTTACCTCAAAAGACAGAAAATGGCAAACGGCTTTGTTGTTTCAGTTTGTTATATTTTGATATATTCGAATATCTATCATCAAATTGAAAGTGGACAAGAGTAGTATTGTATTCATAAAGAAAGGTTTTAAAAACTATGCATGGAGAAGATCAGCTTAAAGGTGTTTTCCAATGAGTTTTAAAGGGAAGTTAAAACATTTGTAATTTCAATACAATTGATTATCCAATTAACAATACTTGGTGTAAACTTTGGTAAATGGAGCAATGATCCAGAACAATTTTTTTGTCTTAAAGGGGCAGTATCGTCACGATCAGAGCAGACTTTCAACAGGGCATGGAATCAGTGTCCTAGTTCAAGATGAACACAGTGACTGAAAATTACTGGCTCATTTATACAGCAGCAATGCTAATATGACCTTATCATGTGGGGTATTATTTTCAGTCACTGAGATAATCTAAAACTAGCACTCTGATTCCATGCCCTGTTGATTGTGACGATACTGTCCCTTTAAGTGCTCTCATCTCAGAGAAAGCAGGAATAGATATGTCAAATTTACAGTGAAAAAACAACAAACAAAACAATTTTTCATTGTTTTTTTGCAAAAACGTTGAGTACCTATTGTGAAAATGAAATGGTGTAAATGAACCTCTTTACCAAATACATGTACCAATGTTGTGCCAATTCTCTTCAACTGTCTACTTGAAGTTGAACAATACAAACACAGTTTGTTTTCTTCCCGTTTCAAACAAACTGTTTGCCTCATTTGACCATGATTTGACCCACTCCAATCTTGGCATTCTTGGTGAGTCACATCATGGAAGACGGGTGGTCACATATATAATAATAATACAGAAGATTTATAATGCGCACATATCCACCAAGAAGTGCTCAAGGCGTTTTACTGTCAACAAGAAATCATACAATAGCATAACAATACAATAGCAAATGAAATATAATACTAAACAAAAGATTTTAAAAAGATTTAAAAAAAATGCATAAATGAATGTTAGTAGTCCTTATAGGCAATACACATAAGATGAGTTTTTAAGTTTTTCTTAAAATATATGTGTTGCCACCACAGTATTAGCCAGTAATAATACCTTTAGGTGTCTTATGGACGCCCTGTTTGCTAAATGGACGCCCTGTTTTGTTTGTAAAACACATGCAAAAGTATTGGAAGTTAAACATAACGGACACCCTGTTTTGTTTGTAAAACACATGCAAAAGTATTGGAAGTTAAACATAACGGACACCCTGTTTTGTTTGTAAAACACATGCAAAAGTATTGGAAGTTAAACATAACGGACACCCTGTTTTGTTTGTAAAACACATGCAAAAGTATTGGAAGTTAAACATAACGGACACCCTGTTTTGTTTGTAAAACACATGCAAAAGTATTGGAAGTTAAACATAACGGACGCCCTGTTTTGTTTGTAAAACACATGCAAAAGTATTGGAAGTTAAACATAACGGACGCCCTGTTTTGTTTGTAAAACACATGCAAAAGTATTGGAAGTTAAACATAACGGACGCCCTGTTTTGTTTGTAAAACACATGCAAAAGTATTGGACGTTAAACATAATGGACGCCCTGTTTTGTTTGTAAAACACATGCAAAAGTATTGGAAGTTAAACATAATGGCCGCCCTGTTTTGTTTGTAAAACACATGCAAAAGTATTGGAAGTTAAACATAATGGACGCCCTCTTTTGTTTGTAAAACACATGCAAAAGTATTGGAAGTTAAACATAATGGACGCCCTCTTTTGTTTGTAAAACACATGCAAAAGTATTGGAAGTTAAACATAATGGACGCCCTGTTTTTTAAAGAATAACAAATTTGGACACTCTATTTTCAAATCCTGGCTTATACACTGGTTGCCACCCCCTCCCCCCCCAAAAAAAAAAAAAAACCTAAAAACAAAAACAAAACAAAACACCTAAAACCCCCAAAACATCTAACATCTAACAATGTGTTGTGTAATAATTTGTGGTGTCTAATCTTATTTTTAGTTTTCGTATTGAATTTGATTGTCATTTTGCTGTGGATGTTCTATGCATTTTTGTTTTTTTGTTTTGTGTCATGGTGTATATATATTTAACTTTTATCTATTATTATGTCACATGCTTAAATGATAGATTCTTTTTAAATTGTATGTAAGTGTATAGTCTAAATAAGTTTTTCTACTTGGAATTTTATTGTACATGTACTGCGCATTTGAACATTTCTTTATGGAATTTGCGCATTAGAAATGAATAAATTATTATTATTATTAAACACCTCACCATCATGACCGGGAACAATTTCTTTGGCCTTAAATTTCTATTATTAAGGCAAAGTACTTATTACCAACACTGTTTTCAAGATCTTTTGAAAATCCATCAATTCACATCATGGTAAACCTAGGTGGCTTGCTGGCAGCTAGTCATTCCACATGATGTGGTCCATGCAGACAGGTAGGTCTCTGGTCATCTTCCCTAAACCCATGCTTGCCATTCATCCAAAACTCAAGTTAACCAAATCCACAGCCACACTCTGAAAACCTACAAGGTTATACACTGTGGCTGGACTCCATCACGTTCTATCCGCTATCCAACTTCCAAATAATGGATGTGTAACTAAACCAACCACCCAAGTCTCAGCTCACAGTAGCTTTACAACACTGTGTGAATTCAAGACAAAATCCTTTGTCACTAGACACTTCTTTCTTACTCCAGTTCTTATTCAGAACTGAGACTCCGTCATCATCTCCTATGTCATTATGCATGTTATGTATAAGTTATCATGATATAATAAACAGAGTCTTGAATAAATCAGCCAGATTTGGCATAGTTCAGTGACCAGTCACTGGTGCATACACAGGAAGTCTGTATTTATATGTTTATATTCCAGGTATGTTGGGGGTATTGCTATATTGTGGTGATTCAGTGGTGTAGTACAATAGATAGGGGACAGTGACTGGAGTTAAGGGGGGGCTGGTGAGGGTACAAATGGGGTTGCAGTCACCATCATACATGTATCTTCTGAAATGTCACTTACATGTATTTGTTACAAACTAGTGTTATTCATATCATTGTGGGCAGTAGGCACCCAATGGAATCACACACTGTACATTGTACAATTTTTATGGTAGCCATTATAACTTCATGTAGGATTTGAGGCTTTTCATGGTGGAGATAGATACCCGAGTTCTTTCAGGTGACACCATGTAATGATCTCTTCTTGGAAGAAGTGACGGCTCTGAGAAGAGCCGGTTGGTTTGTTCTCAACATTTCGACTAGTCTGCTCTAGCCGCCATCAGCTCTAGCTCTAGCCGTCATCAGAGCAGACTAGACGAACCTTTGAAAACAAACCAACTGGCTCTTCTCAGAGCCATCACTTCTTCCAAGAAGAGATCATTACATGGTGTCACCCGAGAAAGAACTCAAGTATGCATCAAAACTTCCAAACTTTCCTTAACTTTGTTCTGTTAAAATGGATACCCTGATCTCAAAACCCAGTTAGCAATATTGTTAAAAAATTTTGCATACCAAAACTTGTAGGCAGATGTTTTAGTGTATGTACAGTACATGAAAATGTAAGTTTGAAAATCTTAACATTTTGATTAGCAAAGTGTCAATTTTGTGCAGCATTTTTGCAATGTGATATAAGTGATATCGTAGTAGAAACATAAATGTACGTACATGTGACACTCAAGGCTCAAATCTGTTCCATTACAATCTGGGAGCACAGGTAATGAATTGTTTGCAACAGAACTATTTGACAACACAAAGGTTGCACTACTGGAGGGTTGAAGGGGGGGGGGGGACAAGGGGCACAATAGATAGTGACTCATGAGAGCTACATGTGTTACATCACTCCTCATAAAGAAAGCAAACCACAAAATGCAACAATGAACAACAATGTGTCATTGATCTAATATTTGGTATAGATCTGTATGCAGCCGTGTTAGTCAGGTAGAATAAGATATATATAAATGGTAGCACTTTTAAGACTAACTAAACTTAAAAATAGGCATACATGTAAGCTTTCGTAGCTACAGCTACATACATGTACTTCATCAGATGCAATATTTGGTGGAGGACATCCTTGCTTTTAAGGTGCTTTGATGTCAATTATACTATCCCGATTGGGACATACTATTATCTTGATTGGAACCCTATTCTCCCAATGAGGATATTAAAGACCAAAATTCAGTTGGGCAACCCTTGGGCAGGGGTCGAAATTAACATTAATTTTATGGTAGCCCACTGGACTAGTCATGTCAAAATTTTACTAGTCATTTATTTTTTAGTAGTCCTGAAAAAAGGTGAATATAAATACAAGAACAAGAAACGAACCGTGAGCTGGTCAGCAACATGTTCTTGCTGAGATCATGCTGAGATCATACTGAATGTTTTTTGCGTATTTTATTTTATTTTTTTCACTAGCCCATCAGACTACCCAAACCCCGACAGTTGGTAGTCCCGCTGCTAAAACCACTAGCCTTGGACTGGCGGACTAGTGTTAATTTTGACCCCTGCCTTGGGTGACAACAACACCTTCTTTCCTGCAACAACCACATTTGAATCACACTCTGAGACACATGTAGATACAAGACATTGAATCTTGTACATGTACTGTACACCATTTTGACAAAAAGAGCTTACAAACATCATTACACAATCTGTTTATTTATTACAATTAAGTATATTATTATCAATTAATATTAGTTTATTTTTGACATTAAGGATCAACAACGTACATTGTACATGCATGTGAATGCGGCTGGTAGCCGGATGATTAGCTGAATTATCCTGTTTAACAATGACATCATACATTGTACATGTATGCGGGTCAAATACAGATATCAAACTTGAAGGGTAAAAATAAAGGGGGGAAAAAGGAAAACGCAATTCACACTTTTTAGAAAACCCATGTGCTGTGTCCTCAGATCATGTCTGTCAATGTACGTAGTTGACAGAAATAATGTAAAGAAATAATGTCCATGAATCATGCATAGAAATTGGAATGTGCAGGTCAATCTATATTTTAGAATTAAAATGCAGCGGGAACAACCCTAGTATAAGTAGAGCTCTGTTCAGTTATCCAGGGATTGAAAAAGATCTGCATTCAGCATTACCTAAAGCCCTTTTCACACGAGGGAAATAAGCAGGGGGTCCATGGTCCTAAGAACACAACGTTGTCAAATACACTTCGTGTGAAATGTACCTCTGCTCTGCACAAATACAGGTCCGTAGTCTTTTCCTGACCACGGTCGAGACCAGCAACAAAAAAACACACCGTTGTGAAAGTTCACCATGATAGGCCGTGTGAATGAACAAACCGTACAGAGACCAAGGACCATTGTTTCGCGAGAGCTACCACGCATGCGCGCAAGAAGAAAATTTCCCAGGATGCCTTTAAATCAAGATGGCGACGCCCGAACAGTTAATGATGATGCTTTTGTTGCTAAGTTTAATGTGTAGAAAACGTCAAAACAACAACAACTTTTGTCATTCTTTTCTTCACCTCTCGGTATTTTCTTTTTAAGTAATTCCACTTGTCGTGGCACTTTTCAGCTGAGTGTGTCATTCTCATTTCCCCCGCCACGTCTTTCCACACTTTGTGGTTGTGGACGAGACCATCCAGCTTTTTTTGGACTTCAGTGGAGCCTACCACCGTAATCAGCTGGATGGGCTTGTCGTACGTCCATGTGCTCCGCTTTTGGTTTTTTTTCTTCGATGAAGTTTTGGACATTTGCTCAAAAATTACCGATTCTATATTGTTTTTCGCCATGTTTTGCACTGAGCTGTGAGAGTGGTAGAGAGAGAGGACGGACGCTAACAATAAACATACAATACAATAGCGCGGGAAAATGAATGGTAATCAATACATGGAAGGCTATGTGACATGGGACGTTGGTTTCTTCGTCGTGTGAAAGGTCGTATCCGAGTTTGACCAACGTCCGTGGTCAATACAACTGGCGCCCGAGACCAAGGACCCTAGTTTGCATTTGTCGTGTGAAAAGGGCTTAAATTTCCCTCATTTGTATCATTCAAGATTCATTGTTTACCATTTCTTTATAATAGTGGTCTTCCTACTCTGGACTTTTCTAATGATTTCTTAAGTGGATCAAACATTTTCAACAAAAGTTTTAATGATAGCAAAACTGACACTCAGCATGTGAGGTTTCTGGAGTATGCAACTTGTGGTACAAGCTTGACCTGTCTAGTTGCATGCATAATCCACTCCTTCTGTGATGTAAACCAATCTCAATTATTTCCAGTTGGGAGGTTTTCTTTCACCATAGTGTTGACAATTAGTACCCCTGCAGACCTTACAACAATCAAAGCCCCTGTATTCCTTGTTCAGTTCAAGTGTGCTTAAACCATGGACTCCCTGTTGAATAGGGATAAGGTCTATCCTGTATCGGACAGCTGTGTAAATTCATCTTACATCAGTGCTGGGAGTTACTGGTTAGTTTGCTAACAAGTTCTTTCACAGTCAGTTACATGTAACTGGTTAACCGAAAGTCTGCACCTAATGGCTACACAAAACTAGATCGTTGTCAAATGGCACAATGTATATGACATAAAACACAATAAAGGGGGCCACTTTCCTACCGTCACGTTAGCAGTTTTTCTAATGGTTGTAATTTTTTTTTTAAATATCTGAAACCACCCCAAAAGCTAAGACTTTCAACATTTGAATAGACATGCATGCTTATCCTAAAGATAATTTGAGTTGATTATTACTATTATTTTTTTAATTACCCTAAAATTTCCATCAACAAATGGACGGAAAAGTGAGGTAACTTTTTCCGTCCAATTTTTATGGAAATTTGAGGGTGAAAAAATAAATTAAAAAATAAACAAATAAAATAAATCAACTCAAATTAGTTCTAGTATAAGCCTGCATGTCCATTCACATGTTGAAACACTTTTTGGTCGGTTTCAGGTACTTAAAAATAAATAACAACCATTGGAAAAACTGCTAACGTGACGGATGCAAAGTGGCCCCCTTTATTGTGTTTTATGTCATATACATTTTCAATCAAAAAGTATTGATCAATAAACTTCCTGCAATGACTGTTTAATAACGAATTTGGCAAAAAAAAAGAAAGTCTAGAACAACAAAATGGGCTGCAAATTCTTCCAAATTTGTTGGGGTCGTATTTTTTCAATATTGGTTTCGGTTAGTCGGTTAGCAATTTTATAAACAGTTTCGGTCGGTTAACCAGTTAACCTGATAACCATCCCAGCACTAACCCTAACCTTCCCAAATCCTCCAAAATCCTCTTTGCCAAAGTGAAGGATTTTGAAGGATTGAGGTTACATGCTACATGCTCTTTGCTAAAATGAAGGACTTTGGAGGATTGAGATTATTAGGCATATTTGCCTTTCCATGGTACATGTACATCCATGTTTGTTGTAGTGATTGCAAGGTCAGTGCTTGAGTCAGTGGACACTGTTTATTGCTCCATGCATGCAGGGAGGGTCCCTGGCCATGTACATGTATCACATATTAGAAACACATGTGTGCATACATGTCATGTGCTTGCTTTACTACTGAAGGATTTTGGAGGATTTAGGTTATGTGTAAGCATTAAGCAAATGGGCCTAGGGAGTTAGGAAGGATTTAGGTTATGTGTAAGCAAATGGGCCTAGGGAGTTAGGGCTAATCTTGATGAGTATGAAGGGGAAATTGAAGGAGTTTCCTGAATGTAAAACTGTCAAACTGAATATTCTAAAATTACTTGATTGAACTTTTCTTATGTATTCCCAGACCAAACATCCTAATCTTATGTACATATATGACTTCTTGTTAACCTTCATCTATCATAGGGTTTTGAGGGATCAAACTCCCATGGACACTTTTAGTTTGAGTGGCATCCCAAACTCCCTATAAATGTTTCTACAAAGAGAATGCTGCCCAAAAGTGCTTACATCATTCCCACAAACCTCATATCAACCCTACATACGTATTTAATTCACATAATCATAATCTACTTCCTATGTTTACATGCTATCAAAAACCCGATGACGATTGATCGGGTAACTTAGCTTGTCAAACTATGCAAGAGTTTTAAGATACAGTACATGTGTACAAGTACATTTACAAACATATACCCTCCTACTCTTGGTACAAATGTCCAGCGAGTTGACTGACCATTCAAAACTTGAAAACCGTCCAGTTATACCGATAAGCTGTGTTGATAACAGTACCATGTACAGTTTACCAGAGCAACGGAGGATGGCCTCCATGAAATTCTAGACAGGTCTGGAAAAAAAATTGTACATGAAGTAAGTGAGCTGATGACTTTCAAGTTCCAAATGTCAGCTTTTCATTTGAAAGTGCCTGTTGCCAAAAAGAAAATCCTGAAACTTACCATTCTTGCAGAGAAAAAGTACACTACAAAGTCCCTATTTTCCATTGATTTTGTCAGTTAAATAATAACCATCATATAGCTAATTCAGTGGATATTTTCTCAGATCTTGTTTCGTATTCAGCCCAATATAATTGGTGCAGGGATCCTATGTTGGCCAATTATATTGCCTTTTAAGACCAAGCAAGGTCTGTTCAGGACTACATGGTTTATCTATTGTCTATCTTCCCAGACAACAAAAGCCATCAAGGGATTATAACCAGTCTCCTTGGGATGGACAAATATTGACTAGATGATAACTGACATAACAGTAGTGAAGTACACATAAATATAGTAAGCTTTCACCAGGCATGCAATGTCTCAAGTGGCTGACCTTAAGTTAAAGGGAAACATCACCCCAGTTTTGAAATAAAATTATGTGAAGGGTGTGATGTTTCATGGAGACTGTCTTTTTATTTTTTTATGATCGGTTGTTGCAATTGCAGAAAATGATGATTTTATTAAAAATCGCTTGCCGTCACGTGCGACCATTTTGTTGCTTGCTGATGTCTATTCATCCGGGACATTGTGACGTACTGACTGCACCAACAACCCGAGCGTCCTTTTCTTGAGGCATTACCGCACATGACTCACAACTGCACCAGTCCGTATTTTGCCTGCGTGCAGTCGGTCGCCCACTCGACCCAGGCAGCTGCACGTCCTCGATGTTTTCCACGTCCATTGCGATATCGTTATTTCTGTTTTGTAGCTCTTCGTCCGTAAAACTTGGTTCAAAATCGTACGGAGATGGCCCTGATTCCATAATTTTGATACCCAGATTTCGTAAAAGCAAAGAAAAATACGTCGAAGGTGAGAGTAAACACGGGAGCTTGTGTTTGACTGTGAGAAATGATCGAGCACAATCGTCGGGCACCTTTCTACCGTGAGCACTATGTATGCTGATAGGTGCGTCTAGGCGCGATACTATCGCCACATGTCAGCTGTACACATACGCTTTTTCATTGAGGTGCAGTCAGTACGTCATAATGTCCCGGATGTGGCGGGATTTTTAAACAACATGGACGCGCTCTATGAACAAGAATTTAAGAACACAATAGACCAGCATTTCGTTCTCGATAATGAAAATCGATCATTGCTCTGTGGATTATGTTCTTTACAATATGTCCTTTCAGAATAAATAAAATTTTGGCGGGCCTGGAATTTCCCTTTAAGAGGAAATTTACTGTACAATTGACCATGGATCATGAATTGACTTAAAGAGCATAGAGGAATAAAAGACCATTATGCCAAAAAGAATGATAAGATGTATCCCCCCATTAAAAAAAAAAAAAAAAAAAGCAAAAAACGGTGATTAGATGTATTTTTTGTGTGTGATTGTACAGGTTGTGTGAAAGCCAATGAAGTTAAAAAATGTTTTTTTTAAAAAGGAACTGATCAGCCGAAAGTTGCATTCTCCACCTATGGGGGCACTCAAAATGTTACAATGAAAAAACAAAAACTCGGCACAAAATCCTGACCTTTGCTTCACAAATTTGCCTAAATCCCAAGGTACATTATTACTGGTATAGAGTATGAAGGTAAATAACAGAGGGAAATTGAATCAAATCCCTAGCACAATAAATGTCTGCAACCATGAGAAAGGACCCACTTTATCTAGATACCCATATCTACCAGACTCTGAGGCCATTCCATACATCAGCGTTAAATAGAACAAAATTCACCTCTCAATCCACAACCCAATGATCTAATTTACAGAAACACCCAATGTTAACCTACTAATCTGCCTAGACTTCCATCAGATTTGCAGTAAATACCTCGGGCAGTGTTTCTTTTTCTATCGTTTTTCTTTCATCAATGAAGTCAAGTGAAACTGGGTTTGAAAGCGTCCATCAATCAAGAACATTGTATGGTTATTATAAAGCTTTCCAGCAAACTTGTGGAAAAGGTGTCAGGAATTTTATTGAAAGTGGGGGGTACTTATTCACGGTCTTTAAGATCCAATAAATCATGAGGCCATGTAGGGTTAGGTGAATTTTGGTAACCAATCAACCAAGTCTGTTTACCCTCTTTTCCTATTTTCAACATGACTTGTTGACAATTTAAGGGCACATAGGGTTCACCTATATTTCTGAAAACAAATTTCCAAAAGTGTTTCTGAAAAGCCAGAACTCACAATCAAAGCCTCGCACAGCTTCATAATAATAATGATAACCACATCATCGCCATTATCAAATTATTCCTTTCAGCTTTTTGACGGCCTAGCTCTGTAAACCAAAATGTCAAAATGGAATTTTACAGAGGAATTCAAGCAAACAGGAAACGTACTTTGTCCTAGAAGATAAAAGGAAGCTAAGACAAACATAATAAACATGTTTATCACATTTTTGCCTACAATTTCAGACACCCACCAATTTTTACGCTAGAGGTCAGTTGAGGCAACCTTATCAGTTTGATAAATAACCTTAGAATTTGGATATTTGATTTATGGTCTTCTGTGTCTCATGAGATAGCGGTCTCCATGGAAACATTTTTACACAGCATGACGAAAATTAAGCCAGTCACAAACTTCCAGCATCAAAGTATACAGTACTAATGATTAGGCCCAAGGGAATGTATAAATTTCCAAATTGCACAAATTTGAGCATGTTGATGGTATTCTGCATTAACCCTTGTATACATGCAGTCTCCAAAATGCCACAAAAACAAAAACTGCTAAGTACACAATGCTTTTTTCTATGCATGCCTTAAAATATTGCATACTGTACACAAGAATGGTACATGGATACCCCAAAATGCCCCTGGGTCTGGGACAAAAAGTGTTCTGACCTTCACACAGTATGTGTAATAATAATAATAATAATAATAATAATGTGTGGACTTATATAGCGAACGTATCCAGCAACTAAGTGGTGCTCAAGGCGCATTATATCATTACCCCTGCTCATAAGGCTCATAAGGCTCATAAATCATTCCTGAAACCATCTCAGCTCCCTGGGGAGTATACAGCTCAATTGCTGCCATTACAGCGCATATAGGGCTAATCAACCAACTCTGCCCTCACAGGTACCCATTTAACCCCTGGGTGGAGAGAAGCAATTATGGTTAAGTGTCTTGCTCAAGGACACAAGTGTCACAGCCGGGATTCGAACCCACATTCTGCTAACACCAGAACTTGAGTCCGGTAAGCTAGACCGCTCGGCCACAACACTCCAATGTGTATACCCCAAGTTACTGCACTGGTTTATTTGAAGTTAGCCTTGCAATGAAACAAAGCAGGTGGCTGCTTCAGTTTACCTCATCTCTCTAAAGAGCCTTGGGGTATGCCATTAATCTTTAGATAAGAAAGTGCGTACCTCAATATGTCCCAGTTGTGACATTTTGAAGTATGGGTCCACTTTGTAAAGAACAACACTGATAATAGGAGGGTGAAGAGTTTTACTCAAATGTGTAGCATACATGTACATTTAGAAATGATAAAGCACTTGAATTATGACAATTGTAACCGACTCTCAAAGCCTTTGGCCAAAAAAAAAGAAAAAAGTTGCCAGTGTTTGGTCTCTGCGCGCGTCGCCACAGACCTGTGCCAAAATTGCTGGATCAATTGGAATTCTGCCGTGCTGTGTTTTAAACGACTTTTTCACATCTATAGGGGTATGAACGTGTTTGCCGGATTTGTGAGGCCTCTCTTAGCCACCATACTTTGTATATATGGGAAATTTGGTCCCCGCGTGTTGTACATGTATTATGCAATTTTCCGGTGGCAAAAAAAGGAAGATTACAACAACAACAAAAACAACAAAAAAACAACAACAAAAACGTGTCACTGCACCGATTTTGAAGCCGACCTATGACCAGAAACCGGACCTTTTATTTGTTGTCCTTACATACAGTTATTGCTTTTAGGCCCCTATAGATGCACTATTGGTGTTATCCAAAAACAAACAATCAAACTTACACTTACACGTACACATAAAAGTTTACTTGATGTAAAAGTGATGATAGTATCAAATATCCCTTGAAATATTTCTGTCTGAGGTGCTATTATTTTAGTACAATTAATCAAATTATTTTGCAAATGAATGTTTGACTTTTGGAGATATTACTTCCATGTTGGAATGATCACTAAAATTTGGAATGCTTTTTCAGTATTTTCTTGTTAAAGACTTAATGAAATAATTTATCCAAAATCAGTGACACTGAGGCTGGTATGCTATACATGTACATGTAAATTAATTTGATGACCAAAAATACATTTTACACATTTTTACTAATGGCATACATGTTTGCCCCTAAAATTACATCCCACTAAATTGTTTACACTTCAGAAAACAACATTTCTGAAGGGTATTTTGGCTTTAGAGGGATAATATTACTAGTAATAAAACAAATCGAGACACCCACGACCTCCCCTCTAAAACCTTCATATCTGATCATTAGTGGATGCCATAATGTTGGCCCATGGGTTTGCCCTAAGGGGCATGTAAGGGACAAAAAGTCACCAAAATTATAAACCCACAGAATCCAGGGGACACACTGATGACATCATGATGAAAGAATTCGCCCTGCTGGAGCCTGGATGACAACAATTTGACAAAGGGAACAGGGGATTATCTCACCACAATGAAATGGAGGGAAAATAAGTCATGATTTAAGATCAACAGTTACCAGGGCTGTGGTTAAAATCCACCACACAAAAAATTAGGGTTGCTACCTTTGGTAACAAAGAATGAGTCTGAATTGTTCAAGATCTGTAAAATTTGGAGCATTTAGAGGGTCAAATGACA
This sequence comes from Zoroaster sp. YZ-2022, assembly GCA_029582265.1. Classification (NCBI taxonomy): domain Eukaryota; kingdom Metazoa; phylum Echinodermata; class Asteroidea; order Forcipulatida; family Zoroasteridae; genus Zoroaster; species Zoroaster sp. YZ-2022. Next base: position 32,536,575 of record CM055832.1, on the reverse strand, counting down.
CTGGGTCAATAGAAATCGAGCACTTACATGTACACTCAAGGAGAAGAATGGAACTTTTTGTGAGTAAAGAGGGTCAAAAGGGCTGGGAAGTGTTTTCTTTTTCAATCCTTAGGGGCCACGAAAAAGGGTTGTTTTCTTTCAATTTGTTTGTACATAAAAGAAAAGCAACAAACCTCTGCTGTTGACACTTAGAAAAAATGATAACAAGTTGAATGAAGAAATGACTCAGTGTAAAATCATGTTAATGAACTTTCATAAGTTGATGTGAATAGGAATAGTGTTGGGTTGCAAACAAGGATTGTGCAGAATTGTTCTAATGGGCATGTGTAATGCAGTATGTTGGAAGAGCAGACAGAAAAGGGGAGGGGCAGAATTGGAGGGATAGAAGGGGAGGGACAGAAAGGGAGGAACAGAACAGGGATTAACAGAATGGGGAGGGGCAAAAGGGGTTATCAGCAGGATTAATTTAAATGCACTTGTAATCCATCCAAAACAGAAAAACAAATTCTTTGTGATAAGTGCATGTGAAATTTGACGAAATAAAATTGCAATCACCTTTTTGTTTTGACTTTATTCGTTGCGCATGGCATCCTCTTTCGCAAGCTAACAGGGTGCTTTACCTTGCCTGTTAGTGTCATAACTTACATGATGTCCAGGACCTATCAGACTACTAGTACATAATGTACATGTACATGTATGTACTCTGTGCTTTTAATAAGCCTTATCTAGTGTACATGTGCTTAACTGCACTAAATACAAACAAAAATTTGCAGTCATACAGTACCACCCCTGTAGTATACATGTACTTTACAATTTAAAAAAAAAAATTTTACATTTTTTTTATATGAAAGGTTGCCAAAACACAAGGCTCTTAAATGCCACTCAAAGTGCAGGCTTGAACTAAAGGAGGGGTGAGAATAAAAAATAAATAAATAAATAAATAAAAAAAAAAAATTAAAAAAATTGCTGTCACCTGACGCTTTTCCAGGGTTGTGATTGGACAGTTTTGAAAAATCCACGTCAATTTTGCTAGGGGTATTGGGGCCACTGTTGTGAACAGCGCTGGGGTGAAATCTATAGTTCTGAGCATTTGCTTTGCTTTCCTTCACTATTTAAATCTTTAAAATCCGGAGGATCACAACATTGCGATTTGTAAAAATCCGAAAATCCGGACAAATCTTGCCACATCAGTACCACATTTGAAGTACATGTTCAGGTATGTGCTTTGCAAATAGTGATATATTTATATTTGTGACCTGCTCTGGCAAAACTCAAAACTTCTCGGCATTTACCATAATGCGTAACGGCCATGAAAAGGTCAAAAACTGACCCCAGGGACCAGTTTGAGGGACCAGTATAGAGCATTTTCTCTAGATTTTGATGGAAAATGAAAAATCCTGAAACGCTGTTGGGAACATTGTTAATTTTCATGATAAATTTGGGAGGTCACTTTTGAAAATTGGGTCCAAGTTTAGGATTTTGCCAGAACCACTCACATATGTACAAGTGTAGTGTACATTGAAAATTTGCTGTCCCAGGACTTTTGAAGTATTATGACTATTACCAACTCTCATGAAATAAAGGGAGAAAAAGTTGTCCTTGAGAAAACAATTTGTTTATGCTGGTATAAAACACAGGGGATAGTTGAACTGTATTTTGCTATGCACTTTACAAGTTTGTGTAAACGGTGTGTGAATGAATTAGGCTGACTGTATATGATGTGTGAATGAATAAATAGGCTGACTGGATATGCACCACTCATTGTCTGACGCATTAAACCATAAATTATGTTATACCTCTACCAGTGTACCTGCATCATAACTAAGTCCAGGCACGCAATTATCCCATATAGGTATGACTAATCAGTTTTAAAGAAAGACAATACACTATTGGTACAACATCAATATAGGTCATCAAATGTGATATAAAATAGTAACCTCGCCTACACTACTGTACCCATTTTAACAAAGTTGACAATATGTTGGCAGAGGGGATATGTATAGAGGTCAGGTCACACAAAAAAACCAACAAACAAACAAAAGTTGGATTGAAATATTAAATTTACCTTTGGCTAGGCTTGGTCCATTTATCACCCCTGGCCACGACCCATCTTGTGTTTATCAAGACCACTCGATAAACTTTAATTCCCTTAATAATGACCAGCTACATGTAATTAAACAAGGTCAGGATTGTTATGGTTTTATGCTGGTCTAAATGATAATCACACAGATGTTTGGCCGGGGAGGGTATTTATTTACACATATGATTTATTTTTTTAATTTATTTTTCTTCTTTATGTTCATATTTTATATCAAATTGCAGTTTCACAAAATGGAGAATCGGAATACAAAGAAAATAAACATCCATCATTCGTCAAAGCAATTCATTTTTTAATATCCATAGGCCTACATATGGTGTTCTTGATACGCTTAATGCAAAACATATGGATGATGTCTGCCTTAAATGTAAATTCCTGGAAATGATATTATAATTGTAAACACATAAAAAATCCCATCAAAAAAGGAATTATTCTGATCATTAAAATATTTTGAATGAGGAGCAATTAGAATCGTATTCAGAGGTGCATGCACATATACAGCGGCGTAGCCAGGACTTTTTCAGTGGGGGGAGGGCACTACTTTTCAGTGGGGGGGCCCAGGGGTATGGGTTTTTCCATTTTCTTTTCCTTTTCTTTTTATGGGGCACTATCAGGATTTTTCGTGGGGAGCACCTGGGGGCACTGGAAATTTGTGGGGGCACGTGCCCCCAGCTACGCCGCTGCACATATAAGAGAAGTAATTTCTGAATCGTAATTCTATTATTGATTAATAATCAATGATATCCAGCTTATGAAATATCGGATGTAATTGTGAAAGGAATCCAAGTAAAAGCTGTGATATCTGTCACGTTTGTTGTTGAATATTGGATGAAAACCTGCTATTGCTCAAAACTGATTAAATATTTCACATTACCCCAAGGTTATAACCAGAAGTCTATCACCTACATGAAGTGTGCCAGCCTGGAGTAATCCATACCACGGCATTGTACTCAAAATGCACGCATGCACAACGAGCTTGGTTACGGGTTTTGCTCCCCCTGCCCAGTCTGCCGTGGGGCATCATGGGATAGGCGTTTCCATGCAATACTAGTTCCTAGAGAACTAGACGCAATCTTAAACTAGACGCAGATGAACCATACTGTGTTGTGAACCATACTGTGCGGCGAACAATGGGCGTGTTTGATAAACTCTAAGTTGTGCATGCGAGATACAGTTCTCTCGCATGCTAGGTACATGTAAGTCTCCCAGACTGCACTGTTTCTTTTTGAGACCTTGCGCGTTAGTTTGTGGAATAAAATGTCATGAATGGGCCAAATCCATTGTTATTGGAGTACTATGCCGTGGACTAGATCAGTACACGAGTGGCACATTTCATGTACTATAATAGACTTCTGATATTACTCAATGGTGCCCTTGATCTTCTGTTTAATTTGTTACTGGTTTCAAATTCATGAAATTTATGAAAAATAAGTGATATGGACGATGGTGCAGATCCAACAATTGGGGACTGAGGGGAAACTGAAGAAATAATCTTATGGACATTTTAATCGTGTGTAACAGTGGGATTATCAGCTCTAGACAGTTTCATTAATTTAAACAAATTGCAGAACAGGATTTTTCGGCAGAAATATATTTTTTTGAATGGAACACTCATTTTGAAAAGGAAGATTTTGTATATTTTCTGAAATGTATTTTTTTGTCTACGGGAAATAAATGTCTTTGATTGACTGGCTGGCTTGAATTTTTATGCAGCCTATTTCTATGCAATACAAAAAAAAATCAAATACTGGAATTTGTCTTAGGATAGTGAAAATAGCTATTTTTGCCACTTTCCTACAGGCAATCGGATGAAAGCAGAGAATGTTAATGAACTACAGTTTGTTTGCCGGTACAAGTGTCAGCTCCATGCATATTTTGTCAGAACAAAATGCTGTATTGTACGAAGACCCACTCACCACCAAGATGAGTGGTTAGAGATCAACACAGCTAGGCAGTTTATCAAAATAACGTTGTAAGGCAATGACCAGCAATGGCTTATCAAAGCCCTCCTTCGCGCTTTTTGTTTAATTAACAGCAACATCGGTTATTTAAATTCTATTATCTTTAGTCGCTAAGCGTCTTTTCTTTTTATCTGAAGATGATGAAGTAAAACATTGCAGAGAGATCTTATTACTCCCATCACTTTATCCTACAAAAACAAATTGCTAATAATATCCTTCCTTAAAAAAATAACTGTCGAAAGGATGCAATTTGCATCCAAATATTGATCTTTTAGCTATCCTAAGTTTAATACAATTCCCAGTAGGGAAAAATAATCAAGGGCAATAAAACATGTTGGACCCTAACCTAGATAATCATTAAGCTTGGCCAATCCTTCAACTTCCTCTAATTTGTCTCACGAGTAGGCAGTAGTGTGTTAATAAATAGCGCATTGGGTGGAACATCATTTCACTGAATAATTATCTGTCCATGATAAACTTACCAGCATCAAAACAAATACTGATGGGATGAACCAGATGTTCAGATAATTTATTGACAAAGAAAGTCCTGAACTGTTTTTGCAGGTTTCAAGCGAGAATGTATTCAGCAGATTAAAGATGCACCGTCCCTGTGTTTCACTATTTCACCGGTGATTCCCACAAATTTTCTTTTTAATCTGAAAATAATTTTGTTCCTGGCAGAAAGACAAACAAATACTATAAAATGACACATTTTAAATAAAAACTCGCCAGAGGCACATTTTACAAAATTAATTTACACTGAATATCAATTTTCAGATTAAACATACAATTTTCATTAATTACTGGTGATTCTGGTGAAATAGTGAAAAATACGGGCAATGAATCTGAAGTTAGCAAATTATTGAGGTTTTTACCCAGGAAAGAGAAATGGGTGGAAACATGGTTTACACACAAGTGATAGTATCTTCTTTTAGGACAACTTTTTGAATAGAGGGGGAGGGGGAGGGGGAGGGGAGGGGGTGGGGAGGGGGTGGGGAGGGGAGGGGACCGGGACAAAGGAGGGAGCATGTTTGCAGAAAAAGAAGACTCTTTTTACGTTTCTAATCATTAACCTTCCTACAATCAGTGCAATTTTTGAAACAACCCATTCAGGCCACTCCAAGCCATTAGCTGTTACCAGTGGCCTCCTATTGTTACCCTTCTGTGCACTGTCACACCAGATTACAGGGTAAAGTGGTATCCCATTGATACATTGCAGGCCATACTAATACATTCAAACATTTACAGTGGCCTTGGGTGGCACACAGTTGATTTTGTAAGATTACTTGGAAAGGACAGCAGGCTTGTACATTGTACATGTATGCACTGAAGGTTGCTCAAGAACAGAATGTTGTGGATCGGAGTGGCCTCCATGTGTAGGAGGGTTAAACAAAAGACAGCTCCTTAATTACTATTTCTATACCCAACAAAATCCACAAGAATGCATGAGTTGCCAGCATTTCAGATAATTCCTCCATGCTTCATGGGTTATATTGCTGTACTGTTTCTATTTTGAATACCGTAATGTGATATTCCTCAGTGCGTGTAACTCAGAGAATTCTCTCAAAGAAATGGCAAGGTTGTAGTCACGCCAAGTCTACGAACTACAGCTCACATTTTGCACTTCATCTTATTACAGGGACACATAATGGATATCATGTCAAGGTCAAGACTGTTAAAGGGACAGTATCGTCACGATCAGAGCAGATGTTCAACAGGGCATGGAATCAGTGTCCTAATTTAAGATGAACATAGTGACTGAAAATTACTGGCTCATTTATGCAGCAGCAACATTAATATGGGGTATTATTTAATGTGGGGTATTGTGGGGTGCCATGGTCGAGCGGTTTAGTGCATCGGATTTGTGTTCTGATGGCTGAGTCGTCAGAGTGTGTGGGTTCGAAGCCTTGCCGCGACCATGGTGCTTGTGTCCTTGAGCAAGACACTTTACCATAATTGCTGCGAGGGCCGAATTGACCCCAGCCACTGGGGATGTACAAGCCAGTGCATGCTTAGTGCCGGTCCCAAGCCCGGATAAATGGGAGGGTTGCGTCAGGAAGGGCATCCGGCGTAAAACCTATGCCAAATCATATATGCGGATCATGATCCGCTGTGGCGACCCCTTAACGGGAGCAGCCGAAAGAGGACAACATTTAATGTGGGGTATTATTTTCAGTAATCTCAAAATAGTACTCCGATTCCATGCCCTGTTCATCGTGACGGTATTGCCCTTTTAATGATCCAGATACGGGCATGCTCAGCAGAGATTTCCTAGAAATTACAGTATGCATTTTAGCCTCAGGGAAGATGGCTCACCCTGATGAACTATCCTTTGTAAACACTGTGCAAATCTGCTTTTATAGTAATTCACTATGGCAACGGATATGTCATTACAGATACCTTTCTACGGATCCAAACTACATGTATGTACTTAAGAGGTTCACCAATGTTAATGAATGTGAGAATGCATGATACGGTCAAAGGATATCAATACTGAGCAAGGTGCGATTCAGTGTTACATGCAATGCAGGTAGGCTTGGCATTAATAATAATAATAATAATAATATGTGGACTTATATAGCGCACGTATCCACCAACTGAGTGGTGCTCAAGGCGCATTATATTATTACCCCTGCTCATAAGGCTCATAAGGCTCATAAATCATTCCTGAAACCATCTCAGCTCCCTGGAGAGTATACAGCTCAATTGCTGCCATTACAGCGCATATAGGGCTAATCAACCAACTCTGCCCTCACAGGTACCCATTTAACCCCTGGGTGGAGAGAAGCAATTATGGTTAAGTGTCTTGCTCAAGGACACAAGTGTCACGGCTGGGATTCGAACCCACATTCTGCTGCTAACACCAGAACTTGAGTCCGGTAAGCTAGACCGCTCGACCACGACACTCCATTGGCCATTTAATTTTAATTATTTTAATTATGACACAGACCACATGTGTACATGTAAACAATTATTGTTATCACCAATAAATGGCATGATGCCAACAGATTGTCTGTATTTTAGTACGGAAAATAATCCAAAATACGGCAATACGGATTTAGAAAAAAATAGTACAGATTGTAAAAAAATCTAAGCCTGGCACAAAACATCCTTCAGAATTTCTAGTTGTATTAAAATTACAAAAAAAAAGTCCGGCATTCTCCTGAGGACGATCAGAGCATACTGATCGAAACGTTGAGTTGTAACCTCCAGTTCTTTTCAGAACTACATTGTAATTACTACTCAATAGAGATTTTCACATGGTGTCACCGCAATTAGTCTTACTTTAAAAAAAAAATGAATTGAACTTTCTGGGAATCGTGATATAATAATAGCGGACCCACTGGCAAATCATACATATTTTATATTCACACGAGGAAACATTACCGCTCCCCCTTCCTACATGTGTACCCTCATATAATGTTCCAACTAATGCCTACATGTACACATTATCTGGTCTTCAAGTCTTCTATAACATTTGTAACAGTAAGTCCACAGGCATACAAATAAATTTAAGTACAAGGTTATTGCAATTACCCCTGGGCTAGATCTCAATCTCTTATACATGTACATGCACCCCTATATCTTCACAATCAGTGAATATTTAAAAACATGGCGCCTGCTTGTGAGATTTTTATAGATAGTCAATATGCACATACTTGTACTTAAACAGTGAACATCTTTGAAAACAAATACTTGCATGATGTACTCTTTGGTACCAGCATTCATGGACGTCTTGGGTAATTGTTTAAATCAGATTGTTTTCTTTTATCTTACATCCCCTTTCAGGTTGTCAGCAATCGTGTATGACTGACTGGGGGCAAAATAAGGAAATATTAATATAATTCTTAACTGGCTGATTTCATAACAATTGTGTGATTGAGCAAAATGGTTGTCATTACAGTAAAGGAGTTTTTGTTGTGTTTCTGAATGAAAAACTCTCCAACATTTCCATGAAAAATGAAGAATTTTGTAAGTTGTTTAAAGACAATTCCACTGCAGTGTGTGTTTTCAGTGTATTGTAAATCCCAGCTCTGTCTCATGAATATTATGGGTGCAACATGTCAGAAAACGTGCAAAATCATTAATTCCAATGAAAAGGTCGCCTGTTTGTCTAGACCATCATGCCTGTGTGTCTGGCCACAGATTCAATGGTCTTCATTTCTGCTATATTTTGCATATTGTCAACATTTGGGATTGACATATATCATTGATTTCGGCAAGGATTTGAATATTTTGGTCATTGGTGGGTTTTAGAGTGTGACAAATAGGACACGTATGCACTACAGATTTATCCATTAATTAGCCATGTGAATGTACCCTCCATATTATGCAACAATTCAAGATTCTTGAAACCGTGGAAAATATACATGATAAAGCAGTTTCTAAGGCAAGATACTCTGAAAGGGAAATTGAAAATGCATATGAATTCCAGTTAACGATTTCGCTTATATCGCATAACAAAATGCTACTCAAAGTTCATTATAAATTGCTAATTAAAATTCAAGATTTTCTTTTTTTTAAATTAGAATAACACACATGTACATGTATATGTACAGAAATGTTTTTTCCTGAACAAATTCAAGATTTGCTTTTCAAACTTAGCCTTACATATACATACACACTAAAATGTTTCTGCCTTAGGCATTTGCCTTGGAATTTTGTTTTGAATGAAATCCTTTCGTCCTTAATTCCATTAAGCATGTTGGATCGTTTACTTAAAACGGGCTAGCATGCTGAAACCTAAACACATTTCCTTATACACCAACATACAGCCTTGGGAGTTGGGAGAATTTTAATCACAACCCTCACACCATCAGGTAATAACTACAGTTGGGGATTACTCTGTGAATTGTACACCTAGAGCGATTGTATTTGGTCAAGAGAGAGTAGCCTATTGTTAGCGGTTGTTCAGAGTGTCTAGTGACAATACAGTCCTTCTTCCTACTCTTGTAAACACTTGAGGGGAGGGGGGGGGGGGCATCGATGCGATTGTTATCTTACTTTGCTCTTGTGATTTGCGGCAATAGGAGTTGGGCCAGACCGCTCAAGGATCACACACAGTCAATCTGTGGGGTGATGTCTATGTTATTTCAAGATGGCTGCACCCAGTCATGATGTCCCAGGTGGTCTATTCCATTTGATAATTAGCAAAAATTAAATGACCCTTGATGTAGATGAAAGTACCAAGAAAATAATCTTGATGACTTTGCTATTATGCTACTTATTGATTTTAGTATTTTTTTAATTATTTGCAAAAAAAACCCAAAAATCAAACAACAGCAGCAGCCTAGAAACACTCAAGAACAAGTTTTTCTGACAAGTAAAATTTCTTAAGATCTCTAGTCCATATTTTTACATGCAAATAGTGAGATTTTAAGAGGAACCTCAAAACATTTACTGTTACCAAGTTAATCTCCAATTAGTTACTGAGGAATTGCCCACTAAGTTAATTTGGTATTTATAAAACTTCCACTAATTAGTAGATACTAAAATGTCTCACTAACTTGGTATAGCATTTTAAAACTGATTTACTTCTTCAAGTACAATGAACCCTGAATCGTTTCCTGGAATTGATTGTTATGCTAATAGGAGAATGCCCTTAGGAAAGGTTGACTGAGTGTGCATGCACAGGCCTTACATAGACATGGCTGCAAAAAGGGAAAGAGGTGAGAATTGGGATTACATGGAAAAGATCTTTTTGCTAGAACTATGCCAGGAAAAGTGAAAATCATAGAAGACAAGCGTATTGATGCAGATTCAACTAAGAGGAAAGAGAAGGCATGGGAAGAAATCAGAACAAATTCAGTGCAAGGTACGGGCAGAGACGCGATAAAAAGCGGCTAAAGGAACAGTGGGGCAGGATAAAACTGAAGGCTAAACAGGACTACAGTAAATATGAAAAGAGAGAAAGAAGACAGGTGGGGGCCCGAGCCAAAAAAAACCCACAGGTATCTCTGAACAAATTCATCCCTCAGCATCTCAATAATGTCCATTGCTGCTGGTTTAGTAAATCGGAAACGACAGCGAACTCAATGTCATCATAGAACTCAAATGGATTCAGTCTGTCCCTGAAAATCCTCTCGCGGCGGAGTGCACCACCCTGCTGCCTTTGGATATCGCGTAGAGCACTAATAGCATCCATGACTGCAAGAGAACAGCTCAGAAATGGCACATGTATTCCACTTAGTGAGAAGTTAAAGTACCCCCAGGGCTCCTCTAGTTAGTGAGACTAGTTTAGTGTAAGTTAGTGGCAGTTTAAGACTAGTGAACCTTTATGAATTCAATTTTAATTTAAAATTGCCACTAGGGTGGATTTAAACTATCACTAGGCTAAAATTGGTTTAGTAGTCCTTTATGAATACGGGCCTTAGGGACAATATCGTCATGATCATCAGGGCATGGAATCGGAGTGCTAGTTTTAGATTTTAACTCCGTGACTGAAAATAATACCCCACATGATAAGGTCATATTGCTGTTGCTGCTGCATAAATGAGCCAGTAATTTTCAGTCACTGTGTTCATCTTAAACTAGAACACCGATTCCATGCCCTGTTGAAAGTCTGCTCTGATCGAGATGATGTCATTTCAAATGTGCATTTGTTTTTACTATTCGATTGGATCGGAACAGCAATCACACTGAAGAATAAATAAACACAATCATTTTCATGCAATGGATTTCATTGAAAAACGGTGAAACCATATGTAAGAATTAGCAAGGTCTGACAACAGCTGTTCAAAATCAAAGTGATTAATATAAAGAGAGGAGGGGGTGGGGGTGGGTTGCCATGGTTACTAGTTGGTTTGATTCTGTTGGAGAAGGAAGCAAGAGGACAGAAAACAAGTTTTCAATAAAATGACAATTGAAAAATAGCCTCCGTGTGTTTTTATTACAGTTCATCCATATAATTTACAAGCACCTCCTGCACAGAATATTCTAATTGCCCTTGGAAACACTGTAGCCTGTGTGTTCTACACTGTATGTACATATTCCAATCCTTCTGTGACTGCAAGGGTCAAAATCAGTCAAAATGTTGATATACTTGCCAAGGTATATCTACAATTGTAGTGCACTTAACCAGTTCGCGTCGGGAATACAAAAGTTTTTCTGGGCCCCTGTGCGGGTTTCTTTTTCCCACACACACGTTAATGGAAGCTTCCACAGCGCGTGGTCACGTCTTCCGAGCATGTCACTGTACACACGTGGCTCAACCGAGCATGCATACAAATATATCGGAGTTTCCTATGGCGTGTTTAGACGCTCTCCGATCCGTGGTGCAAAAAAATTGCGTGTATACATGGCCTCTGACGCGAACTGGTTAAAAGTCGAACACTGTCAAACCTTACTTGTAGTAAGTACATTTACATGTTAAAATGAGTCAACTGTTTTTGACTGGTAAAAGCATTGTCTGGTATTGACAGTAAAAACCAGTCAAAAATGCCCCTGTGTGCACATTTGGGTCAACAGTCAAAACAGGCAGTTGACTGATTTTGACCTCTATAGCTACTTGCCACTAAAGTGCAGCTACCCCGTATAGTAAGAGGGATTTATTAAGGGAATGTACTGTACACCACTGGTGTGAGAAACTGAAAACATTATCTTAAAAAGCTTACTTTGTTTTGAGATGGTAATGATACCAAATATCCTGAGAAGTTATAATGTCTTGGCTAAGGCTGTGCCGGGTATCCGGGTACCCGGATACCCGACTGAAACTGTCATGACCCGGTTCCATTTTTCGGTTCCAACTACCCGTAAACAACTTCTTAAAATTTTGACATTTAAGCCACACAAATGGAAGTCTCCAATTGTTTGTTAACAAAATGTGTGTGGGGAATGGGGATGCTACAAGTCTTTTTTTAGATATAGAGGCGGGAAATTATTACAGTAAGTTCACATTCATTATGTCTCTAATAAAAAAAAAGAGAAATTTGTGTTCATATTGGTTATTTGATGTATGTACATTTGGGAGTATTTATGTGTTTTTACAAAATTGTTTACAGGTAACCGGGTATCCAAAGATTTCCAATTTCAGTTATCCGGTTCCTGAAATAACTGAAAATACATAGCCTTAGTCGTGACATGTTATCATTTTTAGAAGACATGAACTTTAATAGTAATTATTCAAATCAGAAATGGATCACATCAGACAGTGATCCATTTCGGTTTTTTCCACATTAATAATCTGAATGCAGTTTCAATATTTTCTTCATAACGACACAACAACATAAGCTGAACCTTTCACAGGTTGTTTATTTGTTAATTATTAAGTATGGATGCATTTACAGACATCCAAGTGTACACTGTTTGTTTATTGTAGGATTTAAGGCTTTGCATGGTGGAGATAAGCCCTTTTCACACGAGCACCGATAACAAAGGTCCTTGGTAATTGCCAGTTGTCTGTCGCCTCGGTCGTTTGCGATTTTTTAACAAACTTTCACACGACTTCCACTCATGGCAAAACTAACGTCCCTTGTTTTCCATGGATGGTCAAAGGTCATGATTGTGCAATCCAATATTTCACTGGTACCACGCGCAGAGCTTTTTCACTGAACGCTTTCTTCTACGTTACCAGTGGTTTTCCCGCGAAGATGAACGCGTTGTGCGAAGTCAAACGTTACTTTCTCCCACATTTTGTTTTCATTTCCTTCCCATTTCCCGACAATTTTATTCTCGTTTTATTATGGATATCGAATCAAGCATACTTGCAACAATTCCGACGGATTCACAGAGCCAGATTTCTAACATAAGACCTTCCAACATGTCCGTGTCCTGGCCAAGAAAGTCTCTTGGAGTTACGATGAAACCGTTTCATTCACTGATCAACGTGACGCGTGATGGGGACATACAAGTTGTTTACCAACACACATCCGGGATTATTGCAAGCTGATCTAGTGACGCGTTCTGCGCATGCGAAATGATACCGTCAAAGCCAGGGTCCCCTGTTTGGGTGCACAAAGTGTTTCACACGACCTATCGTGGCGATTTTAACATCGATGCGATTTTTTGGAGGAGGTCTCGATCTCTGTTATAAATAACGAGGGTCCGTGGTAATTATTTAACAAGGATAGCTTTCACACGACTGGGATTTGCTATTTTTTAACATGGATGCGATTTTTAGTCAAGGTCCCTTGTTAAAACGGTCTCGTGTGAAAGGGCCTATAGATGTTATTGAGTTCTTTCTGGGGTACACCATGTAATAATCTCTTCTTGGAAGAAGTGATGGCTCTGTTATGGATGCATTTATAGACATTTGATTGTACACTGCCATGCAATTATCAATAACTCTACCCTGACAAAAAAACCAACATATTTTCGCACATTAAGGTTAACTGCTTTTTAATTCAAGGTTTATAATCTCTTGTCATGTTTACATGCATGATCTAGATGCCATTATCAGCTATTATCATTCACACTATTAGATATTATCACATCCCAGCATGACATTTACGTGGGTGTCATTGGGAGGGATTTCGAGAAAGGAAAACATAATTTGGGGGTCCTTGAGCGGAGCTGTCTGGAAGGGTAGGAATAACAGAAGAAATGTATTCACAAACAAACTGTTCACACAGTGAATGGGAACCTTTATTATGCGTGACAATAAAGTGTTGCAGGGTGAATGTTACCGTTTGTAACAGTTCAGAAAAAAAAACATATTGAAAAGTCAAATGCAGGTTTTCTACAAATATATGTGCTCCACTATTTTAATATTCTCAATACAGTCTCTCAATTGTCAGCCACTACTCAAGAAAATTACAGATACTAGAATATAGTATTAAAACCCTAACCACCCCATATCCTCCAAAATCCTCCAAATTCAGCACTGTTGGAAACTGGTACTTTCATCTCTTCAAATGGGACAAATTACTACCTGGCAAGAAGTGTACAGGCCATAAGTGCTGAATATGAAAGATCAATGAAAATGCATGGTGCATTTTGAAGATAAGGGCATGTTTCCAAAAGTGCACTGATGGATTTGAGGATTCAGAAAGGTTCCTAGCCAGAATACCTAGGGGGTTCCTAGCCAGAATACCTAGGGAGTTAGAGTTAAAGAAGGTTCCTAGCCAGAATCACTATAGGGGGTTAGGGTTCAGGAAGGTTCCTAGCCAGAATACCTCGCTAACCACATCCCAACTACATATTTTGTACAGTATACTGTATCAAGCTGAAAAATAGTTAGCAGGGCTGCGGTTATCAATGTTGGTAAATATGTTACATTCAACAGACAGCAAATTGTGTCTGAGCATTTTTGGAAATCCTGGTTGTCATGGTGACATTGAACAGGTGACTGATAAAGTGATAGTGAATCATAGAGCCCTTGGCCAAATTTCACACCAGTAATTCTACTTATGGCAACAATTTTGCTAAATATGCTAAGCAAGTTTTACCAACGTTTGAGAGTTACCTTGTCATTATAGTCTTTGACTTTTGAGTTTGAGAACTGCAAGTACTCTGTGGTGTAAATGTTCAATGATTGCTGGATTTGTTTTTGCATTTCAAAAATTGTTGCTTAGCAAAATTAACTGCTTCTTGAAAGCAGCTCTACACAAATAGGGCCAGGGTTACTCTCTACATTGTTTCTACCCACAATGGCTAACATGGCTACAGAATTCAGCCTATTTTGCCTCAGGAAAAATGGATCACAAAGTTACTCAAAACTAAATTATCACAGTCTCTTAACACAGCAGTACAGACATGGAAATTTACAATGAAATCATTAGAAATAAGCAGCACCTGAGCTCCATCGAGTTTAGAATCATCATGTCAGTAATTATACAATGTGATCCTGCCAACTTAACTATTATAAGATCGATTGAGATTGGTGACTTACCTAAACATCACTTTGTGAATTCAATCCGTGGAGAAAACTTGCCGTGTCCTTGAAACAAGGTCTTCAGTGGTGTCAGTTATTTTATCTGTGAGCCATAGAAGAACACCATTTAAGCAAACTTCAACTCTTGAACGCAGTGTCAGATCATTCAACCCGTGGTCCAATCAAAACAATGCACTCAAATCTAGTTTCAGTTTCAGAGATTATTAAAGAGTTTTGTCAGGCAGGCCTACCTCTAGCTCTGGTGACCGACTTCCAGCTTTCTGAGGTGTTTTCATGTACAGACTTGATGAGAAAGACACAATTATTAGCATTTCAGACAAAAAAACTAAGGTCAATTGTGACTAAGGTAGCTAGCCCATGCTGGCTGCTGGATGGTGTGTACTTATATGGCAGGATAGAATTAGGATGCTGCGTAGTGAGTATCATAGTGTGTTTACAATGGTCAATATGACAGCAGTACCATACGAACAACGTGCATACTGTACTTGTACTGTTTGCAGCTCTGTATTCAAGCAGCAAAGTGCAGCTGCATGTACGTAACCAGGCATACACTATCATCTCTAACACTATCACATCATGCAAATCAAGAATTGGCTTCTACCATTATCGTAAGGGGGGGTGAAGGGTTAATAACAGGAGTGATAGAATTGGTGGGAAAAAAATAATAATCTCTTGTGAATCCAGTTGCCAGTGTTTTGTCAGTGGATTTGCAGTTCTGACTTGTACATCTGTTTTGTCTCTATGGCAAAAATGACATGTTGATGACTCTGGAGAGATTATTGTAAACAAAAGTGACTTGAATTACCACCTCTTTTGCAAGAAAAAGCACCAATTCCTGTTGTTTTATCTGGAAGCAAGAGATGTTTATGGCAAGATCTATTAGTATTAGTATAAAACTGTATTTTCTTTTGGCAAAATGTTGGTAAAAGCATCCATACTTTATAAGAATCTAAAAAAATTATATCAAAACTAACTTAATTCCTTGTAGTCTTTAAGAAGACTAAAAGTGAAAATGCTTTCAGATTTTTTGAATTCATTCCAACATGGAATTTACATCTCTAGAAGACAAAAAATCATTTGCAAAAAAAAAAAAAAAAAAAAAAAGAAAGATTCATTGTAGTAAAACGGAAGCGACTCGGACAGGAATTCTTTCAAAGGATGTCAGATACATCAACAAACTTACACCAAGTAAGTTTTAATTAAAACTATGATCAGTTTTTGAGAATACTGATAGTATGTGGCTATAAAAAGTCTAAAATGCAAGAACGTATACAAACACACTTAAAAATGTTTCAAAAAAGACTCTTCACATTATGTGGTACCAATAACCATTCATTTTACAATAATTACACATACAGTAACCTAACTGTTAACCGCTCTGGAAGGTTGAGAGGGGCAATAGATCTTCTTACGAGACAAAATCTTAATGCTTAAAGTTCTGGTTTTGATAAACCTCTTGTCAAAGTGACAGTACAGAAACTAAACCAAATAAAATGACAGTTACTACACAGCAAATAACCTGAAATAATAATGAAAATATAAAGAAATATTCACTACAATTATTTATATAACTTGCCTGAATTGTTCAATTCTTATTTTATACAATTTGGTTGCTCAGCTTATTCAATTCTTATTTTATACAATTTGGTTGCTCACCTTGTTAAATTCTTATTTTATACAATTCAGTTGTTCAACTTGTTCAATTCTTATTTCATACAACTTAGTTGCTCACCTTGTTCAATTCTTATTACAAGTATACAATTCAGTTGTTCAACTTATTAAATTCTTATTTTATACACTTCAGTTGCTCAACTTGTTCAATTCTTATTGTATACAATTATTTATAAACATTTTTCTATACACATACCCAATAAGAATGGTCTGTTCACTACCAGTAGGGTTAAGCTTATTTTTAAGGTTGCTCACCGGAGCCAAATTGACCTGTAATGAAATTACTATACTGTAAGTTAAAATTCCTCAACACAAATGAATGATTTGAATACCTTCCTCCACTTCATTACTCTATGTATCTGGGTTGGTATTAAAGGTGTGAAGTTTTGATACAGTTTTTATGTATCAATATAGTTTATGCAGTTAACTTTAAACTGGTGTTTGAGTCAGAACTAAGCTTTTAATAAAATAATGTCAATTTCCATTCAGGATGTTGTCCTCCAGGACTCTAGTACATGCAGAGCTGCCAACTCTTCCGGATTCTGCGGAAGACTTTGCGTATTTGACGGTAATTTACTTACTTAAAATATATGCAAGGAGGCCTCTCCTTTTGGCACCAAAAGGAGAGGCCTCCTTGCATATATTTTAAGTAAGTAAATTACCGTCAAATACGCGAAGTCTTCCGCAGAATCCGGAAGAGTTGGCAGCTCTGTACATGTATAACATACATTTTAGAATATGAACCATAGTCTTGAATAAATACTATTTAAAATACATAGTAAATACCAATAAATTACCAGTCGAGAACACTTACCAGTAGTTGCAATTTTTCCACAGCTCAAGCATCTTGAAGGATGTGCAAACACTGGACTATAAGGATAACTAGATTGTTTGGCAATAATAACATGCTCGCAGAACGAAGTGTTGGCTGCAACGCTGTACTTGGGAAAACTTACTACATGCTTGCCACCTTAACATGAAAACTATTCCATGCGTGTAATCTATTGCCACTTACAGTAACTTCTATTGTGTAAAAAAAGCTTTTTAAAATAAACGCAAATCATGCAAATGTGCATTCCGCATTTCTTCTGGCGCATGGCTAATTTTAAACTGTGGAGGGCGCTATATGTACATTTTGTCAAAATCCAAAGTGCGGGAACTATTTACGAAACAGTTGCATATTTACAAATATCTAAAAGTGCCTGGCAGCATCCCCGAAGTCTGGCTGGTCACAATCACCCAAAGATTAAAGAAATTTAAATATACTCTACTAAAATAACAAGTGCCTGGCAGCGTATCCTGCAGTCTGGCTGGTCACATAACCATCATTAATCCTAACTCCCTAGGCACTTTTGCTTGGAAGCATCCCAAATCCGCCAAAATCCATCAACATGCAGTAAAAAGGTACCCCAATCGTTGGACTTTGATGGAATTGGTACAGTAGCAAATGCAAAGCATCCATGGCTTGGCTATACACAGTCCTGAATCCAACAAAAGCAGCCAGTGGAGTTTGATGGATTTGGTACACATGGCTACATGCTCTATTCACTGGGCTATACTGTGGTGGTGGATTTTGGGGTTAGGGTTAAGTAGAATTCTTAAGGGGTTAAAAATGATTTAAAAAAGGCTTCTACATATACATTTAAGAAATCATTTTTAGGGTCAGTGTTCATCACCCAATACCAACATACATGTAAGTCTTAAAACCCTCCTACAATCAGTGCAATTTTTGAAACAACCCATTCAGGCCACTCCAAGCCATTAACTGTTGCGAGTGGCCTCCTCTGGTTACCCTTCTGTGCACTGTCACACCACTGAGATTGCAGGGTAAGGTGGTGCCCCACTGATACATTACAGGCCATACTAATATGTTCAAACATTTACAGTGGCCTTGGGTGGCACACAGTTGATTTTGTAAGATTACTTGGAAAGGACAGCATGCTTGTATGTACTAAAGGTTGGTGAAGAACATATCATTTTTTTTAAACTTCTAGTGAGATGACGAGCCATGTATGTATCAGACCCAGAATGCATGTGCAATAAGCTTTACTTTTTATTCTTAACAAATCCGGAACTAAGCTGTTTTTACTTACCCAAGGCCAAGTGAAATCCCCGATAAGTAGTTAAGACGTCTTGAGCTCAACTGACGCCTTGTCACCATCTGTGGTCTACTCTGCTGAGAACATTTCTTACGCCTGATGTTGTTTGAAATCAACAAGCCTGCAAAGGTGAAATTACTTTTGTAATTTCAAGATCTGTTTTTATTCTTTGAAACATTGAAAGTAATTTATTCAGTGAAATACCGAACAAGTTATTTGGTGCATTTTTAAAATTGGTTTATATTTTGAACTGCACACAAATGACACTACGTGCAACTTAAGTATGTTAAAACAGACATTTGAAGATAATGTACAGGATCATTGATAACAAAACTTACTAAAGAGCTGATGATGTTATCAATTATTCTTCCGCATTAGAATGAAAATATTTTCACTCATTTCTATTTAATGACATAAAGTAATAAGCTGAAACTGTCACAGGTTGGTTGTTGAATGTCAAAGAGAGTAAGCATACTCATAGAAGCAGTCTTGCCAACATTACCAATGCTGTACCTTCCCTTCAATGTATATCTTGATTCAAAGAGAGTAAGCATACTCATAGAAGCAGTCTTGCCAACATTACCAATGCTGTACCTTCCCTTCAATGTATATCTTGATTCAAAGAGAGTAAGCATACTCATAGAAGCAGTTTTGCCAACATTACCAATGCTGTACCTTCCCTTCAATGTACATGTATATCTTGATTCAAAGAGAGTAAGCATACTCATAGAAGCAGTTTTGCCAACATTACCAATGCTGTACCTTCCCTTCAATGTATATCTTGATTCAAAGAGAGTAAGCATACTCATAGAAGCAGTTTTGCCAACATTACCGATGCTGTACCTTCCCTTCAATGTATATCTTGATTCAAAGAGAGTAAGCATACTCATAGCAGTTTTGCCAACATTACCAATGCTGTACCTCCCTTTAACTTTGAAAAATATCACAAACCTATACAGGTAAGCAAGCAATTATCAATTCTGATTGACAACCAAAGCTACAGGGTACACGTCTGCTTAAAAAAAAAGAATAACTGCTGTCTACAGCTTGAATTTGAAATCCAATGCTATAAGGTACATGTTTGCTGTTAGTGTTAGTAGGTAATTGACGATAATGGATTGACAGCAAAAAAGTTTGGTTAACTTTGGTGGGAAGTTCAACAAATTGGTTAATGCCAGGAGCAAGGGCAATGAGAGGTCATTGCAAGGGTAACAAGATATTCCTTTGGCAGTTCAGTGAGAAATTTGTACTACTGTTTCCTGGGTCAAGCCTTTTTGTAATTCTCCTTAAATTTTGTTGTTCAAAATTCTACTTGAAAAGTTTGGAGTCAAGGTGATGCCCCCCAAATAAATTCCACAGCTAGAAGACATTGTCTTTTTACAAAAATATATATCGTCAATGGTTAGGTTTGGAAATTAAAAGGTTAATCACAAAGTCATCATGAGCCACAATACTTTGCAAACTTGGTCCTAAAAACACAGATCTATATAAAACGCTGATATATAAAATCAGATCCCCTGTCGTAAATCATTTAAAAGTTCACCCTTCAGTGTTTGGCACCCCCAAATTAATTTGTTATAGACCGCCCATGGGGTGGTAGTCACATAAAGACCAACAGTATAATTTACATAAAATTATTGCTTAATTAATTTCATAAATTTAGTGTAGTATGCGATACAAAATAATCTACTTTTTGGTTTAAAGTCAACAATTACCTAATTAAAGCAAAAATCATTTACACAAATTTGAAGTTCACACATCTTTTTAAAATGTATGTGATATTCAAATATTTTGCCAGTAATTTTCAAGAAAACTTAACAGTTTTCACTTTCAGTACAGGGTGATGTCTCTATGCCTGTTTGGTTAAGTCACAAATTAGTTTGGAAGTCTTTTAGAGTAAATCAAGTGGTGTGTTTGTAACACTGTGGTGAGCACTCACATAGTCAGTGATATCATTAACTAGTGTTCTCTCAATTCAATAAAAGTTTCTAACTGTTAACAGCAACCAATCCTTCTGTTACTGTGCCTTTCCCTTCTTACAGAGGAATTAAGAAGCAACCCATTGTGGGTGGCTGTTTCAGTTTGGTCTGGTTGTTAGGTCTAACAATGGAGTGCAAAGACACGGTTTTAATCTTATGGATTTGGAATAACCATTCATCTGGGCTGGTGGTATTCTAGTGTGTAGTTTATTGATTAGGGATTAAGCTATCCATGGATTAAGGAGAATCAGATTGCAGGTCTCCCAATGCCTAATCTACCAAATACAGTTTTTTTTAAAGGTTTTTAAAGCAAAATATATGTTTTTATAGGTTTACCAAATGCCAAAATATAGGCTTTTACAGGTTATTTCTCGTGATTATGCAGTGTTTAAATAACAAGTTTTTGGTAAATTGCCTACCTTCTGAGTACTTTTTGCAACAAAGTACATTACCCCATACCCTGTCCAGCAGAAAATCTAAGAGCGGTACACATGTTACAGTTTGGCTACTGTTTTGGCTTTATCTCTTTATACTTGGGAAGTAATTTTTCTTCAAAGCCATGAGGATTTTATGAGCAAGTTGAAAATGTGTTGCAGATTAAAAATACAGCAACAGATTTTTATAGGTAGGGGAAATAAAGGTTCCCATTTTGAAATATATAGGTTTTTATAGGTTTTAAAGGTTTCCCTGGGAGGCCTGGGTTGTTTTTTTAAGTTACATGGTAGCCTTATCCCTCTTTGTGGCAGAGAAGCTAGGATTTTCATCCTTTTTTAAGAAGGGGGGAGTTGAGAGACTGGCAATAATGATTCTTGAGCCTGGGAATGAATTTGTTCAATAAACAATTTTAGGCAGAAACATTTGTAATTGCTACTTTGGAATAGCCAATCTATAATTCCGAAAAATGCAAGTGAACTGAAACTGTTCACTGTTGATTTAGGATTATCAATGGAGGATTTGAGAGAATCTGATTTAGGTTGTGTTGGTGTTGTGTTTCTAACACATATATTTTTCCCTCTTGTGTATTCGCTACACCCCTGGCTGGTTGTTTATACTTGTAATTACGGAAGCCCATTAGTGCCACGTTGCGTTTCTCTTTCACGTGTAAGTGTTTCTCTTTCACCTGGTTGCCGCCACTTATCGATTCTAGTGAATTTATTGACCTAGGATTACAGAAGGCGGGGATCGAGTGAATCAGATTTATGCTAGATGTTCAGAACTGGTTTTTTAAGTGAATCTTTAATATGGTTCAAGGTGGAAGGAAAACTACTAGTGGTTTTTCAAACCTGAGGACAATTTCATCGAGCTGCTCAGCAGAGAATTTTGCTAAGCAAATATTTTTGCTAAGCAATATAACACTGACTACCAGCCAAAATGCATACATTTTGTATGAAAGTTTGGCTGGTAATTAACCAAAGAAATCTGCTAAGCTATTTTATTTTTTTGGTAAGCAATTTTATCTGCTAAGCAGCTCTGTGAAATTAGCCCCTGGCTATAGTACCACAACTTGACTTATTTAAATCTTGGTGATTTACTTAACCCTAACCCCCTAGGTATTCTGGCTATAGGAACCTTTCTGAATCCTCCAAAATCCATCAGTGCACTTTTGGAATATGTTAACATTCCCTTATCTTTAAAATGCACCATGCATTTTCATTGATCTTTCATATTCAGCATTTATGGCCTGTACTTCTTGCCAGCTAGTATTTTTGCCCCATTTGAAAAGGTAAAAGTACATGTACCAGTTTCCAACACTGCTGAATTTTTCCAAAAAAGTGCCCCTTGGAGGATTTTGATGGATTTTGGGTGGTTAGGGTTAATTGTCTGACCCAGTGATATTTTGCTAAGTTGATATCCAATATGGCTCCTCTGAGTGGACAATAATAAGGACAGGGAAAAACAAAACTGTTTTCAGTCTCAAAATAAGGAATTTACAGGGCACATAGTGACTAATTTGTTTGTCAGTCCCCCCCCCCACCCCCGAGGTCAAAAGGTGACTAATGATAACAATATCATTGTGATTAATTACATCTCATTACAGCAGTACAAACCTCATACATGCCAAATTCTTATTGACTCGTACAAAGGTTTAAAAACATATTTGCATTTTAACTGTTATCAGTTAAAAATATTTCCTTATCGCTAGGTACACAATAATTAAAAATACAAAGTTTGTTTTCTTGGTAGAATGTGCATGTTTTGCCATGAATGAACAAACAAAAAACCTGAAATTTGAAACTAAAAAATCTTTGACCTTTTTTAAGGGGGCCCTTTGATTGCTTTTTAAAGATCAAAGGGAAGGTAGCAAAACCATGGCATACATGCTTACTTTCTTTGATCATACATTATACCATGCATTAAAGGAACAGTGTCATCACGATTGATCAGAGCAGACTTTCAACAGGTTATGGAACCAGTGTCCTAGTTTTAGATAAACTCTGTTACTGAAGATAATACCCTGTGAGGATGGGCTGGCCTAGATAACAGCGTGTGAATAAGATCTTTGTGAACCTGTGGCTGATATTTAACTCTGACTCAATGAGTCATGACTCGACTCAGGAACAATTGACTTGTATTCAATCAACACGATGTAGGGAAAGAATGTTGAATACAACCGCCACTTTTCAATCCAAATATGACAATTATCACAGACTTTCCTTTAAAAGATGATAGAGGAGACACTTAACTTAAGGAAAGTGTAGTCAAGTGAGTATTGGAAACGATATTTGGGGAGATTTTTAGCAATAAATGTATGTACAGCTAGTGAGTTTTTGGCCATTTTGTTGTCTGCTCAAAACACATGCTTTGACATTGTGCACAAGTGGCGGTTGGATTCAACATTCTTTCCTGATGTGAAACTGTGACTTGTACTAATCAACATGACTCACTGACTTCAGAATTATAGACTTGACAAATGTGACTCATGAGTCAGACCATTTGAGTTGTTACCTGTGGATGGAGTTGAACTCAAAAATATAAAACTTCAATTGTTTTATCTTTGTTCAACTGCCCCACACTCCACATCTTAGCAGTAGCTCTGCGGAATTTCAATCTTCATAATCCCATTTTCGGTACAATAGAATGCAGGGCCACACCGAAGGTTACTTCTTAAAAAATTATGTAATCTTATTATCTAACTGCGGTTCCGAGGTCAAATTCAAAACAAGGGAAAAATTTGGCCCTGCATTCTATAGGTACTATTGAAAAGAAAAAGAAAAAAAGACCCCACTTTTATTATTTAACGTTACTCAGTTAATTATGTGCGGAAATGTTCAAGTTGTTTGCACTGCACGAACATTGAAGGTAAATGATCAGTTTTCCTTTAGACAATCGGTCCCACAACAATTCTTTTCATTCTAACAAATTATGGACTAACGTTAAATTCTATTAGTATTACTTCGCAACTTACAATTTTGGATGAGACTGAGAGAACAGTTTCTTGGAAAGTTACTTGACGCACGTGCAAACTCTGGTAGTACTTATTTCAGCGTGGGGTACCGGGTACGGGTTTATACATCTCCTCTTATTAGGGAAAAAAAAAAGATTTCTACGGCCAGACTGGATCAGTCCCACATCACACACATGATGCAAACAAAATCTGCGCTGGTGCTTACAACGTGTAGTAATTAAAAAACCGCAATAATAAATAATACAGAAAAGATGTTCTGGACAATTTGGGAGGTAGAGGGCGCCAAGCAGATTGTAGGTGGTTGAAAATTTTCCCGACACTAGCACTTTAGTAGTATAGTACTACGGGTGTTCCCCACTAATCTGTGATCTCTATTATTTAGAGATCAGTAGTGTTCCCTTGTCAAGCATGAAACACAGGTTCAGCCAACTTATACATTTCTTTGCCCCAACTGTACCTCATTGGTCTTAGTTTTTAAAGCCAGTATACACCTTGGGTAAAATATCAGTAAATGCATCGATACTTAATGGGGTAGTATCATATCATGATAAACAGGGCATGGAATTTGAATGTTAGTTTTAGATTAACTCAGTGACTGAAAATAATACCCCACATGATAAGGTCATTACCGTTGCTGCTGCAGAAATGAGCCTGTAATTTTCAGTCACCATGTTAATCTTAAACTAGGACATCGATTCCATGCCCTGTCGAAAGTCTGCTCTGATTATGGCGATACTGCCCCTTTAATAGGAATCACGATTACAAGTAAACAAAAAATATTGCCTGTGTAACGTTACATGTAGATTGAAAGTACACTTCAAAACACTGAACTGACATCTAAAAAATGCTTTTGAATAAAAATGATTATAAATGAAGACGATAAAGAAACTGAAGAACAGAATACAATATTAACCTTAGTTTGTTGAATATTTATTGAACTTTCGTTGAATAAATTTATTCGTCATTATTTAAAAATAACTTATTTGGATACAATAATAACAATTAAGTGTGGGCAATATTATTACAATTTAAACCTTGTTGAGAAACTTGAATCTGGTTACCATGGTTACACTCGGGGAAATGCCTTTACAAATACTGTTTGTATTGTATTTGGAATACCAATGTTCAATCTTCTATTTTGAAAAATATGCAAATGAGGGCTTGTAATTAAAATTTTAAGTTTCCTTTAGTTGTTAATAATAATAATAATAATAATAATAATAATAATAATAATAATAATAATAATAATAATAATAATAATAATAATAATAATAATAATAATAATAATAATAATAATAATAATAATAATAATAATAATAATAATAATAATAATAATAATAATAATAATAATAATAATAATAATAATAATAATAATAATAATAATAATAATAATAATAATAATAATAATAATAATAATAATAATAATAATAATAATAATAATAATAATAATAATAATAATAATAATAATAATAATAATAATAATAATAATAATAATAATAATAATAATAATAATGAAACTTATAAAGCACCATCTATCTAGAAACCTAATCCGAGGCGCTGGTGATAATGAAAAAGACACAAAGATATGGAACAGAATAACTGACATTTTTCCTTTCCTAATGATCATTACAGTTAATTTAAGATTGCATTTTTAATAAGTATAGCATACACAAGTATCTCAATGGCAATGTTTGTAAATCAATCTTGATTTGTTTCAACAATTAAAATTCCATTCTTAATAATTCACAATTTGTATAAAGATAATTTTTATTTTTTAAACTCTGTGGTTCAAATTATATTCAAAAAGTTAATATACAAGTCACATGTATGTATCCTTGATTGTCTAATTACATAAGGCTTTATTTATATTTACAATAATTGAATTAATTTTCATTTAAAATGAATATACATGTATGTGTGGGAAAACATATAACTAGTTGCATTAGCCTTCATTCAAGAATCTGAGTGCAAACAAATCGCAGCAGCATACAACAGAAGTGACCAATTCATAGTTCATACTCTAAATAATTAATTGCTATTTTTACTTCATGTTTTGTTCTTAATTATTAAAGGCAGTATGAACATCATGGCTACAAGCCTCGGTTTTTTTTTAATGACAGTGAAATGAGAAAGTGGTTAAAATATTTGACATTATAATGTACATGTATTTATTTTAAAAAAATACTTAAAAACCAACTGATAAACAAAGAAAACAGATAGAAATGATGTCAATAAGGTGCAATAAGAGTTGTAAGTGCAGAGCTATCACGGGAGTGTTTGGCCATTAAGATGATTATAGGTAGCCATATATATTCAATCTAACTCGTAGGTCTACTGGTCACTGAGCTTACAATGACTACATTGTCTTACCTGCTAATCAAATTGCATTAACCCTAACCACTCCATATCTTGCAAAATCCTCCAAGGGGAACTTTTTGGGAAAATTGATTACTGTTGGAAACTGGTACTTTCACCTCTTCAAATGGGACAAAATTACTACCTGGCAAGAAGTACACTGGGAAATCAATTTTCATGTGATTTATTGCATGACAATAAATAAAATCTTGAATCTTGAATCTTAAGTGCTGAATATGAAAGATCAACAAAAACGCATGGTGCATTTTGAAGATGAGGGCATGTTTCCAAAAGTGCAGTGATGGATTTTTGGAGGATTCAGGAAGGTTCCTAGCCAGAATACTTAGGGGGTTAGGGTTAATAAAGGGAAGGTACAACATCGGTAATTACCTGGGTCCAATTTCACAGAGCAGCTAAGCAGAGAATTCTGCTAAGCAAATATTTTTGCTAAGCAATATAAAACAGACTACCAGCCAAAATGCATACATTCTGTATGATAGTTTGACTGGTAACCAAAGACATCTGCTAAGCAAATTGTTTCTGGTAAGTTTTCTTGGTGTCAAGTTGGTACATGCATCAATCACTATATCATCTTAACTGTTTAAATCTTTGACAAAAACCAAATTATTTTGACAAATTTACCAAAAGTTAACTTTTTACACGACAACTTTTTGTAAAATATAAAACCCGAGAACCGATTGCAATGAAACTTTTGCAAGTTAGTTTTAAGATATTCTTCTTGAAAACCGCATGGTTGAAATGAATGTACGATTCAAAATACCAATGTTGTATCCATTTAACTACGCTCTAAATAAAAAGGTTAACTAAAATAAATCAGTGTTTATATTGCATGCCATGTTGCAGTTGAATACAAACTCAACCTAGTAGAAAAGCTTATATTTGCCGCCATGGTCAAGGTTAAATAATTAATGGGAAATGTACTTATGTTATGCGTGGCACGTGTTGCAATGAGTCAATTACAGACCATCTTTTCACTTCAGTGAGGGCGCCCTTTTGGG
This sequence comes from Zoroaster sp. YZ-2022, assembly GCA_029582265.1. NCBI lineage: Eukaryota > Metazoa > Echinodermata > Asteroidea > Forcipulatida > Zoroasteridae > Zoroaster > Zoroaster sp. YZ-2022. The sequence continues at coordinate 32,509,156 of CM055832.1, read as the reverse complement.
TCTGTGACATCATATGCAACCTCTCTAAATAGCATCCATTTTTTTCTCTTTCCACTGGACTCTCCCACTTTTTCTGCCCCCTAAATGACTCTTTTAAAGGCTAGCTTACATTACTCTTCATGGAGTTTCTAATAAAGTGGGCCTTCTTTCCTACAGAGATTCTGTGAAAAAAAGCAGACTAACACTATAAATTTGCTTGGCCCATAACAAGTGAATTTGTTTAGTGTTACACACTCATATAAAAAGTTTTTTTTACATGATAAATCTGTCATCAATCTTTGGTTTCGTAGTGTTTGGGATACATCTAAATGGATTTGGCAAGTCCTTGTCCAAACTTAACAATTAAATTGCAAACCCAGTATGTCAGCATGCTTAGTCCATCCACAAACGTCTTGGCTCAAGATAAATGTACATGAAATCACTTCACTTGCATCAATGTCAGTCTTAACATTTACAGTCAAGTACAGTATTTGTCACTCCAAAATAACCAAATTCGAATTAAAATTGTGAAATAATCAAAGTGAAATAAACTATTGCCCATAACTTTTAGTTAAAATTTAAGACTTGGTACCGAGTCCTCAATTCAGTACTGCCCACTATGGGAATAAATAGTGCCCTCTATTGACAAGTGTTGTGAACTTTTTCAAATTAGGAAATGTTTCCACTTTTCTCACAAACGTGTTGATTTATATCTTGATTCAAGACGGATTGGTTATGCATATCTTGATTCAAAGAAAGTAAAGATACTTCTAGAATTGATTTTGCCAACATTATCAATACTACACCTTAATTTTAACAGACTGTTGGAAGTAAAATGGCTTTCCCTACACTTTATGTGGATAAGCAGTATCTAATGACTAAACATCTACTGAGTAAGGGAGTCATCATATACTGCCAAAATTAGATTTTTTTCCCACTCAAAAAGTGAATACTTACACCACATAACCCTCGAAATATTTAATAAAGTAATGATATATATAAAACAATTCCTAATAATTTGATCTTTGTTCGACGGTGCGATTAAAACAATTTGTGGACAAATTAAAGAAAAGCCAATCTACTGTCTGACTGATAGGCCAGATCGATCTATATCACATGGTGGTCTTGAAATGAAATGGAAGCATTATGATTAAAATAATTATAACGTTTCTTCTCATACGGCAGCCATTACTGCCAAGTTCCTTTATCACATGCTAAAGATCACTATGCAGGGACCACCATGTCATTAGGCACCAGTCTATTTTAGACACTAGCCTCACTATGGTTCTCAATGAAATGTGTATAGAAACATCCAAGATGATAACCACATGAAACAAGTATATTAGTATCATACTATTGATTGCACTACTAAATTTGTATTTAAAAATAATAGACCTTATGCACATGACGTCATTTGAGTAGGGCGCCCTCGGCTAGAGGTCAAAAGAAGGTTGCTCATTGGCCCAATCTGTGCACCGCGCGTGTATAGATGTGCGTTTTCCATTGTTTCATCATCATTTTACCTCTAAGATGGCGGCGTGATGACGTCAACGCATAAGGTCTATAAGGATACTAAAACTTTAAGAAATAATTTTGTTTTAAAGGGATAATATCGTCACGATCAACAGGGCATGGAATCGGAGTACTAGTTTTAGATTAACTCAGTGACTGAAAATAATACCCCACATGATAGGGTCACATTACCGTTGCTGCTGCATAAATGAGCCCTTAATTTTCAGTCACTGTGTTTATCTGAAACTCGGACACCGATTCCATGCCCTGTTGAAAGTCTGATCGTGACGATACTGTCCCTTTAAATGGAACTACTAATTTAAATTAGTAATATAATTTATTGCAAAATATTATTAATAATAAAGCATGCAAGCAGAAATCGTCTTGCATATCGCAACATAAAATAGAGTTTTTGGTTTGCAGTTGTGTTATGTCTTAGGAGTTGTGCATTTTATTTCACTGTAAAGTAAAAAATCGTGTAAAAGAAGGTCAGATAAACTGGAAAATAAACTTGATAGAACAAAGAGGAAAAACCTCTACTATTTGGTTTTCAATTACTTACAGGCTGTATACACAATTGGTAAACATGTCAAGAATGGTATATAACAATATTCATCCTAGTGAATAAAACTATGCCGGAAAATAAAAAATATACAAATGTACGGGACAACGATTTAGAAAGCTTTTACTCTGGGAATGTCACTATTGAAGTAAAAAAAAAAACTTCACTTGAAAGCCAAGGAGCTACTGAGGTTTAATTTTCCAGCCAAACGTTTAAAAAAAAAGTTTAAAAGGTAAGGTATGGGATTGGTAATTCTAAAATAACCAAATTGTAATGTGAAACAAAACTTGCTTTAAAGTTCAAGATGATGGTATAATCTTCCCGAGAGATATTTTTGGCGGAGGTTCTGTCACTTGTAAGAAAAGTGAAATAATTTCTAGTTCGAATAGAAGGAAAGAATACTCTCTGTCCTATTGTTAATTCAATGTAAGGCCATGTCTGAATTGACGGCTTTAGATGTGGCTATGGCTAGATCTGCGCGTGTGTCAGCATTTATGGAGTGCCATGGTCGAGCGGTTTAGTGTATCGGATTTGTGTTCTGATGGCTGAGTCGTCAGAATGTGGGTTCGAATCCCAACCGCGACCGGGGTGTTTGTGTCCTTGATCAAGACACTTTACCATAATTGCTTCTCTCCACCCAGGGGTAAATGGGTACCTGTGAGGGCAGAGTTGGTTGTTGTGTTTGATTAGCCCTATATGCGCTGTAATGGCAGCAATTGAGCTGTATAGTACCCAGGGAGCTGAGATGGTTTCAGGAATGATTTATGAGCCTGATGAGCAGGGGTAATAATATAATGCGCCTTGAGCACCAGTTTGGTGGATACGTGCACTATATAAGTCCACATTATTATTATTTATTATTATTGAAGCATAGGCAGATGTGCTGATCTAGCCATAGCCGCTGGTCTAGCCATAGTCGTCAATGTGGCATAGGACTGAATACTAACATTTTCTGACATTTTCACTTTTTTATTGCTAAAGACACAACATAATGAGCTAAAAACTTAAATGTATATCTTGATGCAAAGAGAGTAAGCATACTCGTAGAAGCAGTTTTGCCGACATAACTGAGGCTGTACCTTCCCTTCAATGTATATCTCGATTCAAAGAGAGTAAGCATACTCATAGAAGCAGTTTACCAACATTACCAATGCTGTACCTTCCCTTCAATGTATATCTTGATTCAAAGAGAGTAAGCATACTCATAGAAGCAGTTTACCAACATTACCAATGCTGTACCTTCCCTTCAATGTATATCTTGATTCAAAGAGAGTAAGCATGCTCATAGAAGCAGTTTTGCCAACATTACCAATGCTGTACCTTCCCTTCAATGTATATCTTGATTCAAAGAGAGTAAGCATACTCATAGAAGCAGTTTTGCCAACATTACCAATGCTGTACCTTCCCTTCAATGTATATCTTGATGCAAAGAAAGTAAGCATACTCATAGAAGCAGTTTTGCCAACATTACCAATGCTGTACCTTCCCTTCAATGTATATCTTGATTCAAAGAGAGTAAGCATACTCATAGAAGCAGTTTTGCCAACATTACCCATGCTGTACCTTCCCTTCAATGTATATCTTGATTCAAAGAGAGTAAGCACACTCATAGAAGCAGTTTTGCCAACATTACCAATGTTGTACCTTCCCTTCAATGTATATCTTGATTCAAAGAGAGTAAGCATACTCATAGAAGCAGTTTTGCCAACATTACCAATGCTGTACTTTCCCTTCAATGTATATCTAGATTCAAAGAGAGTAAGCATACTCATAGAAGCAGTTTTGCCAACATTACCAATGTTGCACCTTCCCTTTAATGTATATCTTGATTCGAAGAGAGTAAGCATACTCATAGAAGCAGTTTTGCCAACATTACCAATGCTGTACCTTCCCTTTAATGTATATTTTGATTCAAAGAGAGTAGGCATACTCATAGAAGCAGTTTGGCCAACATTACCAATGCTGTACCTTCCCTTTAATGTATATTTTGATTCAAAGAGAGTAGGCATACTCATAGAAGCAGTTTTGCCAATATTACCAATGTTGTACCTTCCCTTTAATACTTTAGTTGTCAGTTTTGTATTGCTAAGAAAACATAGTTGCTAAGATGCATTTTTCCGCTTAGCAAAGAACATTTCGAGAAGTTGAGGTTAGGTGAGCCTTGCCAAGCAAAATATATGTGTATGGATGTTTGGCTGGTAACCAATATATCCTGTGTATTGTATGGATACTCAGGTGGTAACCAACATCATGTAAAGCACATTGGTCTCCATGGAAAGCCCAATGACATAGGCACCAGGAATGTGTGACATCTTTCTCATGTGCTCTCCGTCTTCCATCGTTTCAGCTTGCCGACGAGGTTCGTCTTGGAGGCGAGGAGTTTGCTCTTGGAGGAGCGGGAGGAGCCCTTGTCTGCCTCCTCCATCTTCTCAATCTCCGCCTTGAAATCCTCTGCTTTGAAGTCTCTCGGTAGAGTGGCGGACTTCTTGGAGGCACCTGTGATGGGAGGAAACAGGGATAATATTATGATAGTCAAAATGGAAGTCAGTTTGTCAGGACTATCCTGTTGGTAAGTGTGACGTAATTCCAACATAAACCACGCCCACTTCGCACGTGCTGGCTCCAATGATCATCAGAAGCCCATTGGAAATACATCAACCACCCTCTTCTTTAACCCTAACTCCCTAGGCCCATTTGCTTACACATAACCTGAATCCTTCCTAACTCCCTAGGCCCATTTGCTTACACATAACCTGAATCCTTCCTAACTCCCTAGGCCCATTTGCTTACACATAACCTGAATCCTTCCTAACTCCTAGGCCCATTTGCTTACACATAACCTGAATCCTTCCTAACTCCCTAGGCCCATTTGCTTACACATAACCTGAATCCTTCCTAACTCCCTAGGCCCATTTGCTTACACATAACCTGAATCCTTCCTAACTCCCTAGGCCCACTTGCTTACACATAACCTGAATCCTTCCTAACTCCCTAGGCCCATTTGCTTACACATAACCTGAATCCTTCCTAACTCCCTAGGCCCATTTGCTTACACATAACCTGAATCCTTCCTAACTCCCTAGGCCCATTTGCTTACACATAACCTGAATCCTTCCTAACTCCCTAGGCCCATTTGCTTACACATAACCTGAATCCTTCCTAACTCCCTAGGCCCATTTGCTTACACATAACCTGAATCCTTCCTAACTCCCTAGGCCCATTTGCTTACACATAACCTGAATCCTTCCTAACTCCCTAGGCCCATTTGCTTACACATAACCTGAATCCTTCCTAACTCCCTAGGCCCATTTGCTTACACATAACCTGAATCCTTCCTAACTCCCTAGGCCCATTTGCTTACACATAACCTGAATCCTTCCTAACTCCCTAGGCCCATTTGCTTACACATAACCTGAATCCTCCAAAATCCTTCAGTAGTAAAGCAAGCACTTGACATGTATGCACACATGTGTTTCTAATCTGTGATACATGTACATGGCCAGGGACCCTCCCTGCATGCATGGAACAATAAACAGTGTCCACTGACCCAAGCACTGACCTTGCAATCACTACAACAAACATGGATGTACATGTACCATTGAAAGGCAAGTATGCCTAATAACCTCAATCCTCTAAAATCCTTCACTTTAGCAAAGAGCATGTAGCATGTAACCTCAATCCTTCAAAATCCTTCAAAATCCTTCACTTTATAGCAAAGAGGATTTTGGAGGATTTGGGAAGGTTCGGGTTAATGCAAGAAATTAGAAAGCTTGGGACCTGTCTTTAACGCATGTGTTGTAAACACTCAACATGTTATTAATAAAGTCAATTTCTGCCTCAAGAAGTAGCAAAATAGAATGCGCATACTACCAATGTGTGCGCGTATTATGTATCGACTTACGAACGGGATAAAGGCATGACCACGGGCCAATTTCCTAGAGCCGCTAAGCAGAGAATTTTCCTAAGCAAATTTTTGATAAGCATTATAAAACAGACTACCAGCCAAAACGCATACATTTTGTATGAATGTTTGGCTGGTAACCAAAGAAATCACTTAAGCAAATATTTTTGATAAGCATTATAAAACAGACTACCAGCCAAAACGCATACATTTTGTATGAATGTTTGGCTGGTAACCAAAGAAATCACTTAAGCAAATATTTTTGATAAGCATTATAAAACAGACTACCAGCCAAAAAGCATACATTTTGTATGAAAGTTTGGCTGGTAACCAAAGAAATCACGTAAGCAAATATTTTTGATAAGCATTATAAAACAGACTACCAGCCAAAAAGCATACATTTTGTATGAAAGTTTGGCTGGTAACCAAAGAAATCACGTAAGCAAATATTTTTGATAAGCAATTTGAAACAGACAACCAGTCAAGGTCTGCAAATTTTTTATGAACTATTTGTGGTATCCACCTTGAGCCGCTTAGAAAAATAAGCAGTAATAGATAAGTCTGCTGCCACCTAGTGTTTCAATATGGACAGCTTACTTGATAGATTGAGTTGGGAGCCATCTTTGTCCTTGTTGTCTTTGTTAGACTTCTTGTTCTTCATGCTGGTCAGACGCTTGAAGCCAGACCTCTTGGCTCCGCCACTGATCACACTGCTCATGGCTGCCTTCATATTAGGCAGATACTGAGAAACTGCAGGCTGGAATAAAACAACATCAGATTTGAGGATTTGAGGCTTTGTATGGTGTGGAGATAGATGTTCTTTCGGGTACACCATGTCAGTCTCCTGATGATGGCTAAAGCAGACTAGTCGAAACGTTGAGAACAAACCAACAAGCTCTTCTCAGAGCCATCACTTTTTCCAAAAAGAGATCGTTACATGGTGTCACCTGAGAAAGAACTCAATAATAAAACATCATCAGATTAGAAAAAACATTTAGTTGTCAAAATGACTGAATAAAATTTAAGGAGGTGTTTAACATGGGTGTGATTTGACAACAGTAAAAAATCCTGAAAAATGGGTCTGGAGGACAAAGCCCCCTGAACCTCCTGGATTTTTACTCTTGGAGGAATTACAGACTTTCCACATCCCCACAAAAAAAAAAAACCAAGATGTTTGGACAAAATACAGGCTACTTCTCTTTTTTTAAGAACATTTTGAGGCAAAATGAGATAAAGAAGGAAAAAATCCTGAAATCAGAAAAAATCCCGAGAAATCACAGGCCTGGTTGAAGTAGAATTTACCACTGAAATTCAAACGAAAGGATGATTTGAGTATCCTAATCAAAAAGTTGAGTTGTCAAACCACCGGTTTTTCTACGAACCATCACATTTACGACTAATCAGAGATTAGTGCAAACTTCCTCTTACATTGTCCCACCATATGAAGCTTCAAAAAGTAAATTCCTTTTTTTTTCTAGAATAGTAGTTATTGGCCTTACGTATCTAGCAGGTTCTTTCTCAAGGGCAAAATGGACGATTTTGCCTTTGAGAAAGAACCTGCTAGGTTCGAAACAGGTCCTTTAGGTTGGTAGGCAGTTTGCAACAGCTAATTCTCTATTTATTTTTCTAGGGTTAATAATAATAATAATGTGTGGACTTATATAGCGCACGTATCCACCAACTGAGTGGTGCTCAAGGCGCATTATATCATTACCCCTGCTCATAAGGCTCATAAATCATTCCTGAAACCATCTCAGCTCCCTGGGGAGTATACAGCTCAATTGCTACCATTACAGCGCATATAGGGCTAATCAACCAACTCTGCCCTCACAGGTACCCATTAAACCCCTGGGTGAAGAGAAGCAATTATGGTTAAGTGTCTTGCTCAAGGACACAAGGTGTCACGGCCGGGATTCGAACCCACATTCTGCTGCTAACACCAGAACTTGATTCCGGTAAGCTAGACCGCTCGGCCACGACACTCCATTGAATAAATCTTAGAAGTTCTGATGCGCACATGAAATATCCAAGCTTCCTTTAAGTCATGGTACATGTGAGTCCTCATCCTGTGACAATTAAATGGTGGATGTTATCGCAAATGTAACCCCTTACACTCTAGTGGCTTTTTGGCCTTGTTTGGGGTGACTGACAGTAAATAAAACAATAAAAATAAAAATATAAAAAAATAAATAAATAAAATTCTGGAGGGCCTAGCCCAGCCAAGTAGAGCTCATTATAATGGCTGTAGTTGTGAACAAAAGAGGTGTCAGTCAAATCTGTATTAACAATAAGAGATATTTTAGATCTATTTATTAGTAAAGGGTCTTTTGTGCTCAGCTAGGGAATTATATAGGCCCCTAGGCCTGGGCAAAGCCTGGGCCTGGCTGAGCTGCTCAAAGGCCTGCCTGTACCATGACTTTGGTCCTCCTCCTTTACCTCATCTCTCTCCCGTAGGGTGAATCTTCCTGGTGTCTTCCACTGATTCTGAACCTCAAAGACCCTCTCTGAATCATCCACGACACGACTCGTCACCTTCTCCTGGATGTCTTTCTTGGTCTCGGAGCCCTTCCAGTCCTTGTAGACCTCCTCTGTCAGGACAAAGTTACTGGGGTCAGTGTCCAGACGGTGGGCTTTGGCCATTGCCTGAAAATGACCAGACAGAAATGATATAAATGTAAATTAATTATCTGAAGATATCAGAGAATAGATTTATATTGATTTTTGGAGTGAACAAAGACATTTTATTAGCAGGATTTGAATCTGTTAGCTCCAAACCCCTGTACTGCCACCTTAACTGAGATATCAAGCTATATGATTGGGGACAAAGTTAAAAAGAAGAGGTAATAGTCAGAAGCCATGAAATCCTGATTGTTGTGAGCAGTGAGTAGGGTTATAAAGACATTTTTGCCATGTTGATATTCAGTGGAAATATTACTACCAGGCAGTAGGCAGCTAACCTGTGCTATAATGTCCTGTGCTGTACTGCTGACCAGGGCTCTGAAGACTGTGTAAGGTTGCTCATGAGAAACATTATACACCCAGACTAGGAATGTCTTGTCTGCTGGTCCAGCCTCAACAGACGTACACTCGTCAGATCGATGCCTCTGTGTGAAAAAAGGACAACCATGGTATTAAAGAAGGTTTCTCAGCTGGGTGGGGGAAGAGGGGGGGGGGCTGTATTTGAACAAGAATTTTGTGATTTTCAGGGGTGTATTTTGACAAAAGTAAAAAATCCTGAAAAATGGGTAGCGGGCCTTGGTCTCCTTTAGTCTCGAGGACAAAGCCCTCTGAACATCCTGGATGTTTAGTTTTGGAGGATTTACAGACTTTCCATATCCCCACAAACAAGAAACTAGAGGTTTGGACACAATACAGGCTACTTCTTTCTTTTCTTGGTGGCTACTTTCAAGAACAATTTGAGGCAAAGGGAGATTTGTATAAAACAATCCTGAAATCAGGAAAAAATCCTGAGAAATCACAGGCCTGGATATTACATCAAAATTAAATTACTAAGATTTTGTTTGTATGACCGTTTCTTTTCTAATTCTTTTAGAGTTTTCAAACCAAACCAAAAAAATTATTTTGTGCTGAGTACAGTCTGGGTATAATGCAACTACTGTGAACAAAACTGATGAGTGAACTACATGTATATAGGTAAAGAAATTATGGCATTAAGAGTAGACCCAATACCACATAAATGTAACGTGAGTAACCATAGAATTGCCCATTAGGCATAAGGTCTATAAGTGAAAATAAATTTTTGTTAGCACACAGCAAACCATATTAAGGTCTGAACTGAATTTAAAATACACAGAATTACAAGAACTACTCTTTATGGGGTTTACATTTGCCATGAAGTCAGGTTAGCGTTTTAATATGAAACAATAAGACACCTTTTTGTAGTGATTATTAGATAGGCTGAAGTGCATAAACGCTTTAGAGGCAATGGGTGAGTGCACAGAAGGCATGTCATTTGGATTAGCACTTCAGATTAGATGGATTTGCAAGGAATTTGAGTGATAGTGTTATATGCCTCCCACCCTTTTTCAGCTCCGCTTTAAAAATACAGAATTTGTTTTCTTTTCTTTCCTGTTTTTCCCTTTTCTTTTCTGCTGTTTTTTCTATGATGGTGGGGGGTGGGGAGGTAGAGGCATACACATGTATATATCTCTGGACGTTGCTACTAGTTACCAAGTACCTCAGCACTGTGTCACCTGATCACTCTAGCCAATAAACTCACTCCTAGACTGCAACTCGCTTAGACTGGTCCCCTGTCTTTATCCTATATCAAGGATAGAGACAGGCTCCGGGCATACCATTCAAAGGATTTCATTGGATACGCTGTGCCAAAAGATCTGCTGTCAAGCTTTGAGGCTCTATCATGTAACTCTATCATGCGTGAGCGTACCTCTACCATCCAAATAATTATCGCTAGAGATATTGTAGGAGGACGCCCATCATCACGCGCAGGGTCAAAGTTGAATCTCCCCCAAACTGAGAGGCCGGTATCTGGCGTAATTCACGAGCCTGAAAAAGTGTGACGTCAGATCTTCAAGCTACAACTCACTTAGCATTGCCAAATCCATGGTGATGACGTTAGAATTTTGTTATGAGGATGATATTAAGATAGAAGCCCCCCCTCTTGTATCCAGCTACCGATGATTAGTTATATTTACTGTGTCAAATTGTCAGAGACACTCGAATACAACAGATCGTAAACACATACATCATTCAACCAGGTCGGATTGGCTGTTAGAATCTTAATGGAGGGTAAAACACAAATGCATCATTCAATAATCAACTGAGTGGATGCATGACCTCTGACCTACTCTTTATGGGGTTTAAATTTGCCATGAAGCCAGGTTAAGCTTTTTAATACAAAACAATAAGACATCTTTTTGCAGCGATTATTGGATATGCTGAAGTTTATAAACACTGAGCGGCAATGGGCGAGCGCACAGGAGCTATACTGCTTGGATTAGCACTTCAGATTGGATGGATTTTCAGGGAAAAGAAGACCGTTTTGCAGAAATTGTTGCTGTAATAACATGTACTGTTCTTACAATTGCCAACGATTCACCTAGATGTGCATATTGCTTCTTACTTTGCTTATCAAAGAAATGCAAAAGCAAACAATTTGGCAGCTAGGTTACACATAGTTGATGAGCATTAATTCCTGCCCTTCCAGATATTGGAAGGGCAGGACGATCAGAGCATACTGATCGAAACGTCGAGTTGTAACCTCCAGTTCTTTTCAGAACTAATTACTACTCAATTGAGAATTTCACATGGTGTCACCGCAATTCGTCTTACTTATCCTCTTCACCATGCAAAGTTACAAGTTTTATCTAACAATACATTTGTCAGCAATTTCCTGGCACTGGTTTTTAAAATTGCTTAAATGGGATGAAAGCACAGCACAGAGTTAAAAATCATGCCGGGGGGGGGGGGGGGGTGGTTAGCTTCACACGCAATCCCTTCAAGAATGGATGTGGGTACCCTATGGTTCCGAGGGAATCTTGGCGATCGCAGACTCTGCGTCTTGAGGTGGTTGAAGTGACTTGGGGAGTAGTGACTTGTTGAGTGAGAAGGCTGGTCTGTCTGGAGCTAAAGATGATGGAAGATGGATTTGAAAATCACAGAGGGTCTGAGAAAGGGTTATCCAAAAGGGGGCAGCTAGGTGAGCTGCAGATGCAACCTTCCTTGAACAATGCTCTGTCTACACAAATGTATCCCTTTCATCAGAATTCTGGAAATATCACTGGGTGACGAACTGTTCTGGCTGGTAGTCCTTTGTCCACAACTTTGTCCCTCAAAATATTTACATCAATTAATATTTACATCATTAACCCTAACCACCCCATATCTTCCAAAATCCTCCAAGGGGCACTTTTTTTTGGAAAGACTCAGCACTGTTGGAAACTGGTACTTTCACCTTTTCAAATGGGACAAAATTACTACCTGGCAAGAAGTACAGGCCATAAGTGCTGAATATGAAAGATCAACGGAAATGCATGGTGCATTTTTAAGATAAGGGAATGTTTCCAAAAGTGCACTGATGGATTTTGGAGGATTCAGGAAGGTTCCTAGCCAGAATACCTAGGAGGTTAGGGTTCAGGAAGGTTCCTAGCCAGAATACCTAGGGGGTTAGGGTTCAGGAAGGTTCCTAGCCAGAATACCTAGGGGGTTAGGGTTCAGGAAGGTTCCTAGCCAGAATACCTAGGGGATTAGGGTTAATATCAGCCTCTTAATTTTTCCAACGAGTTTGATTGCAAACTATGTTTTCTTGAGAATTTTCCCATTGTGGAATATTTCATCCATTTTATATTTGTTTTACTTCATCGTGTAAGAGTGACCATATGCTTACAAATTTATTAAAGGTTTGAATCCCATCCTAACCATGTCATCTTCATGGAGTGTCGTGGCCGAGCGGTCTAGCTTACCGGACTCAAGTTCTGGTGTTAGCAGCAGAATGTGGGTTCGAATCCCGGTCATGACACTTGTGTCCTTGAGCAAGACACTTAACCATAATTGCTTATAGGGGCAGAGGCAGTTTAACAACTGCCTTGTTCTGGACTAGTTACCCCTCCCAGTCCTATTTGCACCGTGAAGAGGCTGGTTATTAACTTGTCTTGTTTCGGTGTGAGGGGCTGGTTTCTTCAGTGTGGAGTCGTTGTAACAACTTAATGACTGAGTAGCCCCCACCTTGGAGTGGCCATTGGCCTTGTGTGGGGCGAATTGCATAAAAAAAAAAAAATTTTAAATAAAAAATCTTGGCCTGAGACCATAATTTTACTCTCATGTTCAATTCCAACTATAATCATGATGTTTACCTCGGCTATCTGCTTGAGTATGAAGCGTCCTTTCCCTGACCACCCAGCCTGCACTTCAAGGATCTTCTCATCCATCTCAAGGGTCCGTTCCTCTGACCTGCTCTCGACCTTTGACTCCCCGGGATATTCCTCCCAGTTCTCTTGAACATCTTCGATCAATGCGTAGAAGCCGATGTCATCTAACGGCTTCTCTGCCCATCCTAAGGCCTTCAGAGAAACGGAAACAAGAATAACAAGAACAGAATTAAAAACAATCCTGTCATTGTAAGTTGATGCATCAAATACATGCTGCATCTCTTAGGAATTCCTTGCCTGGTGCATGTTTCCCTTCATCCTACGATTTATCCTGTTTCAAGAGGAATCTCAATTCCCACATTCAGCTCCTCTGAGTCTATTTACTTTTTGTATTTGTCTTCTATCATAGCCCTGTACCTTGAGTGGCTTTTAGCCTTGTTCAGGAAGAATATGCATAAACAAATTTTTTTTTTTTAAAACCACACTCGTTTTTCCATTTTGTGGCTCCAAGGCAAGAATAATTCACTGTGTAGACTGAAAACCTTTATTTCGTCGTGTCAGTGCAAAAACGTCGTATGTTCACAATGCAATAAGGTCGTATGTACAGCGCGTCGTCAATCTGCATAAATTTACATACATTAAAAAATGTTTGTGCAACAACGTCGTATCTCAGCCATTGCTTTTGTGCATTCATCCGGGAACTTGTTACATACGACCTTTTTGCACTGACACAAACTGGTTTTGTGCAAAAACGTCGTAACTCGGAGATACAACGTTTTTGCACTGACACGACAATGTGATTTTATCACTGAATTGGTAGACATTATTAGTAAGATTCCAATCATTTGCAAAACATACATCACGATCAACTCGTACTCATTACGTAAATCTATAAAGAAGTTGGCAATGTATTTTTGTACATTAGCACTTGATACATGCTCAAAATACAAGAAAATTACTCGAAAAATATTCAAAATATTCAAAAAATCAGTTAGAAAAACAAACAAATTTGACAGGTAAAATCAAGCTTCAAGCATAAGGTACTATTACAGGGTTCGTACACTTTTTTACTTAGATAATTCCATGACTTTCCATGACCTTTACAACAAGTATTCCATGACTTTTCCATGACTTTCCATGACTTTTCGATTCGCGCGAAGATTCGCGGCCAACATTAACAATGCGAATCTAAGTAGATTCGCATAACACCAGTGTTCTAGCCAGGCATGCCCGATATACGCTATAAAAAATACCGATACGCTATAATTTTATTCCATAGTGAAAAAAAAAACACCCCAAAATTTCCTTTGTTCAGTTCGAGAACTAATTGTGAACAACAATAATTTGTTGAAACTGAGGGATTTATTTCATCTTGAAGGAAGCTTTATTGATACATTTTAATTGGCCGGCAACTTTGTTTCTTTTCAAGAGAATGTTTTTGATGCACCGCATTTGTAACTATGCAGCCTGCCGCGATCTATTTATAAGCATTCAACGTTAAACGACACTGGTTCCGCTACCACTCTGCTTGGGCAAAAACCAGATGAGCGGAGTACCCGCGTGCCAGGCAGAGTGGGACCCACGCGTGTTTAGTTTATAATAGCTTGTAAACCAGCCAAGAACCAGGTCCCAGAGGTTATTGTCTCTTGGTCTGGGAGTGTAAAACCACAACCTGTCAGTCATTGTCATGTGAACAATAGCCCCAACTCTTGTCTTGGCTCTAATCCGAAATTGATACTTTCAACATTCCAAAGTCGGCAGACATTTCTTTGATGTGAACTTGTGACCCAGAAATTTTGTCTTTTTGGTTGCCGGTTGTCTTGTTTCTTTTTCTTTTAAAACCTGTTTGCGTTGGGAATAAACAAGTTTTTCTGGGCCCCTGTGTGGGTTTCTTTTTCACACACAAACACGTTTTCTTTTTTGCGTGAATTTTTTTTGGGTTACGTCAATGAAACTAAGACGAGACACCCCCATTTAGCTTATTAGCAGATAAATTGGTGAGTTTTCCGTGGGAATTATAGCCAAGAGGGCGTATTTGGTGTTGCGTCTTTAGAAGTCCACCGAGCCCTCGAAAGAATTCTTCGTCAGATTTACATCGCCAACCGAGCATGGAGGAAGGATTCCTTCCCATTATCCGAGTGGTGTGGTACCGGTAACAATGGGACAATGGTGCACGGTAATTGGTCTATAGAAATCTTAGTATACCGCAGCTTTACAGATTTCAATGGAGACAAAGACAAAGGTGGGGAACAGGTTTACGAAAGTGCCCCGACAACCACCCATGTGAAGCGAGCGTTACAGCCCCCGCCCTTGTGCCGAACAAGTGTTGCACAATAACACGTCAACCAAGCACGAGCTCTGCCAAAATGGCGTGTTTTCACGCCACCCGAAAGGACAATGGAAGCTTTCACAGCGGTGGTCACGCCTTCTGTGCACGTCACTTTACGCACGTGGCTCGTTATCACGTCAACCGAGCATGCATACAAATATTCCCGAGTTTCCTATGGCGTGTTTAGACGCTCTCCGATCCGCAGTGCGAAAAAAAATTGCGTGTGTACACGGCCTCCGACGCGAACTGGTTTTAATAAGTCCATGACTTTCCATGACTTTTAAAGAAGTTTACCCTTTTCCATGACTTTCAAGGCCTGGAAAATGCAAAAGCAAAATTCCCTGACTTTCCAGGTTTTCCATGACCCGTACGAACCCTGTATTATACTGGTACAAGTAACAAATCTGGTATTTAGAAAAATAGACAGATAAGGTCATACAGTAAATGTTTATTTTATAAAACAGACACAAAGTTATTATCGCTGGAATTGTGGAATTTTGATCTGGTGTCAGATTTTTATTCAGTCAAACATTTTTGGGATATTAATTTCACTAAAATAATAAAAATTATAACAGAAGGGAGGATTTGGATTGTTGAGTCAGGAAGGAAGGAGAATAATACCTGTGCTACCACTTCATGGACTTTTGTTTCCTGGGTAACTTTCAGCGTTGTTCCTTGCTCCTGGGCTACGATGCCGTAAACAACCAGCGGGTGTGCCTCTCGTTTTATCTGTGTCCCATCAACGACCTGAAAAATATCACCGATGTTAGGGGTTACTTGGGTCAACAACTTTTTTTTCTTTGTTGCATTTTGGAAATTAAAACCCTTCTACTATAGCTGCACTTTAGTGGCAAGTAGCTATAGAGGTCAAAACCAGTCAACTGCCTGTTTTGACTATTGACCCAAATGTGCACACAAGGGGCATTTTGACTGGTTTTTACTGTCATTTTGACCATCCTAAACAATACCAGACAATGCTTTTACCAGTCAAAAAACAGTCATTTTGACTTGTAAATGCACTCACTACACATAAGGTTCAACATTGTATGACTTTTAAGTGCACTAGATATACCTTGGCAAGTATATCAACATTTTGACTGATTTTGACCCTTGTAATACTAAGTAGGAGGGTTAATGTCAAATTCAACTGAATCAAGTTGAGTCACACCATGCCAAACAGGCTAACTGTATGAACACAAAATGTCACTTGGATATTAATAATAATAATAATAATAATAATAATAAAGATTTGTAGCGCGCACATATCCACCCTGCTGGGCGCTCAAGGCGCGGAAACAGAAAAAACATGAATACAAACAATATACAATGATAGCATAGAAAAAAAAATTATGTATTTCGGTGGAATCACATAATTGTAATTAATGAAACAATTCCTTGATCTGATCACTTCAAAGTAAAGATGTGTCACCCACAAAATATTTAACTGACAATTTCCAGAAATTTTGGTTTTCATCGCTACATTGATCATTTTTTTGTTTAGAATGGAAACAAATACTTTGAAATTACATATTTCACAAAATAAATGTCCGTTTGGTTTAACAGTAAAAAAAGTGCCAAAGGAATTTAAGAAGGGACCCACCATGAATTCATTAAAGGCACATATTTTCTGTAAAACCACTGTTCTTGTGAATGTTTTGAGATATGTGAAATTTTCAAGCATGGTTTCCCCTTACCTCAAGCTATAGCAATGTTCTTATGAAAAAGAAAAAATGACCTCAAATTGCTTTTAAAATAGCGCAAAACATGGGCAATACACCTTAAATCCACACAAAACTAAGACATCACATACAATGCAGCACAAACTTCCATAAGGGGCGTGGTGGGGAGATGTCAATTACAAGGATATAACAAGTGAATTGTTTTAAACCACATGCCTTCTGCAACATTCTCCAGTATAATGGCAAGCAATGTGGCAAATCGTTATAAAACTATAACAGAAAAGTGAACAATTTGAAATCGCATCTCCAGTAAAACAATGTTTCTTTAATAGTGGCACAGCAATGTTGAAAACAGTGTCTTCTAGCACGTGAGGATCCAAAAACCATGCTGTTGTTAGTTCAATATCAAACAATAATCTTCACAAATGGATACCCTATTAATTCCTCGTGGCGATCGTGGACTCTGTGTCTTGAGGTGATTAAGGTAACCTGGATAGGAGTGACATAGCGAGCAATGCCAATGGCCATGGTCCTGCTGTAGCCAGAGAATACATAAATTGAACATCATTGGGGTATAGCCCGGGCAACCAAGGGGTTGCAGAGGGTTGAGGACATGTACCCCTTTGGGTTCTCTGCGCCTTGAGGTGATTAAGATAACCTGGATAGGAGTGACATAGTCAGCAGTGCCAATGGCTATGGTCCTGCTGTAGCCAGAGAATACATAAATTGAACATCATTGGGGTATAGCAGAGGGTTGGGGACATGTACCCCTTTGGGTTCTCTGCACCTTGAGGTGATTAAGGTAACCTGGATAGGAGTGACATAGTCAGCAGTGCCAACGGCCATGGTCCTGCTGTAGCCAGAGAATACATAAATTGAACATCATTGGGGTATAGCCCGGGCAACCAAGGGGTTGCAGAGGGTTGGGGACATGTACCCCTTTGGGTTCTCTGCGCCTTGAGGTGATTAAGGTAACCTGGATAGGAGTGACATAGTCAGCAATGCCAATGGCCATGGTCCTGCTGTAGCCAGAGAATACATAAATTGAACATCATTGGGGTATAGCCCGGGCAACCAAGGGGTTGCAGAGGGTTGGGGACATGTACCCCTTTGGGTTCTCTGCGCCTTGAGGTGATTAAGGTAACCTGGATAGGAGTGACATAATCAGCAGTGCCAATGGCCATGGTCCTGCTGTAGCCAATACACAAGACTTAATTGAACATCTTAGGGGTAGGCATGACCAAGGGGGATGCAGAGGGTTAGGCCCCCCCCCCTTTTGGGTTCTCTGCATCTTGAGGTGATTAAGGTAACCAATTGATAGGAGTGACATAGTCAGCAGTGCCAATATGACCATGCTGTAGCCAGAAAATACAAGAAATGAAATTGAGACAGATTTTCTTTAACCCTTTCACTACCATTGGTGACTTTAGTCAACAACACACATACCCCCTGTTGCTTATCATTGGTGACTTTACTTAACCAAGGTCACCACACACACAGCACTTAATTGGGAGTATCATGATAAATTCACCTCGATAAATTCCATCTTAGAGCTTCGCTCTCTGCCGATGTGATAATACACCATGTTGGACAGCATCTGTCGTTTCTGTTGAGCCTCCAGGAGTTTGGTCTTATCTGACGTATCCTGCATCTCCTCGAGCCGAGTGAAGACAAACAAGGAAGCGAGCTCCAAGGGAACATTTTGAGGTGTGCGGAGTCTTATGTGTCGAAAGCCTGGGAAAGGAAACGAAAACATAAACACATAATCAGTCCGGTGTATCACCTTATTTGGAGTTACCATTACGTAATGCAATATCCACAAATAGCCAATCACAGCGCACGTTATAGTGTACCGCAAGGCATTCTGGGTGTTGGTATGTTGCAGTGATGATTACCGATACACAAGAAACATATGGACAAATCACCCAATTGAAATGCTCCAAACAAAAAAATTGTTCCACGATCTGAAGGTTTCCATCTACCCTTGTTGTATTTTCTTATTGTCGACAATTACATTAACCCTATAACCACCCCAAATCCTGCAAAATCCTCCAAGGGGCACTTTTTGGGAAAAATTCAGCACTGTTGGAAACCGGTGCTTTCACCTCTTCAAATGGGGCAAAATTACTACCTGGCAAGAAGTACAGGCCATAAGTG
This sequence comes from Zoroaster sp. YZ-2022, assembly GCA_029582265.1. Taxonomy (NCBI): domain Eukaryota; kingdom Metazoa; phylum Echinodermata; class Asteroidea; order Forcipulatida; family Zoroasteridae; genus Zoroaster; species Zoroaster sp. YZ-2022. The sequence continues at coordinate 32,490,189 of CM055832.1, read as the reverse complement.
CTGAATATGAAAGATCAACGAAAATGCATGGTGCATTTTGAAGATAAGGGCATGTTTCCAAAAGTGCACTGATGGATTTTGAATACCTAGGGGGTTAGGGTTAACGAGCTCAAATTAAGTTATCCTCTTGACTGATAATAATAATAATAATAATAATAATAATGTAGACTTATACAGTGCACGTATCCAAACTGGTGCTCAAGGCGCATGACATTATTACCTCTGCTCATCAGGCGCATAAATCATTCCTGAAACCATCTCAGCTCCCTGGGGAGTATACAGCTCAATTGCTGCCATTACAGCACATATAGGGCTAATCAAACACAACAACCAACTCTGCCCTCACAGGTACCCATTTACCCCTGGGTGGAGAGAAGCAATTATGGTAAAGTGTCTTGCTCAAGGACACAAGCACCCCAGTCGCGGTTGGGATTTGAACCCACATTCTGATGACTCAGCCATCAGAACACAAATCCGACGCACTAAACCGCTCGACCATGGCACTCCATATATAATGTAAAAGTCTTTAACCCTAACTCCCTAGACAACAAAAGCAGTTGGAGGATTTTGAAGGATTTTTATTGTTCAGTAACAATGCTTAGGGAGTTAGGGTTAATAAATGCATCAGGACCCAATTTCATACAGCAACTAAGCATACAAATTTACTAAGCACAGAACATTTGTGCTTAGCAAAAATAGATTACCAACAAATTGTCATTTAACCCTCCTACTTTTGGTACCTTTTTCATACAAGTTGATCCACCATTTGAAACCATTCGCTTTTGTGGTTTTGAATGGTGAAATAACTGTGTACAGTATTGATTCCCCCAATGGTTTTGAATGGTAGGTCAGCTAATACAAAACCTTGTTTGGATCTTTCCAAATGGTAGTACAGCTAATACAAAACCTTGTTTGGATACTTCTAAGTGGTGAATCAATGGACCCTCTATGCATTTGAATGGATTTGAATGGTAGTAAAGCTTGCTACCAACACTGTTCAAATGGTATCACCATGTGTGTACAAAACCAATGGGCATTCTTGAAAGTGGAAATTTTGAATGGTTTCAAAAGGTCTATCAGTAGGAGGGTTAATGTATATTACTTCTAGCAGGTCCTCAGCTCAATTCTGCTAAGCAGATTAATTTGCTAAACAATATTTCCTTCTTAGCAGCTCTATGAAAGTGGCTGTAGTCCAAGTCCTCCCATGTGGCTGGGGTTATATCAAACTTATGAGTCTTTATTCGCTCAGTGCACATCGTAGCCCTCTAGTGGTGAATTTGCACCCAGTGTCTTGATGATAAACACTTTGGCATTGTTTGAGCGTTGTGCGTATACCGTATTTTCCTGCGTATAAGACGCTCGGTGTATAAGGCGCATTACCCCAGAATCGGGGGAATGTGATTAAAGTGTCAACGTACAAGGCGCACCGCCGTATAAGGCGCACCATGACCGCTCAATATATAGTGCAGTGCATACCAGAAGCGCTATAGCACGACCATGCCGCCACCACCACGTCGTGTAGGAAAGTAGTCTGGTTGCGCCCAAGTGATCCCGCGGTGTTGTGCGTAATACACTGTGATTAATAATCGAGGTGAAAACAGAACCACGGCAAAGTTGACAACCTTGCACACATCGCATAGAGACTTAGTCATTAGAAAGCGTTGTAGATAAAAATGCGCGATCGTGTACGATGTTGGGCATGCTATTTTTAGAAACAGGGGATTTCTGCTTTTGGTATGACACACACGAGTGAGGTCTTTCGTGAGTATTATTTACGGTGAATGAATGCATGAAAATCTTGCGCTAACGACCTTCGTTGGAAAACACGGCCGCTTTGTTAGGTTGAGGTCCACCGAAAGTTACACAAGCGGTAATCATCACTTTGATCTCAAGCGACACCAGATAAGGCGCACCGTTAGATAAGACGCAGTGACGTTTTCGTACCTTTGAAAGTCAGATAAGCCGCGTCTTATACGCAGGAAAATACGGTACTTTATGTGCGTACGTTATGGTACTAAGTGCACGTGTACTTCTACCAGCCAATGATCGCTGGAGATATTCCACACGTACGCACATCAACTGCAAAATACGCCAAACAGGACGCACTAACGCTGCCCTTTAGCCCACAGCTGTCTAACAACATGCGCCCTCAACATCTCATGCACGGTGCGAATAGTGAAGATTTGGTCGGCCTTCAAAGACCACTGAGTTCAGTAGATGATGGTCCAGTAACTCACCCGTTCTAAGACACTTGAGTGGAACCTGTCTCTGTGCCATTGAGTTACCGCCGCTGTCGACGACGTTTAGACGTAGGAATGCAATCTCTTCGTAGTTAATCTGGAATGTAAACGTTTCATCCCATATGGGGTTGATGGCGTTCCTCGAGACGGCTTTTGTCTTCAACTTGCCGCAGTCCGCAGGGATACCTATAATCTCGATCTCGATGCTGTAGGATGAGGTAGGGTTACTCGTTGAGAGGAATTGGCCAGACACAATCTGCAAACATTTTCCAAATACAAACAAAATTAATTGAATGTTGTTGCCAAACATCTGAATTATATACAAATATAATGACAGATAGACAAACAAAAGGAACAAACAGACACACATACCAACAGACACACCAAAAAACCCCAAACAAACAAAAAATATTAAACAAGCAAACGAGGGTAAGGGTTTACCACGGTGTCTCTGGTAGCAAATTGATGATACCCCTTGAAAATCGTCTTTAGATGACATGGTTACTATCACTAGATAAAGCTATTATCAATATAATATTATTATTAAACAATTAAAGAAGCAAACAGACACACAAATACTGATCAACTAACAAAATGTAAACAAAAAAAATTTAAAAAAAATAAAAATTATGAGTGGATATTATTTGACTTACAGAGATGGTTAACTCCTTGGATTTGAGACCGTCAAAGACTTTGTCGTACGCATTAAACCGCTGGAATAAAGGATTTGTCTTGTCACGCAGATTAGCCGGCTTAAGAACGTAGCCAGAGTTGCCTGTCTGCTCAAACATTGTCTTATTGGTTAGCTGATTGGTGTCTGTAATTCAAAGATATGGAGCAAGACTCTGTGAATCTGACGACAAAGAACTTCAAACATACCAAATCTCTAACTGTTTTTCGAAAAAAACCTATTATGGTGAAACTTTCACAGGTTAGTGTTAATAATAATAATAATAATAATAATAATAATAATAATAATAATAATAATAATAATAATAATAATAATAATAATAATAATAATAATAATGTGTGGACTTATATAGCGCACGTATCCACCAACTGAGTGGTGCTCAAGGCGCATTATATTATTACCCCTGCTCATAAGGCTCATAAATCATTCCTGAAACCATCTCAGCTCCCTGGGGAGTATACAGCTCAATTGCTGCCATTACAGCGCATATAGGGCTAATCAACCAACTCTGCCCTCACAGGTACCCATTTAACCCCTGGGTGGAGAGAAGCAATTATGGTTAAGTGTCTTGCTCAAGGACACAAGTGTCACGGCCGGAATTTGAACCCACATTCTGCTGCTAACACCAGAACTTGAGTCCGGTAAGCTAGACCGCTCGGCCACGACACTCCATATTTCTTAAGATTTGTAGCTTTGCATGGTGAAAGGGATAAGTGAAGACTGTTTGCGGTGACACCATGTCAAAATTCTCTTTTGAGAAAATAACCGGTGGTTACAACTCAACATTTCGATCAGTATGCTCTGATCGTCTTCAGGAGTTTCTCCTTTTCAGAACTAATTAGAACTCAAAAGAGAATTTTCACATGGTGTCACAGTAGACAGTCTTTATTCATATATTTCTTGAAGACGAGATGGTTGAAAATAACATACCTTACCACATACCAATGTTGAACCTTTCCTTAGGTCAAAAAAAGGTCTCCGGATTCTGGTTTCTGTGCGCGTCACCTCAAACCCGTGTATCATCATTTTTAGTTTTCTTCTTTTTTTTTTTGCTATGAAACAATGTCCAATTGAAGCTGAAATTGCTGGATCAATTGGAATTCTGCCGTGCTGTGTTTTAAACGATTTTTTCACAAAGGGGTATGAACGTTTGCCCGATTTGTGAGGCCTCTCTTAGCCACCATACTTTGTATATGGGAAATTTGGTTTGGTTCCAATAACCGCGTATACTTTTATCACGTATTTATTTCAATGGTTGGCAAAAAAAGAAAAGAAAAAAAAAAGATTGGTAAAAAAAAAAGTGTGTCACCGCACCGATTTTGAAGCAGACCTATGACCAGAAACCAGAGACTTTTTTTGGGGGGCCTTAAAGTCAATTGTTCAAATTATTTTTGTTATCTCTAAAATGACATTATTACTGACATATGTACATATATCTCACGAATATAAGTGTATTTATTTACATACCTTCTGTTTGGTAGTTGAGAGCTACCATTTGGATTCCAAACGCCCAATAAATAACTGGATTGTAATTGGACGAGTCTATCCTCATGCCTGCTGGATACGTTCTCATCAGCTGGTACTCGGTATGCGTAACAAGCGCTAAGGAATATTCAAGAACAAATTACTTGTATCTCATTCTATTAAGAAAGCACTATTAAAACAGCCACCATATATCTATATACTTGTTTTATTGGCGAGTGCGTGAAGAGTAAATAACCAAACATTCCACTGCCATGTCACCATTTCGTCGGCTCAGAGCATTAAGGACTTATACATGCTCACTTTTCGACAACTTTATTTAAAAAAATGACAAAAGGTCTTCTAAGATTAAAAGGTACAATATCGTCACGATCAACATGGAATCAGAGTGCAAGTTTTAGATTAACTCAATGACTGAAATTATAATTAATTTAATAATAATTTTACTGTTGCCGCTTCATAAATGAGCCAGTAATTTTCAGTCACTGTGTTCATCTCAATCTAGGACACTGATTCCATGCCCTGTTGAATGTGTGCTCTGATCATGATAATACAGTCCCTTTAATTAGCTGTAATTACCTAAGTACAAGACAATGGGTCTTGATTGATTAATGTAAAATGTAAGTAATCCCATTGTTAAATAATATAAATTCAAATAAATTCAAATAATTAAATTCAAATTAATTTAGTTTTTTTTTTTTTCAAATTAGAAATTATGATGGTGCATACTTCCCCACCATTGGAAACCCTTTGCATGGGTGTGGATACTGACATTGGCTCAACATTATTCATCAAATGTTGGGACAACAGTGATTTTTTGACCCAACATAAGTTTTATCATCAGCCTAACATAGTGTAGCCGTGCAGGAATAAAATTAGGAAAGACGTTAAAAGGATATTTGATGAAGTGTGCTGGGAACTTGCGGAACATTCTCTTCAAGTTAGTCTCATTGACCGATGAGCAATGATAACACTTGGGTGTTTGTGTCAGGCTACTTAGCTGGTCTGCAGGGAAACTATCTGATGGTCCTCGGTCGGTATCCACAGACTCACCTGAAAATATACAGATTAGGATTATAAGACTGTTATAAGGTCCCTCTTGGTACAGCATTGGTACTTAGGCCAAAAGAAAGTCTGGTCTCCGTTTGTGTCGACTCAGACCCACGCGTCAACATTTTTAATTTTTATTATTATTTTTTTTGCTGGAACGATTGGAATTCTGCCGTGCTGTGTTTTAAACGACTTCTTCGCATAGGGGTATGAACGTTTGCCCAATTTGTGAGGCCTCTCTTAGCCACCATACTTTGTGTATGGGAAATTTAGTCTGGTTCCAATAACCGTGTATACATGTATCATGTAATTTCACTGGTTGGCAAAAAAAAAAGATTACAAAAGAAACAAAACAGGGATTACATAAAAAACCAAAACAACAACAGGTAACAGGGTTTATTATTAGCAATGATCATTAGTAATGATCTTTGAGGTCAGCATGTGATTGTTGCTAGATCAATGGGCTTCAATGAGAACAATTCTCAAGGGTCTGCTTTTTCATCATCATGTGAACAGGGCTTATTAAGGACCCCCCCCTACCCCTTGTCTACACTGCTGTACTTACTTCTGCTTAAGCTGAGTTCTTTGATTGATAGAGCAGGGCTCCCTGGGATGGACGTATTAGACGACGTACTTATCTTACGCTCCTTCTCTCGGCTTTTACTCATCTTGTCTTTACTTGAGCTTGATGGATCGGCAAATCCTGAACAAAAAAAACACCATTTCATGATTGATATACTGTCTTTGTCCCAAAGTCCAATACTGTCAGTTTTTTCCCTCGCACTGTCTCGCTCTGGAACTCCCTGCCTGCATCCTGTTTCCCTAACATCTGTAATCTCCCTCAGTTCAAAAGAAATTAATTAATTAATTAATTAATTAATTTATTTATTTCTTTCTTTCTTATTTAACATGGGTAGACCTTTCAGTGAAACACTGTTTTTCAAAGGTGCCCAGGAAACAAGGGCCCTTGTTATGTGAACTAGAAACACCGGGGTAAACCCCTACTCTTCCATGACAAGTGTTCTGGGTTCTTTTACGTGCATTACTTTAATAATCTAGTTCACAGGACCTACAGCTTAACGTCCCATCCGAAGGACGAAGTAATTATGGTTAAGTGTCTTGCTTAGGGACACAAGAGTCCATACCAGCCAGGCCGGGATTCAAACCCACATTCTGACAATGCCAGAACTTGAGTCCGATGCACTAGACCACTCGGCCACTACACTCCACTCAAGGAATCTTCTCTGTGGCTTGTATTGTTTATTTCTGTTTTGCCGCTCCCACCGTGAGTGACCTTTGTGGTCTAGGGAAGGGCGACCTACGTAACAAGCACCCACCAAATTTTTACTTAAAGGATAGCACCTCAGACCGAAAGATTTCAAGGAATGTTTGATACCATCATCAATTTTATATCAAGTTATTGTCTGGAGCCAATTTCATAGAGGTACTGCGCAGATAAAAATTGCTTACCACAAAAATTAGCTTAGCAGATGTCTTTGGTTACCAGCCAAACTTTCATACAGAATGTATGCATTTTGGCTGGAAGTCTGTTTTATATTGCTTAGCAAAAATATTTGCTTAGCAGAATTCTCTGCTTAGCTGCTCTGTGAAATTGGCCGCTGGACTCACCAGGAAACTTGACAGCCTGGGTATAGATGACAAGATTCGAGAGCTGAGCTGCAATCTGATGACCTTCTTTCTTCTTCTTGTGTTTCACCTGAGCCATCTTGTAAACATCATCACCGGCACCTTGAGATGAGGCAAGACTTCCGCTCCTCCTGTGTGTCAAGATTCGGCCACAAATTATGGGGTGTTTGTCTGTTAAGTTGAGAGAGGGAAGGTAGTGAAGGGGAGGGGTAGAGGTAACAAAGGGGAACAGGATTTTTGGGGCGATCACAAGTCATAAATGTTGAGACTGAGAGATGTATGTGATTTGACACTTTGCATGGTGAATTGGAGATGATAGATAAATAACCTCTTCTTGGAAGAAGTGGTGTGGTTCTGAAAAGAACTGGCAGTGAGAATAATTCTCAACGTTTTGAGCAGTGTGTTCTGTGTTCTGCGTTCTGCCCATCTTCAGGAGGATGCTGGACTGCTACTGATGCTGTGGCTTAAGTACTGAGCGATGTGTGTAAGGGGGTGTACTGGGGGTGTGTGTAGAGAATGTGTGGTTTACTGAGGTAGAGACTTTTAAGGAGGAACTAAGCTCTCTCCCCCACAACAAAATAAAGTAAAGAAATGTGCTGAAGACCATAAAAAACTGTTTTGTGTTGGAGCTGGTGGAGTTTGTCTTTTTGCTCAAAGAAAGACCCCAGAAATGATGGAAAAGCTTGAAAAGTAGAAAAGATCAGATTTGAGATTCTTTTTGTTTTGCCAAAAGGACTGTTATTATACACAGTTAACCACCACAGGACATACAAAGAGTGAAAAATAGAAATTTGAGGTTTTTCTTTTTGCTGAAATGTGGGAAGATTGGTTATCTATACTGGTATCCATCAAAAGACAAAACAGGAACACAAAGTTGAGGTTTTTTTTCTCTGCAAAAATGTGGCAACATATAATGTGTTGGTTATTCACAACCATTTTGACAAAACTTCTGTTTAGGAGCGAGGTTTCTTAAGAGTTGTAATAAGGGTTGGTTCTGACAAGGACCAGTGGTGAGATAACTCAACATTTCGATCAGTGTACTCTGATCTGCTTCAGGAGAATGCCAGACTCTAAAGGCAGGAACTGCTTAAGCAGCTGGGTAGGAACAACAATTATTACAACTCCTGAGATTGTTTACATGTTGCTACCTTAAACCCTAATCCTACAGTACTTCCACCATGCAAAAAAGCTTCAAATCCTAAAAGATTCTTCTGCCATTTGGCATTAAGGATACATATTTTGTACTATACCGGATTCTTATTGTACAATTAACTCACTTTTGTTAACTGGAAGATTGTGCTACCGTAAACCCTACTCCTACAGTACTTCCACCATGCAAGAAAGCTTCAAACCCTAAAAGATTCTTCTGCCATTTGGAATTATAGAATTAAGTATGCATATTTTGTACTAAACTGGGCCGATATTCATAAAAGCTTGCTAAGCCTAGTTGGCAACTAAAGTGGCCCCTAGTTGACAGCTAAGCCTAGTTGGAAGCTAAGTGATATTCATAAAACTTTGCTAAGCTTAGGTGGTTGCTAAGTTGGCTGCTAACGCTCGAGTTGATCTGGGGTGTCTCTAAGTCACTAGTTGGCAACTAAATCATTTGTGGGTTACACATCGGCCTCATTTGTGGGTTACATATAGGCCTCATGTACAGGATTTACTGCTGTTCTTAAAAGTCATTTGACCCATCTTGGTCTTGTCAGTCCAAAACAACACCATACCCTATTGAAATGCAAATTGCCATTCTCAGATTTTGTGGTTTCGCGAACTGCCTAACGTCCTAGCTGCCTGCTAGAAATATCTAGCTGGCAACTAGCTGGCAACATTCTTAGCAAGGTTTTATGAATACAAAGTTAGTTGGTAACCGTGGAGCAGGAAACTACGGATTTAGCAGGCTGTTAAGACCTAGTTGGCTGCTAAGTTAGCAGGCTTTTATGAATATCGGCCCTGGATGCTAATTTTACATTTGACTCACTTTTGTGAACCGGAAGATTGTTTAGCATTGACCACATTGTTGTTATTGACGGAGATGACTTTGGATGGTTCTTCGGATACTTCAGATATCTCCGTTGTGGTTGACTCCATTCTGGTTAAAGTGGCAGTCTTGCCTTCTGGTGTATCTCCGCTGGCTTCTATTAATCGTGAGAAATAAAACAGTTGAAAAGCTAGCATGAATTTAATTTCTCTATGTGTATGGTGGATTTGGTACTGGAAAAGGGCAGACAGGATAAATGGATTTGATTTCAAATCAGTTGTTAATTATCCTGACGAAATCCATCAGTTTGAGAAAGGATAGATTCTCAAAGAGGGGGCCCATCAGTGACAGTGACAGGTAAGAAACACTAGCGTGGTGTGTCGTCTAGGAACGCTCCTAAGGGTATTCAGTGGATGAGTCCAAGGGTTACGCCCTGGAGGGCAGGGTTGATTTTTCTGACATAACCCTCCAACTGTCACACAACTCAAACATATGGCTTTTGGAATTAAGTTTTTGGTTGAATCTGATCGTTGGTTGGTAGAGGCTATGTTTGAGAATTAGGGTGCTCACAATGATGGGGGTATTTTATGATGGACAGTGAAAGTAATAAAGGTTCAAGCTCACCGTCAATTGGTAAGACATCTTCATACGCATCTTCAAATTCATCATCCTCTTCCTCTGAGATGTCTCCCATGGAGGCGGTGGCGATAGCTAGCTCCGCCCCCCACTGACTCTTCTGTTCACCTGCAATCTGCATCATCTATACGTTCAATAAAGAAAGTCTTGAGAATGTGAAGAGAGTGTTGGATGTAGCAGAGGTTCTAGAACTCGCTGAATGTTTCAATAGAAATGCTGGTTTTAACTCAACATTGTATTGGGTTTAGACTGTAGGACTTAAATTCCGGAGAAATTTTACAACAGGACTAGCAACTTAAAAATTATACTAGATCAGAGAATATTGCCAGTGCTAATTTTTTAAATGATTTTTATATAGATAAAGCGTAAGGAAAAAACAACTACCACTGGACTGGTTAGGTCGAAGATTGCAACAGGACCTTTGTTTAAATCACTGGACTTGGGCCAGTGGTCTATCCAGTGGGTATTTCGAGCCCTGCAGGATTTTGTGCGAGATTGTAGATATTTTTTATTGGATTTGATTTGACAAAAGTAAAAAATCCTGAAAATGGGTAGTGGGCCTGGGTCTCCCTTTGGTCTAGAGGACAAAGCCCCCTGAACCTCCTGGATGTTTAATTTTGGAGGATTTACAGACTCTCCACATCCCCACAAACAAGAAACTAGAGGTTTGGACACAATACGGGCTACTTCTTTCTTTCCTTGGTGGCTACTTCTCTTCTTTCAAGAAAATTTTGAGGCAAATGGAAATTAGTAAAAAATCCTGAAAATCAGGAAAAATCCTGAGAAATCACAGGCCTGTTTTGTTTGTTCTTTTCCTTTTTTTGGAGAGGGATTTTAGTTGTTCCAGTGAGGAATTAGAAAAAAGAAAAAAAAGAAAAAAAAATAGACTGACCCTGTGCTTGAGAAGCTCTGGTGGTAGCTGGTTGGCTTTGATCTTCTTGTTCTTCAAAAGAATCTTCCCACGGAGTTCCTCTGGGCTGGGAAGGTGAGGTTCATCACCAAAGTCCGACTCACACATGAACCTTGTTACTAACTTCTCACCGAGTATATCCTGAGAATGAAGACAAGAATGGGTCAGCTTGATGATCAGGGAAAAGATTCTGACAAGGAGGAGGGAGTTATTACTCATATGATGAATTGTTGTATCAGTGCAATTCAGTTAATATCTTTGCTGCATTGGTGTATCCCAATTAGGCAATCAAGTAACATCTACATTACTGTGGAGGTTTTTTCCGCATTGAGATATTTTCATAAAATAGTTGTCGGAAGCTTGGTTTAACAGTAGAAAGTTGCCAAATTGAATTTGAAAAGCAGTGTTCCGATGAAAACAAACTGCCGGAAATTGCCCTTTAAATAGCGAAAAACAGAGACGATACATCTTTAAGTCACAAGATATTGACATGTGTTCGGTTGTAAATTTAAGATGAGAGTGTGTTTGTATAACTGAACTCAAAATATCTAACAGTGAAATTGCTTAAAGGGTCAATATCTTCACGATCAGAGCAGACTTTCAACAGGGCATGGAATCCGTGTCCTACTTCACTGACTGAAACTTACTGGCTCATGTATGCAGCAACAGCAGTAATACGACCCTATCAGTCACTGACTTAATCTAAAACTAACATTCCGATTCCATGCCCTGTTGATCGTGATGATACTGTCCCTTTAAGATCCATTATGTAGGATCACGTCACAATCTAGACACAAATAAACCATTCATCAAATAATCAAAAAAGTAATTCACTCACAATGAATATTTGAGCCATCCTTGCTTGTTGTGGGAGGGAGCAATGATTCTCAATGGATAGAATGATTGGATAGTCTGATGTCACAAAAGCAGCTCTGTTGATCGCCTCCACCACTTCCTGAAACATCACACAATGACGAATCCATGTCAAATTGAAATACCACAGAAGTATGCAAACATACGAGTAGACTGGTCCCATGTCTTTATCCTATCCTATTAACAATGTCAATTTCTGCCCCAATAATTGCTTTTGAACATTAAAATCAAGGAATTTAGGTTAAATTACACATAACAATATGCGCGTACCACCAATGAGCGCGCGTAATACGTATTGACTTACGAACAGGATATGGGATTGTGATTGGCATCTGTTGATTGGCCGATTCTAATTTACTACTAAAGCAGGTCATTTGTTGACCAACTGACTGACCTTAAAGCTGATCTTGGAGGTCAGTGTGTGACCATGGTAGATCAATGGGCTACCATCATCTCCATCCCAGCAGTCTAGCTCTACACATCTACAGCCGGTCAGCAAAATCTACAGGGATGAAACATTGTTTTATTAAGTGATGGAATAAGATGGTACTAAGCTATGGAACACCCTCAGTTTTGAATAACCCAACCCAACCCAACCCAACCCAACCCAACCCAACCTTACCCCAATTCAACTAACCTCAACTCAAACCCAACCCAACCCAACTCAAACCCAACCCAACCCAAACCAAACCTAACCCAGCCCGACCTCAACCCCATCCCAAACTCAGCATCAAACCCAATCCAAACCCAGCCCAGCCCAGCCCAATCCCATCCCAAACCAAACCTAGCCCAACCCCATTCCAAACCCAGCCCAACCCAACCCAAGCCAAGCCAACTCAACTCCAGCCCAGCCCAATCCCATCCCAAACCAAACCCAGCCCAACCCCATCCCAAATCCAACATTAAGCCCAATCGAAACCTCAGCCCAGCCCAGCCCAGCCCAGCCCAGCCCAGCCCAGCCCAGCCCAGCCCAATCCCAGCCCATCCCAAACCCAGCATCAAACCCAATCCAAACCCAGCCCAACTCAGCCCAGCCCAATCCCATCCCAAACCCAGCCCAAATCCAGCATCAAACCAAATCCAAACCTAGCCCAACCCAGCACAGCCCAACCCAGCACAGCCCAACCTTGCCCAGCCCAACCTTGCCCAGCCCAACCTTGCCCAGCCCAGCTCAACCCCAGCCCAGCTCAACCCCAGCCCAGCCCAGCCCAGAGGGGTAGGTTAAAAGTAAGCAAAGGTTGGGGGTGATAGGGTCAAACATATACCTGTGCATAGATCTCGACAGATGATTCCCCTCGTAACTGATGTCCAGTCAGGTATGTATTATGGGATGAATCTATGAAGTAATGACTCAATGGATGAGTGAGATCCTGCAATGATAAACAAACCAAGAAATTTTTATTATTCATTTCACTAATATTTGGTAAACTTTGAAAACCTACTAAGTTACATATTGATCATGTGGCTTGGTAGGCAAAATAGCAGTCAAATTCATCCTCAACTCCGTTTATCAAAATTTGGTGAATGCCAAATTTTGAACTCATTTTCATTAAATCCAAACTGAATATTAAGTCAATTATGATCACTTTTACAGCCCTAAATGACATAAACAACTCATATTTTCTGTCAAAAATCCCAAACCACTACCCAAGAATTCCATCACAAAAAAACTCATGAAACTACCTCTCGTTTGTAGACTCTTTCCTCATTGTTGAAGGCATAACTCTCCCTGTCCATCATGAAGCGGGCGAATCCCTCAAATGACAGGCACTGCTGGTCCCTTACCGAGGCTGTTGGCTCGTGGCGCTGGGTGGGTGTAAAATAAAAGCAGTGGTATAAATGAGAGAGACTTAAGCCTGATTCACACTTCATGCGAATGTGAAAGCAAAGTGAATTGGACCTTTTTTTATGGATAACAAAATTCACTGAAGCGGGATCCAAACTTGTACAAACTGATTGATTCCCAGGTTGTATCACAAGACAAGATATACTCTCTGGCCGCACAATATATACGGCTTCTGACTACAACAGCAATGAAGACAGACTATCTAAGGACCAACCCTATGAGAGTATCATTATCGGTTTGGTTACATTAACACCATCGCAAGGCTCACATCAAAGAAAATCAACCACATGAGTTAAACGGCAAGTAAAAGCCTTTCAAACTTACTGGGGATTTTTTAATTGCATGATTTAAAAAAAAAAATTATCACGGAATCTTGATCAGCCATAAGATTTTAATTAAGCTTGAATAATTATACTTAAAATGAAAGCATTTTAGAAGAATAGATTTTCCGGGATGACCATCGCCAACTTTACACCAAGTGAAAATTGATTAAATCTTGAAAATTTTTGCATATATCAAAACTGAGATGTTTGCATATCCAAATTCTGTAGATAAATAGCTTTCTGATGGTACCGAACACTTAGGATGCACTCATCATTAAAATCTGTGAAAGTTTTAAAAAGTCACTTTCTAATTATTTCATTTGTTAAATTTTGACTTGTAAACTGATACCAGAAAATAACATTGTGTGACTTTACGCTCATATCATAGGAACAAACCACACTTGGTTTTATTCCAACTTACCTGTATGACACTCAATGCTTCCTTCTCTTCCATTTCCTCCTCTTGCTCTCGCCCAAGAAATTGCTTCAGTTCCTCCACTCCCATCACGTGCGTTGTCACAGTCTGAACCCCAGTGCTGTTTGCCTGGACACTGGAGGCCGCAATGGCATCAGCAACCCGCCGATTGCTATCAGTCAGTGGCTCTACAAACATGTTTCTGGTCAGGCTGAACACTGTAAGGCGAGTACAGATGTAAGACCAATTGGGTTATTTTCCTGTATGTGCCAACTTGTATTCAGGGGTGTGTTTTGGCGACCACGAACAGAAACTTGTTTCTGAGGTCAAATTCTTGACCAGAAACATAGGCCGTTTTCGAAACATCTGGCTTCGTCTCCGTCTTGGCTCCGTTCGTACGGTTTTTCAATGATGACAACCTGGAGACGAAGCCGAAGCCAGTGCTTTCAAAAACGCCCATAGCTATCCGAAAACGAGAACGTAACCAGAAAATTGTTTTCAGTTTGTGACATGTTCAATCATCAACGTTTCTCAAAATATAATAATAATAATAATAATAATGTGGACTCATAAATCATTCCTGAAACCATCTCAGCTCCCTGGGGAGTACACAGCTCAATTGCTGCCATTACAGCGCATATAGGGCTAATCAAACACATCAACCAGCTCTGCCCTCACAGGTACCCATTTACCCCTGGGTGGAGAGAAGCAATTATGGTAAAGTGTCTTGCTCAAGGACACAAGCACCATGGTCGCGGTTGGGATTCGAACCCACATTCTGACGACTCAGCCATCAGAACACAAATCCGATGCACTAAACCGCTCGACCATGGCACTCCATATACGGTGTAATTAAAATTTTGGCAAAATAGAACTTAATCGTGAGTGCTAGTAATAAACTTGAAATATATGCTTGTATACAAACAATCATTCCATATTTTAACAAATAATTAACAAAACTTTCGTTACTTTTTACAATCCACCATCCTGAAACGAGGCATAACCGATCACAAACTTTGGTTCACGTCATCGCAGCACAACCGAACTCGTGAAAAAGCTTAACCAATGACTGAAGCCCAAACATGTTTCTGGTCAGGGTCGCGAAAACGTGCCTTAAATTGCTGTTACAGAAATAGGCGTTTATGCAGGGAAATGGATATTGCATAGACTACTTCACAAATATATACATGTGAATTACATCATGGTCTAGCTCATTTATAATTGAACAGTCGACGTAGTTGCATTACTAAACTGAACAAATCAAAGAAACACATGGCTAACTAATGTTCAGCGTAGCTGTAACAGTGATAGATAATATCTTGGGAGGTAAGATCAGTTTTGCAGTATTTTGTTGTTAGTATTACGCAAAACGGCTTGCGCGTGCACACTGTGGTATTTGCAAAGAGGTCTATGGTTAGGTTGACTTTAGGCCCCCCCCAAAATAGTCTCCGTTTTCTGGTCTCTGTGTGTGTCACCTCAGACCCGCACGTCGGCAGTTTTAATTTTCTCTTTTTTGCTATGAAACGATGTCCAATTGCTGCCAAAATTGCTGGATCGATTGGAATTCTGCCATGCTGTGCTTTAAATGACTTTTTCACATAGGGGTATGAATGTTTGCCCGATTTGTGAGGCCTCTCTTAGCCACCATACTTTGTGTATGGGAAATTTGGTCCCTGCGTATACAATGTATCTTGTATTTCCCTGTTGGCAAAAAAAAAAGATGGCCGAAAAAAAAAGTGCGTCACTGCACCGATTTTGAAGATGACTGATGACCAGAAACCGGAGACTTTTTTTTTTGGCCTTATTCATAATATGCAAACTATTTGACACATCTATTCATTTTTATTATTATTATTATTAGATCATATTATAGGCAAAAATACAAAATTCATAAATAATTTATACATAAAATTCATAAATAATTTATACATAGGCCTACACATCACAATTCCTAAAAATTTATGAAGAGGTGAGATGTGTTCAACTTGTGTGGAATGAGCATCAGATCCTAACCCTATTTTATGAACTGTGTTTCAGTGTTTGAGTGGAGCACAACCCACTTAATCCTACCAATCATAACATCATCTAGTGGTGTCATTCCCTTCATGGTGTGCCACCAATCATATTATACAATAGCTAGAGTAGAATAATAAGTACATAATGAACATTGACTGCTGACAATATGAATGCACTTTATTTCAGTGTCTGCAAAGAGAACAAACATAAACTCATTGGCGGATCCAGGGGGGGGCTAAGGGGGCTGTAGCCCCCCCTAAAATCGTTTAAAAAAAATTAAAAACAAAAAAAAAAAAAGAGAAAGAGAGAGAGAGAGGGGGAGGGAGGGGAGAACGCACTCTCATTTCCCCCTCACTGTGCTTTGTTTTTCTCTCCCTTTGATTATTTCATTGTAATTTTTGTAGTACTGAAAAATAATTGCTTTTGATTCTCAGCCCCCCCCCCCCGCTAAAAAATGTTCTGGATCCGCCCATGAAACTGTACCAATCATAACATCATCTTATGATTGGTAGAGTAAAATAATGATGGCATTATGATACGTACTCGTTCCCTGTATATATCCTGCTTCGCTATCTGCACTCTTAGGTCCGACTGCTAAGGAGTCTTTGTTTGACGAGTAAGGCTTGGAGTACGAGTCAAATATATCCTTAAGATCCTTCCGGCAGCGCAGACTGAAAGACTTGAACAATTCCACAAATTCTGTAAATAAAATAAAGGTAAATTGCTTACCAGAAAAAAAAAATGCTTAGCAGATTGCTTTGGTTACCAGCCAAATGTTCATACAGAATGTATGCATTTTGGCTGGTAGTCTGTTTTATTATTGTTTAACAAAAATATTGGCTTAGCAAAATTCTCTGCTTAGCTGCTCTATGAAATTGGGTCCTGGTTATAAGAAGAAATTATTTACTTGGTAAGTGAAGTAAATATTCCATGTAACAGTCCCGTTAAACCTCTGAGTTACTTCTCGAAATATAACATAAACCCCTAAAGAGTTTTAAACCTGACTTTACCATAAACAACGTCTCAAACTTACCTGTGAATGAAAGCTGTGAGTTCATGGTCAGAAGGGATTGGGTTCCCATACTACCGACACTGGGTGACTTCTTCCGTGGGTGATGTGACAATGGGTACTCCTGACCAAACTCACTGTAGCTGGAATCGGTGTGACTACGGGTGGAGTCTGTCCTACTCCGTGTGGAATCGGTCTGGCTACGGTCGGTCAAGATTGAGGTGGAGTTTGACGTTGTGTCATAATCTGTTGGGAAAACAAGTAAGAAACAAAGATACATAGAAGAGTTTTTTTTATCAGCTGGACGATCAATCAACACAATGATCAATGCATCTTGATAACAAAGCCTTATTTTGTAGTGCTGTTTAACCCTTTAAACTCAGCCCTGTAGAATATCGGACGCCGGCGTCCGATGAAATAAATCAATTCTTACACAACATCTGTACGCCATTTTTTTCCAAAAGGTTGGTGGGGGTCAAAACTTTGATAAAAATGTAGGCCCATATGTAAGCTTTCCAATGGTATATAATGTGATAAGGTTTTTGAGAAGTAAGGCAGAATTTTTTATACAAAGAACAAAATTCACCAAAACAGGCCCGAGTTTAAAGGGTTATAAGGGACAGTATCATCATGATCCGAGCAGACTTTCAAAAGGGCATGGAATCGGCTTAGCAGATAAAATTGCTTCCCAGAAAAATTAGCTTAGCAAATTGTTTTGGTTACCAGCCACACTTTCGTACAAAATGTATACATTTTGGCTGGTAGTCAGTGTTATATTGCTTAGCAAAAATATTTGCTTAGCAAAATTCTCTGCTTAGCTGCTCTGTGAAATTGGACCCTGGGACTTAAATGGGCTATAACCATGTAAGCATACAATTCTGTTAAGCAGTATTATTTAGCAGTGTTCCTTAATTGCTAGGTGCACCAATATAAAGTCATATAAAATTACCAACAGAAATTACAAATTGCAAAGCACTGTCCACATCAAGAAATTGAATTAGTATGTACTCTGTGCTTATACATCTCATAGAGTGTCGTGGCCAAGCGGTCTAGCTTACCGGACTCAAGTTCTGGTGTTAGCAGCAGAATGTGGGTTCGAATCCCGGCCGTGACACTTGTGTCCTTCAGCAAGACACTTAACCATAATTGCTTCTCTCCACCCAGGGGTTAAATGGGTACCTGTGAGGGCAGAGTTGGTTGATTAGCCCTATATGCGCTGTAATGGCAGCAATTGAGCTGTATACTCCCCAGGGAGCTGAGATGGTTTCAGGAATGATTTATGAGCCTTATGAGCAGGGGTAATGATATAATGCGCCTTGAGCACCACTTAGTTGGTGGATACGTGCGCTATATAAGTCCACACATTATTATTATTATTATCGTATTATGAGTATAGAAATAAATGTGTACTGAATTGAACTGAATGAAATTTAATTTAAAATATTCAATTGAAATCCTCAAAACAGATAAAGTACTTTTGCACTAATACGCATGAACATAATCTCATGGAAGTCGTTTTGGAAATGCGGCAATCGATCAATAGTCACTATTTTTGTACCTTTGCTTTCTGTCATGGATCCATTAAGCTCTGATATTCCGCTGTCGTCAGTAATTGTCCGTACCCCATCCTGTATATCCATGCTGGATGATGGCGAGTCATCGACATCCATTGACCCTTGGAAGGTATCGCTGGCTATGGAACGTGTATACATCTTCTTCATCGCTTTTTTCTTGAAGCTTTGCGATTTGCGGCCTCGGTTCTTTAGCTTGTTGTCCTCGGATCCCTAAGGTTCAGAAAGGGATTATTTATTTGCTAATCAGCTGATAAAAATGTAGTGTTTTTTTTTCTTCAAATTTTACCAGAAATTTTCCTTTTAATCAGAGGAAAGGAAAACAAATGCTTAAAAATTACACATTTCTCAAAATAATTATGAGAAACATGGTCAGTAAATATTTAAATATGTCTACAAATTATTTTATTGTGGCCCTGTAACTGATTCACCTAACTGTTAGACCAAGCATCATACAACTATTTTATGAAATATCTTACCACAAAGAAGTTTTTCCCCAACAAAATATCAACAAAATGTGAACAAAAATGGAGGACACATTACAATTTTCTACTGACCTTTTGAGCTGATATGAGTGACTTCTGCTTAATGACAATCTTCTTGGCAGGTAAGTTAAATCCTGTTGGGGGTTTGTTGTAGACCGATAATGAGTCAGCGCTCTGACTCTTCTCGCTCGGCAGTTTCTTCATGGCAAGATTCTTCCCACCAAAAACCTGAACGAACAAGAAGAAAAACACAAAAAAATAAACAAGATCATTGTAAAAAATTGTATTCTATTCAGTTATTGTCCCCATCCATTCCTTCCAAAGCCAACGTCTAACCTGAGATGGAATTATACTCACTTTAATTGCTTCCAATGGAGTTGGTCCAACACATTTTCCATCTTCAAAAAACAAGTTTAGGTATTCCCGTTGTAACCACACTATCCTCCGATCGGCAGTGAACATCCGGTGTTTCCTAATAGCTCTGATTACAGCACGCAGGCCGTATGCCCACAGGGAAACCGTTCTACTTGGTCCCGCAAAATGAAGAAGTCTATTGTCAACGATTCCGCCGCCGAATAACACGGCGAAAGAGTTCTCACCCTGGGTCATCCCGGGGAGGTTATGCCTCTTGGCAATTTGATTGAAGTCAACTTCTTGGTCGCCAAGGAACACATCCTTGGCGCTCATTAAGTCCAGATATCCCTCCTCAAGCCCATTGGCTATCATGGAGCTTGAGTTGTACTTATTGCACAGTATCGATTCCAAGCAGCTCTCCGAGTCGTCCCCGTTGATGGATACCTTGGACCAGACCAGGAGGCTGTTGCTGGGGTCAAGACGAAGCTGGCAGACGGTAGATTTCTCCTCCTCCCAGTGTATGGCCGTGGTGCCGTGATGCATACACTGGAGGTGGTGGAGATCTCGTTCAAGGAGATGGTGTGGAATGATCTGAATATGGTGTGGGTTAGGCACAGGGTGGATCGGCTCATAAGGGTATTCCTGATCATCACAGGAAATGTAAGAAGATTTGCCCGTTGACTTTGTATCATCTTCTTTGCCTTCACTGTATAAATTAAACCAAAAAATACAAAACTTTCACTTAAATTTTATATCAGTTTGTTGCAGTTTCAATCATTATTTTCTTTTTAGAATGATATGAGATGTAAATACTGTGTCTGTACGCTGGCTATTTAAACTGATATCATCTAGCTCCCAGACTTATGTGTGTGTCTGCCAGTGTCAACATAATCATCTCCCTCCCCTTTCCTTATCTTTCCTCAGACTATCGTTTCCTCTCTGCTGGTCCTCTCTGCTGCCCGACCGCACAGCCTGACATCATTCAGCACCCAGCATGTGTCTGTATCCGTCAGTGTCAGTATGTCATAACCACCTCTCTCCCATTTCACTATTTTTCCCCCAGACTGTCGTTTCCTAAGATTGTTCCACACCTAATGTGTTTCTATGTCTGTCAATGTCTATCACCCCGTCTATATGTCTGTCTGTCACTGTCCTTTCAATCTCTTAACGCTGACTACCTGAATGTTCTCTCTGCAGCCTGATGACATAACCTGATATCATTTAGCACCTAGTGTCTGTCTCCCTCTATCACCCCGTCTGTCTGTATGTCACTCTCACCTTTCACTATCTTTACCCTGACTGTTGTTCCTCTCAGCGGCCTGCCGACATAATCTGATATCATTTAACACCCAGTTAGTTCTCATCATTTTGTCTGTGTTCAGTAGACCCCCTGTATACTCACTGTCCACTTCCTAGATATCCATGAAGAAAACATGTATACTATTAATCCTAACCACCCCAAATCCTCCAAAATCCTCCAAGGGGCACTTTTTGGGAAGAATTCAGCACTGTTGGAAACTGGTATTTTTACCTCTTCAAATGTGGCAAATTACTACCTGGCAAGAAGTACAGGCCATAAGTGCTGAATATGAAAGATCAACGAAAATGCATGGTGCATTTTGAAGATAAGGGCATGTTTCCAAAAGTGAACTGATGGATTTTGGAGGATCCAGGAAGGTTCCTAGCCAGAATACCTAGGGGGTTAGGGTTATTCTGAAGATTAAAATCAGGCATGCAACTGCAGTTTGTCGAAAAAAGAGGAAAATGCCAGGCACAGCAAGAATTTATACTGTTTTTCAGTTTTCAAATGGCACAGCTGAAAAACCAAAAAAGAGGAAATCAGCTGATCCGCTGAAAAGTTGCATGCCTGTAAAATAAAGAAGGTTTGTAGTGTCCTAAAATCTCTGTTGTGAACTTTGACCTTGTTTTTTTTTTCAGGGGAAAAACCTTGGTAGTTCTAGATAGAACCTTTGGTTTAAATCAATATTTTGATCAGTATGTTATGACTGCCTTGATTGAGAACATGATTGAAAGAGTCAATTTACTACTTGGGCATCTAGCCAAAGATATGTCAACTCAATTTGGAAATCTGTTAAAGAGAGGCTACATTTTTATATAAACATACTTTTTGTAAAGATGATGATAGTATCAGACACCCCCTAAAATCTTTCTTTCAGAGGTGCAATAATGGGGAAAAAAAAAAAAATATTGACTGAATTTTCAACTTTGTGAGATGAACACTACCAACAATTCTGAATAAATGTTCCCTATTTTCGTTTCTTTTCCAAAAATTTGTCATATATTTTTAAGAACATATCTCTTTGATTCTTCTTAAAGTAAGGGTGCATCTACAGACATTTAACTAAACGTATATACTGGTTTTAATGACAACTACGTGTATCAAGTGTAACATCCCTTTAATGTATTGTAATTAAATATATATACATGTATATCTGATTTGCCACATCCAGTTTGGCTATAAGAAATGAATTTATCCGACAAGCCATCTTTGATTAATCAAGTACTGGCTGCCAGAATATTATGAGATTGTGCCAACGGGAAGAGCTTAATCCAAATTACTTTTTCCTTGACTGTGTTTTGTTAAGATAACTTGGGGCAGCTCAGATTACCTATTTGTATTTGTGAAAGCAATCTATCCAAGCTTCTGAAGTTTCTCCAACACCTGTTTCACTTATTTCAGGAACTTTTTCATCTCCATCTTTTATTTCGACCAGTGAAAATTGCCACTTAGAAAAAAATCAATCTTA
The DNA here is from genome assembly GCA_029582265.1 of Zoroaster sp. YZ-2022. NCBI lineage: Eukaryota > Metazoa > Echinodermata > Asteroidea > Forcipulatida > Zoroasteridae > Zoroaster > Zoroaster sp. YZ-2022. The sequence goes on along the minus strand of CM055832.1, from coordinate 32,467,895 downwards.
GCCAGAGGACAGCTCTAAAGCTGGGAGGATTATATTTTTGTATTTGTAAATTATTTTGTTGCTTTGGATGAAATCGAGGAGACTTTTTTATAGGTCGACTGTTTGTACAGGAAAACTTTAAATCAACCTTATATTTTGATGTCGCCATGATTCATATAGAGTCAAATGTGTGTTATGAGTTCAGCCAGGGGACAATTGAATACCGTTTGTTACCGTTATGACAAACATTTGTTAAACCGAAAATTACCCTTTTGCTCCAATAGTTTTTGTGTTAAGTATCGAAGCTATGAATCGCTATAAGGAATGACAACTTCAGTAACAATTTTGTGTGGAACAAAACGACGTTTCTTTAAAGCGGTGTTACAGTGTATAGTAGCAGCTATATTGGACATGTAGCTGCACTCTCAATGTTTCATTGAGTCATAATATGCCTTTTTCCTGTTTTTAGGCCAAAGACATATTGATTTGGTCTATAGTCCAGAGATTGCAACATCTATTTTAATATATGAAATGTTCAATTATTATGAACTGAATTTTACTGCAACAAAGCATTGAACTCAGGTGCACCCAAGGAGGTGCTAGGAGGCCCCCCCCTCCTCCCCTAAAATTTTCCAATTTAAATATAAAAAAAAAAATTTTGTTTACAAAAAAATCTATAAATAAATTTGGCAACAAATATTTGGTACCTTTATTTCAATACTTATTTAACAAAATGAGGATGGAGGAGGGGAAGTTGTGTTATGCTGGTGTACTGGTGGCCTGACAAAATCGGGGGAGGGGTGTATGCTTTTAGGCAAGTGATGAGAGGGGGGCTGAAGGGAAAATTCCAGGTGTGTCACTGAATGAACTAGCTGTAATCTTATATGAATCTTTGGACACTTTGTGCAACAATCTGTCACATTATTTGCCCAATCATCCAAGCAGCAACACTGAATGAACTAGCTGGAATCTAATATGAATCTTTGGACACTTTGTGCAACAATCTGTCACATTATTTGCCCAATCATCCAAGCAGCAACACTGAATGAACTAGCTGGAATCTAATATGAATCTTTGGACACTTTGTGCAACAACCTGTCACATTATTTGCCCAATCATCCAAGCAGCAACACTGGATGAACTAGCTGGAATCTTATATGAATCTTTGGACACTTTGTGCAACAACCTGTCACATTATTTGCCCAATCATCCAAGCAGCAACACTGGATGAACTAGCTGGAATCTAATATGAATCTTTGGACACTTTGTGCAACAATCTGTCACATTATTTGCCCAATCATCCAAGCAGCAACACTGGATGAACTAGCTGGAATCTAATATGAATCTTTGGACACTTTGTGCAACAATCTGTCACATTATTTGCCCAATCATCCAAGCAGCAACACTGGATGAACTAGCTGGAATCTAATATGAATCTTTGGACACTTTGTGCAACAATCTGTCACATTATTTGCCCAATCATCCAACCAAAAACCGTCAAAAGAACTAACCAAAAATGTGGCTATCCCAAGGAATTGACAAGCCCTTATCCTTACTTTATCTGTGGAATCTGGAACTGCTACGACAGGTGAGTTCTCGTCATAAATACATTGCAGTTCTCGAAGGAACGCCCCAAAGTATGGAACGACTTTACACCCAGGTATACAGATGGCACGATCCACTGCATCGCGATATTCCATACTGTTCCCGTTGATGGACTCATAGAGTGACATCATGGCTTCAACGTCACCCTCGTCAGATCCTTGGAACAGCGGGCGGACCAGCAGGGACCTGGAGCAATCGAAAAAGTTCCTGGGTGGGCAGTGGAGACGATACCGAGATGGGTAGAAATGTATAAAAATGATTGAGAATGAAGTAATATGATGACCTAATGAATGAAGAAAATACTAGGATAATGTGACTATACTTACTCATGTAGTGGCCATCTTAATATTGTTATACACAAGTCTCTAGACCTTTCTTCTGCAATGTCACAACCAGTGGTTTGCAAACTATGAGCAGTCATAAGTGCAAAAATTATTAAAATGTTTTAAAAATACCAAAACATTTTTAAAAACACTGATTATTCAAAAAATACCTAGGCCTATACCAAGACAAAATGAATGTCCCTTTTTAATAATTACTAGGGTTTTAAATGTTTCATTTTGGGCACAATCTATCACTAACCACGATTAAAATTTGTGATCATGGCGCTCAATGTTAAAACAAAAGACAGGTCTACAGGAATCATTGTGAGGCTAATGCCAAAAACAGACTGGTGCCTTTTGAAAATAGTTTTTTCAAAGTTACTTTATGTAAATTGTAGTCAGGAAACCAATTGGGTTTTTTTTCTTCAGAACCAACACATCTAAAACCGAAAAGGGAGAATTACATGGTACTATCGCAAGTGTTAAATAGATTGAACATTCCACCATGCAAAGCTTCAAATCTTGTTCATCTTGCAGTTTCACAAATAATGTACGTCCCAAGTTAAATAGATTGAACATTCCACCATGCAAAGCTTAAAATCTTGTTCATCTTGCAGTTTCACAAATAATGTACGTCCCAAGTTAAATAGATTGAACATTCCACCATGCAAAGCTTCAAATCTTGTTCATCTTGCAGTTTCACAAATGATGTACGTCCCAAACCAAAGGTTTTATTTTAGTGTTTTTTTTAAAATTTTATTAGGACATTTGGGCTGAAGGGATTGTTGTCACCCAGGGTACTTCCCAATGGTACCCAGGCAATCATTAAAGTACACAAACCTACATGTACATAGGATTGAGATTGCCTGGCTACCATTGGAGAGTACCCTAGGTGACAACGACCCTGGCTCCCTTACAGCATGGAGGAAGAAAACAGCCCTCCATGCTTACAGTGGTACCCAGGCAATCATACAAAGTACACAAACCTACATAGGATTGAGATTGCTTGGGTAGAGTACCCTAGGTGACAACGACCCCGGCTCCCTTACAGTGGTACCCAGGCAATCATACAAAGTACACAAACCTGCATAGGATTGAAATTGTCTGGGTACCATTGGAGAGTACCCTTGGTGATAAAGACCACTTCTGCATCATTTAGTTCAATTTACATCATCAACCCATAAATCTAATCTGATGTTTATTTTGGTGAAAATGAAATATCTATGGACTAACACTCTGGTGTCGGACTAACAATCTGGTGTCGGACACACACGTTGCATCATTTGTGAAACTGCTCATGGTACCTCTACTTGGACAGAGCAAACCGATCACACAGCAATGTTTTGTGGTATGTGCAGAAGCAAACGTAATGTGCAGACCTATCTAAATGTCTACTGATGGAGATCGTCACATGCGTGTTGACAGCTTCTAATAAACAAAGCTCAAAATGCTAGGCATTTTAAACCAGGGACTTCATAAGGCTATGTAAACAGAATTGATTGGTGATCATCTACATGTACACGTCTGACCATGGAGGTAGAATAAGATCTTATTCTACCTCCATGGTCTGACCTACTTCATCAGAAGTAGGACAGATACTAACCCGATACTTTTTAATTTATAATTTTTTTTTTAACCCTCTTACTACTACAAGTGTCAAAATCAGTCAAAATGTTGATATACTTGCCAAGGTACATGTATATCTAGTGCACTTAAAAGTCAAACACTGTCAAACCTTGTACTAAGTACATTGACAGGTCAAAATGAGTCGACCGTTTTTGACTGGTAAAAGCATTGTCTGGTATTGCTCAGGGTGGTCAAAATGACAGTAAAAACCAGTAAAAATGCCCCTGTGTGGACATTTGGGTCACCAGTCAAAACAGGCAGTTGACTGATTTTGACCTCTATAGCAACTTCCCACTAAAGTGCAACAATAGTAGGAGGTATAAGGGTTAAATTCTTATGACTGCTCCAATAATTGGTACAAATATAAAAATAAATGCGCAATAAAATTTGTTTCCCTGTAAAATAAAAGTGATTGATTTGTGTTTTGCCCTGTGAGGTGAGTGAAGTGTTCAGTTTATTGGAAAAGGAAAATCTCCCACCCTGTCCTTATTTTTGACGATCAACAGTTTTCTATGTTTACTTAGCCTATAACCACTGACCTTTGACACAGGAAGTAAAAGCAGAAAAACAAATGTTATGAAAGTAGCTCACAACAAGCAAGATGCAATATAAAAACAAAATAACAGTTTGGAAATGAGTGTGAATCAACAGAGAGCATTTTGCATTCAGATTTGACAACTGAAATGCATGAAATAAAAGCACAGCTCACACTCTTTGATCAACTTGTTTTCAGTGAGAGAGAGCCTGTGGTGTAATCATGTTACATCTCCAATGAATTGTTATAAAGTGTGAATTGTTATCAAGTACACTTGGTGGTTTGAGTAATGGTTTCTTCTCAGAACCAACACAACAGAGTCTCCTGACTGTTTGAGCATACTAGTTGAAACATTGAGAACAAGCCAACCGCCTCTTCTCAGAGACATCACTTCTTCCAAGAAGAGATTAATACATGGTTGTACCCGAAATAACTCACCAACATCTATCACCACCATGCAAAGCTTCAAATCCTACAACCAACACACTGTCACTAGAGACATTACAATTAGTGCTTCCACATGCTTCCTATATGACATAAAACACAATAAAGGGGGCCACTTTGCATCCGTCACGTTAGCAGTTTTTCCAATGGTTGTTATTTATTTTTAAGTACCCGAAACCGACCAAAAAGTGTTTCAACATGTGAATGGACATGCAGACTTATACTAGAATTAATTTGAGTTGATTTATTTTAATTTTAAATTTTTTTATTTATTTTTTACCCTCAAATTTCCATAAAAATTGGATGGAAAAAGTTACCTCACTTTTCCGTCCATTTGTTGATGGAAATTTTAGGCTAATTAAAAAAATAATAGTAATAATCAACTCAAATTATCTTTAGGATAAGCATGCATGTCTATTCAAATGTTGAAATTCTTTTTGGGTGGTTTCAGATATTTAAAAAAAAATTACAACCATAAGAAAAACTGCTAATGTGATGGTAGGAAAGTGGCCCCCTTTATTGTGTTTTATGTCATATCTGTTCTTCAACCAGTCAAAGCTTCAAATTCTACTTAAAGCCAAAAAAAAGAAAGAAACAAGTGTCTGTTTTCTGGTCTCTGCATGCGTCGCCTCAGACCCACGTATCGGCATTTTTAATTTCCTTTTTTTGCTATGAAACGTGAAACGTGAAACGTGAAACGTGAAACGATGTTCAATTGCGGGCAAAATTGCTGGATCGATTGGAATTCTGTCGTGCTGTGTTTTAAACGACTTTTTAACAATGGGGTATGAACGTTTGCCCGATTTGTGAGGCCTCTCTTAGCCACCATACTTTGTATATGGGAAATTTGGTCCCTGCTGAAAAAACAAAAAAAAACAAAAAAAAAACGTGTCACCGCACCGATTTTGAAGCTGACCTATGACCAGAAACCAGAGATTTGTTTTACCTAAAGCCATTAAAAAAAAAAATTACTTAGATTACCGTACATGTACATAATTTCTTCTGCCAAAGTTGAGTGGGTAAATCTGAGTGCATTTCACTATTTTCTTGTCAATAATAACACAGTAAAATTAGCTGTAATTTTCACAGGTTAGTTTTTATACAACGTGTATATCTTGATTCTTATAAAGTATGGATGCATTTACAGATATTTTACCAAACATGTGTACTGTACCCAATTTCATAGCGCTGCTTACCGGTAAGAAAATTCTCATGCTATAGCAGAAAGTTTTGCTTAAGCATTAGCGATTTTACAGGTTAGTAAAAAAAAGTCAGGAACGGCGCTTGGCGTTCATCATGGATTTGTATCATTGTGTCAATTTGCTGGCAATAGCGGTCAGCAAGTTGGCATGCCTTTCACTATGCTTAATGGTTAGCAGTGCTATGAAATAAAATACGTAAAGTAAGCAAAATATTGGCTGCTTAGGTCCTGGGTTTATGGGAAACAGCAACATACGATTAAAAAAACTGCACACTGAATATAATAAAAGCATGCCTTGGACTGCCAGTAACATACAAACTGGTAGTCCGCTGCATTCACCCAGCCATTTATATGAATATTCATGACAGTAAGAGCAAGGTTGCGGTACCACCATGTAATATCTCTAATGAGTTGAAATAATGTGTTGGTTCTGAGAATAACTAGTGGTTTGACAACTCAACGTTTCAATCGGTATACTCTGATCGTCTTCTTTGAACAAACACACTAATAATACAAGGGAGTGGACCTTAACAGAAGCCGTTAAATTTACCATTGGGTAGCTAAAACTTAAAACCACCAGCCCAGCTAGCGGGAAAAAAAAAGTTAAGGTCTAACTTTCAATCCTACTGAATATTCATGACATCCATGAATGAATATTCATGTATATTCAATCTATAAATATTCATGTATATTCAATCTATGAATATTCATGTTTGTTATTATTTACCTGAGGCCATCTAGTATCTCCATGACAGCGTTGAAGTTGCCCATATTCCAGCAGGCGTTGGCTACTTGTACCAGACTGGTGAGTAGCATTGTTTTGTTCTCTTCACCTTCAGTCACAATGAGCTCCGTCACCCAGTCACTCACCTTTCAAATACAACCAAAAAGTTCATCGTCAACTTTGGTTTTTCACGTCAAATAGATAAGGTACAAGCAAGACAAGGGCAGATCGGGAGTGGCATAAAAGGGGTCAAACAGCAAGGAAAAGGGCAGGACGGCACACTTCCAAAAAAAGTGGGGAGTGCGTGGGTACAAACCAAAATGTATGGTAAATTTATATGCATCATGACCAAAAGAGGTTGTTTCCTTCTTTAAATAAAATAGCGATGTTCCAAGGAAAAATAACATTTTCAGAAACATTTTCACAAATTGCTGTTAAAATAGTGAAAAACATGGGCGATACATCTTCAAAGGGACAATATCGTAACGATCAACAAGACACGGAATTGGATTGCTAGTTTTAGTTTTTCAGTGATTGAAACTAATATCCCACTTGATTAGGTCATATTACCGTTGCTGCTGCATAAATGAGTCAGTAATTTTCAGTCACTTTGTTCATCTTAAACTAGGACATTGATTCCACGCCCTGTTGAAACTCGGACAGTATTGTCCCTTTAACAAACAAAACTAAAATTCATATACATGTACCTCTCTAAACCTGAGATGCAGGTCCTTCACGGTCTTGTTCCCCATCTCATCCCCAGTCATAAACTCTGGTCCCTGGCCGCGGTTGTTGGTGACCTGTCTGACGTAGCTCGCAGGCGGTACCTCGCAGAAGAGAGCATGCTCAGTCTCTGTTAGGATAAGGGCGACCTCTTCCGGGAAGTGGAGCAGTTTTCGACACCGATCGAATTCCTCTTGGTAGAGGGAGGTCTGCATCTGAAGAATGTTTGGGGCATCTGGACTACTGGGCTTGACTGTGGGTACAGACAAAGTGGAAGATAGAAATGATAGAAAATGGCTGTCAGTTGCAGGCAAGTTTCTTTAGGATAGGGGAGGCTACACCAAACAAGATTCGCATCCCCACCAAAAAAATTAACAAATCTAATGAAATTAGTAACTTTGTCCTTGCTCACAAATTTTAAATAATTAAAATTGATCATAATCCTAATAATCTATAAAATACGAGTGTTTCATATATTTATATAACAAATGGGCCTTTCTAAAAGTTTAATTAGACTATGAGCTTGTTTACTTTGTGGTAAGAAGACAAAAACAAAAATGCTGTTTCACCATTTTCAACAATCCTGACAGTTGTGTCAAAAACAATTCAGAGTTTCTTAAAAATGTATTTTTTATCTCCTCTGTGTGCCCGATTTTTTCTTCCTATAAAAAAAAAATCCTTCAGAACACATAATTTCATGAAAATTTGCACCTATAACAAGTCTATGTTGCATCCTGTGTTGGTTTTACATCTCATCTCAAATGATTTATTCAAATGGGCAATTCTATGGTTACTCACGTTACATTGTTGAGGTTTTGGGCTCACTCTTAATGCCATAATATATATTTCACTCAACAGTTTTTTTCACAGTAGTTGCATTATACCCAGACCTTACTCGGCACAAATTTAGAATTTCAGAAATGTGTTATATGTACGCTATATAAGAGAAAACACAACATTTTATGTATGTTAAAAAAATGTAACATGAGTAACCAGCATTTTTCTCTTATATGTGACCCGCTCTGTGAAAATGAGTCACAAGTCACAAATTTGACAAATATACATTTCTATGTAGCTGGAAAGAGTACATCATCGGCTTTAATTTGGTATACGTTAGAGGTGTGTGGCATATTGCATTATGGAGATATGGCATTTGTAATAATTAATAATGTGCATAATTAACACAATTTATTGTTAGGAAAACAAGCATTCAAATGAAAACAAATAACTTATTTGAAACAAAGTACTCACAAAAATCATTAATTTTAATATTTTATTGATTGAAATTGACGTTTATGTAAAAATATTAAGAAAATTTAGATCCTAATGATGTCAGAAAACATGATAACCAAAAATCAGATGTTAAAAAAAACAACACCCTTTCAACATTCCATCGCCCATTACATGTAAACACATGGTGCGACTCATTTTCACAGAGCGGTCACATATAGTGTACAGTGCATAACAAATGTCTGAAATTATTTTTGTGTGCCGAGTACGGTCTGGGAATAATGCAACTTCTGTGAAAAAACTAATGAGTGAAATATATAAGTAAGAAAATTATGGCATTAAGAGTAGGCCCAATACCTCAAACATGTAATGTACGGGAATTGCCCAAATGCATTTATATATTCTTACTGAACATCTGTACTCAAGTACTATCTTTTCAAGATAGGAAAAACTAAAATGTCAAGTACATTGGTACTATTAATAAGTTTATGTTGCATATTTTGCTGTTTTTACATCTCATCTCAAATTATTTATATAAATGCATTAGAATATTCTTACCGAACATCTGTACTCAAGTGTGAACATTACTTTTCAAGAGCGGAAAAATTTAAATGCCAAGTGGATTGTTGAATTTTTGTGGTCAGCTTCGGCCTTGTCTCTTCCCTTCACCCTATCAAACTCAGTTTATCTCGTCATAGTGACATACCACATCCATTGTATGAATTCCAAAAGAGATGCCTTTGGTTATTAGAAATGACTCAACCAGACCAATTAATATTCTCCTTGAAAATGCTCGTCCATGACTGTTCAGATGTCACAGTAATGAGTATAGTGGGGTGTTTTTTTTTGGCACGAGCCCACAGGCAGTTTTTCAAAGTTTGTATTTTGTTTTCTTCAAACTTTTGAACGCAGGGTTAATTACTATCAATAATGTACTTGGAAAACGAAAATATAATTCATTTATTGATTTAATTCTTGTGTTGGGATATTCCATGATATAATTCCCCCTACAATGCTGAACGCCTCAGAAGCCTGAATGCAATTTTTTGTTATAAATGAAAGGTGTGTTTTTGTTCCCAGGGGTACACAGGCAGGTTTAAATTGTTGGTATCTATTGTTTTGTTTTCTTCAAATTCGTTATGTGGTCCATCACTTTCCAAAAAATTACTTGCAAATAAAAGTTATGATTCAATTATTGATTTAATTCTAGCATTGGGGGTATTCGATGATATAAATTTTTCCCCAGAAAATCCTGTCTGGGATGAATTAACTGTTGATTCCCCCCCCCCCCCCACTCCAGAAACTTGAAAGCACAGAGCATACAGTGCTAATAAGCCGTGTTAGTGCTAATTTCTGATTCAGAAATATCTTTAAATTAAGAAAATAGAATATGTTTACGCAACCACTCTTCAAGTCCACATCACCCGTCTATCTGAGCTGTATGTGTCTAAGATTGTGTGGTGCAACATACATATGTAACATTTTATTTACACATGCTCTAAACCCGTCAAACATACATGTTCACCGGAAAGAGTTTAAATATTTACAGTCTTTGATCATTATGGTATGTACACCTTGGAATATCCTGCCAGTAAAAAAAAAAAACAAAAAAAAAACTCAAGCAGTCTAAAATAAAACCTGTCATGTTCCACCATCATCAATATTTCCAGACTCCAGCTCATGATAGTTTGAAGGTGGCAAAAAGAATGTAGGTCAGGTGAACTGGACTACAGGGAGATCAATCTCACACAGCATCTTGTGATAAATGGTTCGTTGTGTAGGGTTTGAAATTAAAAGTGGTCAGCTGGCCAGAGTCCAGTAAAAAATGTTGTTGTACAGTGTATATATTTTTATTAAATGGAATTCGCCCCTAACAAAGCTTTAAAAAAAAGCTGCTCAAAGTAAGAGGTTACCGAAACAAAAAAAGATGACATGAATGAAAGGACAATAACATGTTGAACACAGCGATACCAAGATGTACAGTATACACTTAAAATGAAAGAGGAGGCGACATATAAGTCACCTTGAGAAACAGGCAATAAGGACAGCTCAGTTGCATGTTGTGATATAGTGTACATGTAAAATATTAAAGGTGTGAATGAGCGTTCATCTTAAAGGTGCACGATCACAGCAGACTTTCAACAGGGCATGGAATCGATGTCCTAGTTTAAGACGAACACAGTGACTGCAAATTAGTGGCTCATTTATGCAGGTAATATGACCTTATCTTGTGGGAAATTATTTTCAGTCACTGAGTTAATCTAAAACAAACACTCTGATTCCATGCCCTGTTGATCGTGACGATACTACCCCTTTAAAGCTGTGGAGATCATAGGTTGAGGGGAAGCAAACAAACAGGGGAGTGTTTGGGCAAACACGAACAGAAACATGTTTCTGATGTCATATTCTTAACCAGAAACTAGCCCGAGCGGTCTAGTGCATCGGACTCAAGTTCTGGTGTTGTCAGAATGTGGGTTCGAATCTCGGCCTGGCTGGTCATGGCGCTCGTGTCCTTGAGCAAGACACTTAACCATAATTGCTTCGTCCTTTGGATAGGACTAAGCCTTAGGTCCCGTGTACTAGATTATTAAAGTAGTGCACGTAAAAGAACCCAGAACACTTATCATGGAAGAGTAGGGGTTTACCCCGGTGTTTCTAGTTCACATAACAAGCGTCCTTGTTTACAGATTTCCTCAGGCTTCCGAGCTACAGTGCTTAAGTGTGCTTTTGAGGAATCCTTGGTTTCATTATCAGAAATGTATAATAATAATAATAATAATGATAATGAACAGGGTTGCCAGTGATGGGTAATAAATACAATAAATCATCATTTATGTAGGCGACAGGATAGGGAGATAAGAAAGGCACAATATATTTACCTATTGAATGCTTTTTTCGGAGTGAGTTTACCTGCCTCAAGAAACTAACCCGCACTGAAGTCATGGTTTACCATTCCAGACACTTGTAAATGGGTGAAAAAAAACACCCAGACAATTCCACCCAATGACAAACAGCTGAACTTGACTAATAAATGCCACAACTCCACCAATGCATGCTGACCCACAAGCATTGTCCCCAGTCATTGTAGTGTGTTTACCTCCCTTCAGCAACAACACACATAAGCTTAAACCACAGGGGGAAAATGGTACAGAAAATTTCTGGAAAAACATCTACTCAATGTCACAAAGAAACTCTGTCGGGGGATAAAAATATGTTTGTATGTTCAGTTATTGTGTAAGGAGCCCTAGGTTAACCATAAGGTTAACCCTATAATGCATTATGCTGAAATGGAGATTAAATATATATATATTTTTTTACATGTATTTGGTATATTTTTAAACCCTGCAACTGTGGGAAGCCTCTTATGATCCAACTAACACAATCCACAACAAGTACATATTCAGTTTTTGTCATGTTTACCAAACACACCTAAATAAACTAATAAACATGGAAGTACGTAACTTTTTCAAGTTTCTACCCCTCTGGTTAAAATCAGCACGCACAGATAAAAGCATTTACAACAGACTTCTAACCCATCTTCTAACCTAATCTAACCTGCCTTGTTCTAGACTAGTTACCCCTCCCAGTCCTATTCACACCGTGAAGAGGTTGGTTATTAACTTGTCTTGTTTCGATGCGAGGGGCTGGTTTCTTCAGTGTGGAGTCGTTGTAACAACTCAATGACTTAGTAGCCCCCACCTTGGAGTGGCCATTGGCCTTGTGTGGGGCGAATTTGCGTAAAAAAAAATAATAATAATAAAAAAAGTGCAGTGCATAGAGTTAACACTCTTAAAAAGTTTGAAAGGGGAACACTGAACAGTTTGTTTTAGTCAAAAATCATTCCCAAAATACTACGTTTAACCGAAATGTTCCTGGTCGGTAAACCGGTTAACCGAAAGTCAGTGCCTAGATAAGTCGACAAATGGAATGTGTATAAATTTTCAATCAAAAAGCATCAATAATCTTCTCTTAACGATTGTTTAATAACCAATGCTGCCAAAAAAGTCACGTCTAGAACAACAAAATGGGAGCCAAATTCTTCCAAAATTGTTGGGTGTTTAAAAAAAATAAATATTAGTTCGGTTAGCTGGTTAGCAAATTTCTAAACAGTTAGTGCAGTTTTGTAGTTTGATGAAATTCTTGCGTCGGGTGATAAACAATTGATTTAATTTTGCCCTACACTGACGTGTGTATACATGTAACTGTATACTCAGTGCTTTCCGAGTGTCTGTAGTAAAACTTCACAGGTGACTCGGGTGGGATTCGAACCCACGACCTCCTGCTTACTAGTGCAGGTTAGTGCAGTTTTGGTCGGTAAACCGGTCTCAGCACTATTCCCAACTGTCTCAATAATTCTTCATTATATAATATATACAACTCAAAACAATTTAGGGAACACCGGATTTTTAACATCAAATAGGTTTGAAATGTTCCATGAACCGGGATTTTCATTTGCAACCCCCTCTCTCTTTCAGTAGTCATGTCATGAAATGTGTAATCACTACATGCATCCTTTATCATCTGTTTCATTGTGCAGTTGTTTCTCATCAATTCTGTGAAACATTGTGTTTATCTGAAATAAATGATCTTGCTTTAACTGAGATTATTCCGGTGTTCCCTAAATTGTTTTGAGTAGTATATAACCAGATTACAGTTGTTAAGTACAGGAATGAGTGAAAAGTGTTCAGAGATATTTGACCTACATGTACATATGAATTAGTACAAACAAACTGGGCAAAAGAGAAGGAACAACATTAATATTTAGAAATGTTCGGTTACCTCAACCGCTTTTTTTCAAGTAATATATCATAAAAATATAGTATGAATGTATTATCACGATACATGTACATGTTCACGTGTGTGAGAAAATGACACCAAAAAATGTTACAGGATTGATTTTATTTCTTTCTGTTTTACAAAAGGTTGCCATCAGATGGCACCTTTTTGAAATTTGACATAACAATTTCCTTTTCTCACAGATGAAAGACAGAATGATTTCACAGGATGATTGGTACTTGAACCAACTCGACTTCAAGTAAGATTTTAGACACTAATTCATAAATTTGATTATCTGGTGAAACTAATACTGCATATGTACCCTCCCTTTAATTAAAAACCTTTTATTCTCAAAACCCTTCTATCAAAGGTTTTTGAGGGATTAAACTATACAAGATTTTTATTTAAATTATTTTTTTATGCATATTTGCCCTGAACAACGCTAAAAGCCACTCAAGGTACAGGGCTATGATAGAAGACAAATAAAAAAAGTAAATAGACTCAGAGGAGCTGAATGTGGGAATTGAGATTCCTCTTGAAACAGGATAGATCGTAGGATGAAGGGAAACATGCACCGGGCAAGGAATTCCTAAGAGATGCAGCACGTGGAAAAAAGCTAGCTTTTTGCTCTACAGGCAGAAAGCCGAGTTTCACGCTCAAACAACCAAGTTGGATAGACCTGTGGAACATTTACCATGATAATATCTGTAAGGGTTAACAATTATCAGTTTCAGCTCGACTGGCAGTGATTGGTCAGACGAATGCATATATTGCACAGAAAGTATATTCCCCAGTAAAGAAATATTTGATGGTTTTAAACACTATAGAAATGAAAAGCCTGCTTGAGAGAACGTTAAAACCAAAGGGTAAAAACATCAAATCAGTCTGGCCAACAGTCACTCAGGAATACAGACAGGCAAAGAGCCTGATTGTTTTCACACTGTCGTAATGCAAAGCATAACACCCTGAGAAAACATTGCGCGTGTAATTTGAACCCAACAGGGAGCTAACTGCAGGGACTGGCCTGCCGCTGAGGAGGGGACCAGAGTATGATTGCATCCCTCTAGCCTTGAAAGCATTCAGCTATGATTTCCCACCGAGGGAATCATGCATAACATCAGCAAAACGTCAACAGTAACTCATCACATTTTATGAGTTTCGCCGCAGACGGAAATGATCTTTGGCGTTCAAATTTCTTTGAATTTTTTAAAAGGTCTATCTCAAGAACATACATGCATCATCTGTCTGAAATATGGACAGAGACAGATTGCTGGTAAATTATTATTTCCCAAATGCCCTCCTCATCAGCAGTTACAAACCTCTTGCCATACTGTATCTTACAATGTTTCATTCTCATGAAGTAATGAATGCAAGCAGATATGTATTACTACAACCCTTTCACACAAAACCATACGTCAACCAGAACCAAGAGTTCCCGCCCTTTCCCTACTGAATCCTGCTCCCCATGTACAGTACAGACACTCAGAGCTACATGTAATAACATTGTTCCCTCTGCAAGTAATTTACTCAATGGTCACACTGTGCAGGACCTGTTGAGAACTCCCATTGCATAAACGCAGTGTGGTGATTCGCAGCTAAATCAGTTTGGCTCAAGTCATATCTGCTCTGGTCACAGTCTAATGAGGGCACTATACATTTGTATGCTCCAAGCAGTAGCTGTTGTAGGCTGCACCCCACTAAATAGTGAGGAATTCATGCACCGAGCTGTTTATCATAAAGTGTATGTCCTCACATTTTTTCTGAAATACAACGATTTGAGGTCCATACATTTGATGGATTGTGTAAAACTGGCCCAATATCATAACCTGGGATCCTTGACTTCCAACTGTGAGTATTTTGGATACACTAGGCCCTGAAAAAGTGGTCCTAATTTGAGTTTGAGCGTAAGGCCTTTTTCCAAAATGGCTGCATTTCAGTGTGGGCATTTTCACTATTGTAGAGGGTGGTTTCCATTGGGATGAGAATAACTCGATGGAAACCTGGACTATCCACAATAAATCAAGAAGAAAATAAAATGTTATATATCGATCAATATTTTTTCTTTTGGTTTTAAAAACTGTACGACTTCTAAGTATTTTTTAATGATTTTTGAATATTTTGTATTTAGCACTGTTTACTATGGGAGTTTATTTAGTCGGGTGCACCCTGCAGGGCAGCCAATAGGGAATGTAGCTTTCACTGGTTCATGCATGCTATTATAAGTGTAAATGATTACCACAAGGAATAATTTCTGCTGTTTTTAAATAAAATGGTAGGAAAAAAAAAAAAACTTTTTAGTTAGAAAAACACCTCATACCCAAGGTGTCCAAAAACATAGAAAAGGGTATGAAATTTGGAGGGAGGCGGGTGACAGAATGGGATGTAACAGTGAACATTTCCGGTTTGTATAAAAAATGTTTTTATTTAACCATTCAAGCTATGGGACTGCATCGATATCACTGTCTACATTTGTACAGACCATAAAATGGTGCTGCGAGATGCCCCAAACTTGGCACACAGCGGATTGGTATTGTTTAGGCATATACTTTTAAATGGCACCTTTAAGAAAAAACTTTCAGTCCAAAAATGAGAAAAAAAGATGAAAAACCATTCAATAATCTTTCTGTTCCAGTGAGCTGTAGATAGAACTTAAAAGTGTTAAAAATGTTTTTATTTAACCATTCAAGCTATGGGACTGCATCGATATCAATGTTTACATTTGTACAGACCATAAAATGATGCTGCGAGATGCCCCAAACTTGGCACACAGCGGATTGGTATTGTTTAGGCATATACTTTTAAATGGGCACCTTTAAGAAAAAACTTTCAGTCCAAAAATGAGAAAAAAGATGAAAAGCCATTCAATAATTTTTCTGTTCCAGTGAACTGTAGATAGAACTTAAAAGTACTCTCACTAGTTTTAACCAGTTATTACACAATTTTTCATGTGACAAATTTATCCATGTTTGTTATAAACCTCTTTGTATGAGACACTTCCAGTACATAAACAACAGTTTAAATGCAGTTTCCAGTCCCAGATGTTGCTAGTTTGTTTATAAGGATCTTGCCAAAGAAATTGGGGAAAAAAGTCAACTCAGATTATACCTTAGTCAGTGTTTACACGATTTTGCAAGATTTTCTTCTCCGAGTTTCTGGTTTTGCAATTCCTGCCAATCCACTTTCAACCGGTGTAACAACAGGGTTAGCGGAGTTAATCCCAATCACCAATCTAATTTGTCCAAATTCCAACTAATCAATGCAGCAATGTAGCTATGTGTACATGTATGTGTAGTCCACAATGTCATTCTAGAAAGTCAGCTTTTAAAATGTTCAAGCTAAGGATCATCTACACTATCCACACCATGCTTCAAGTCCGTTGTACCCTCATCAGCTGTTATTTGCACGTACTCTTGAACACAAAACAGTCAATCTCATTAGCAGTCAGTATTGGGTCTGTCCAATACATATTTGTCATATTTAACCCAGCGTGACACAGATTATCTGGCTTACCGGAAGTCCCATATGTTTCGATGTGTAACTGCTTCAGCAGATGTTTCTGGCCCCCATAAATAAAGACGGTGCAAACTTGCTCTTTTATATTTTAGTCAAAAGGACAGGCTCTGGTTATGACACTGGATGGAATTCACCGTTTGGTGTGTAGGCACAATGCATGCAGGTAATGCAGAAGCACTTGTGTGTAGCAGTTACACTAGTGGTGTGATCAGGCAGTTTTGAAAAATCCACGTACATTTTGCTAGGGGTATTGGAGCCGCTGTTGTGAACAACACTGGGGTGAAATCTATAGTTCTGAGCGTTTGCTTTGCTTTCCTTTATTGCTTAAATCTTTAAAATCCGGAGGATCACAACACTGCAATTTGTAAAAATCTGAAAATCCGGAAAAATCCAGGAAAATCCGGACAAATCACACCCTTGTACACGTAATGAGTAAATGCATTTGACCCAAGTGCCGGAAAAATTGAATCAAACAATGGTGGGTGGTATCTGGCATCTATGAAGAGTCTTGCCGTCATGTGCCCGGGCTACCATAAATATTGCTCTGAATTTTGTCAATTTATCCTAAAGAGGTCTACCTTTACGGTTATCCGGATGTGGCAGGTTCAAATCCAGCTTCAGTACTTTTCATTTGTTCACCCCAAAATGTTATTTATGTATCTATACAGTTTGATCTTGTGTATTATTTGACAAATTAATTTTTGATATTTTAATGGCTATTTCCTTTTCAATATGAAAATGGCTATTAAGCTTTGTATAGAAAAGAAAAAAATTGGGAAAAAAATAATAAATAAAAATACACCGATCCAGTTATGACCACAGTCCCTGGCCACCCTTAGCAATGCTGTGTGACCGACATAACAGTGGTGTTCATGGAAAGGTTGAATCCTATTGGTTAATATGTGTCGGATTGGTGTATTATTTTCAGAAGTAAAATTATGGAGGGGTTGCCGAAAATTCATTTCAGGACTTTGTTAAACCAAGCAGCTGACAAATAATTTTATGAAATGTTTGAATTTAGAGAACTAAGTTTTAGTTCCAGTAAGTTTCAGCACAGTTCAGATTACATTAGAGAGACTGGTGAAGACTGCTAAAAGAACAAAAAATGAGTAAGACTTACTGAGGGTGGAGAGAGATCCCTCAGCCACATGTACCTCACCACCTAACTCCCCATTCTCCTGTGTCTTCTGCATGACGGCTGTCAGGTTGGCACAGATAGCCTTCAACTCAGGGAACGTCAGAGGCTGAACTGCCCACTTATTGCTTCCCTGGAACTCCAAGACCAGCTGGCTAATGCCGTGCTTATAGGCGCCGATGTGCCAGTTCTGGAGGAAGGCAGTGCGGTGGGAGCGGAGGACGGACTTGGACGAGGGGTGGAGGAGAGAAATTTCTTTGGGGCCGATGCACAGGATGCGAGAAGCCTGTATAAGTAGAAACGTTTCTTTGGATTAAAAATTTTTTCAAATTCAGGTGGGAAAAAAAACGATTGGGATACGATTGCGATGTCGAAATCTTCCAGTACTCTCCTACATGTAGGTTGTTTGCCAACTGGTGTCCTATTCAACTATATGACTGTTATGTACCTGGGTAGTCTGCCTCAACAATCAGACAAATTATTTCACATTCCTACACATATGTGGAGGTGAAAAAAACACACTGTAAATTCAATTGAAAGTTGAAAGGTGCAACTTACCCTTTCAAATCCAAATTATGTTGTTAAAGTACATGTACAAAATACTGTAGCAGCAAATATCTTAGTACATGTAGATGCATTGCAAACATGAATGACAATTTAAAGGTACATGTACATATGTAAGCTATATAATTGGTGATAATAACCAAATGATTGATTTTAATTTTGCCCTACACCCACGTGTGTATAGCACTGTATACTCAGTGCTTTCCGAGTGTCTGTGGAAAAAACTTCACAGGTGACGACTCAGGCAGGATTCAAACCCACGACCTCCTGCTTACTAGTGCAGACATCTTAACCTCTCAACCACCGAGCTTGCCCAATCTCAATTGGCTGGCTAGAATCCTATATAGCAGGTACTATCAAACTATAATAACTAAATGGTCATACATTTATTTTAAACTACTTTCTTTGTGAAAAGCTGATGATGGTATCAATCTTGCCTAAAACACTTTGTTTTTTTCTGAAATAAATAGAGAATTAGCTGTTGCAAACTGCTTACCAACCTAAAGGACCTGTAGTATAAATGCAAAATAGTAGTTATTGGCCTTACATTAGGTTCTTTCTCAAAGGCAAAGTGGATGAAAATACATACATGTATACATGAACGCAAGAGTGAGCAGAAGTTAGTCAGGTGTGAAATGAACACAAAAGATAAAGGTACAAAAAGCAGAGTCAGGTTTTGGTCCAGGGACCGGACAAAAGAGGGATTACATAGCGGTACAAGGAGTTGTTTTTGTTTTTTTCTGAAGAGCTGTAATTTTTAAGAAAAAAATAAATGAAATATAACACTGAAAGCTTTGATGCTTTGCTAGTTGGAGTATTCTTATTGGTAAGGATTGTGGTAACACTATGAGGTTTGAATCTCAACTATCATGAAGCGAGACCATTTGCCAACACTGGTAAATTGTACATACGGTACATGTACATTGCTCCTAATTTCTGCAAGAGCCAAATTTGTCTGCAGAGATCATCGGTTAAATGTTCAATTTAAATAGAAAAATGTGATGCACAGTTCCTTTAATTTGTTTCTGGAATAGCCCGAAACCACTTTAATATCCTGAGACTGGTTGTCCAGGTACGTGACTTGGCAGGAACTTCCTGACTGTTCTAGGCTTGTTCTTCCCCCTTTCCCCATATTCACAAACGAGTGGAGGCTGGCTAAACATTTACACAGCCTGGAAGCACGCAGCCAACAAACACAGATCAATTTGTGAAGTACTCTACTGTGTCAAGATCCATTCAGAGCATAATGCATCAGGATTTCTCTATTCAATGGTTTGAGAGTTGTCGCCTTGTCACGGAGGAAATTTGATCAAAGTTTTTCTCCCCCTTATTTGTTGGTTCATTGTTGGGGGCATAGCAAACAGTATGTAATCAGATTGAGTTTTTTTTTGTTAATAATTTGCCAGGAATTTGTATGTGCTTGTGCTGTCATTCTGATTGCATTTATATCTCCCTTTCCTTCATCAAATGAGATGTAATATAAGAAGTGCGTTAACTTCATACAAGGATCTACATTTTTAGATGTACGTTAATCTGTCTTACTGCCACCGGGGTACTTAGCTGATAGTTAGAACTTTCCAGAAAGGCTTGCGTTCATGCTGAGGTTCAAAGATAAAACTGGGTTCTGAGTAGATGGTCTGATATGCGAAAAAGGTCAGAAAAGGCAACATCTCCTCTGATGAGCTTCAACACCAAGCCTGCCTGGAGCTTACTGTCTTCAGGTTCGTAACGTTGGAGTGATACAAAACGTTGGAGTGACACAAATTAACAATGGCATGCTGGCTGAGTTTGGGGGTAAAAGATCAACAACGTACATAGATCATGAAAAATGAGATTGAATTACAGGAACATTCATGTGCACCATTGATAGTGTATGGTAAGGATCAAATTCTGTCCCTTGGGAAGATCCACACCAGTTGGACCTGTTGAAGCGGAGGTTAGAGTAGAATGTTTGGGATACTGCCGTCTTAACCTTACACCCCAATTTTTGCGTTCTTACAGTGTATCAATCCATGTCTACATGAAAGCTGAATCATGTATCACCTGATGTACATTGTAAATCATTGTATGTATGTACCTACATGTATATGTACATGTCTTGTTAGTTAACTGTGGCGGTGTGTCACAGATAGGACTAGGCAAATATTTTCTTGTAAATAGAAATTAATTTATATTATTTTTGTTTGCAAACAAACTTATAAGATGTCAGATCTGGTATCAAGTCTAACCAGTTAGGTATTCTATTCAAACTTCAAATTTTTATTCAAATCTACCCAGGTAGGAATTCTATTCAAATCTATCTAGTCAGGAATTCTATTCAAATCTACCTACATGTAGGTAGGAATTCTATTCAAATCTATCTAGTCAGGAATTCTATTCAAATCTACCTACATGTAGGTAGGAATTCTATTCAAGTCCAGTTGTGAGCTACCGGTATTGTTTGCAGCCATGACACAACACCTAGCCTGCAGATGCCTGCAGATGCTACCTGATGAGAAGCAGCGTCTTCATCACAAGCCATTTTCTTTTGGAATCCTATGTAAGTTTAAATTTTCCTTAATTGGATACTACTTAATTTTGATTGAAATTTAGACATTTAACGAAACCTTTTAATATCTTTTTTTTTGTGGATAAGAAATGGGACTACCAAGTTAATCTATACAATTCCCATAAGTTGAATGAATGTTATTTTGAAATGTTTGGTAGTTTTATGATTATAGAGATGAAATATCTTAAGTGTGGAAGCATAGATTTTAAGAAATAGTTGGAAGTTGATTTTAAAATCCCAGACATTACTTTTGACGTAAATAATTTGATACCCGGGATTTGATAATGAAAAGTGGTAACTTACCAAAATTATATTTTGGTCTACAGAAATTATTGGAATCTTTTGGTATCTTTTATATCTGTAGTCCACCACTTTGGCCTGATTTTTATGGATTGAGAGACTACCGTTTTGAGTTTGGATTGAGATTTGTTCTACAACTACTGTTTGGGGCAGATTATGGAGACATTATTCTATGACTACAACTTCTTTTCCTTGCTGTATTATTTGGAAAGCGTCTGTGTAGAACTGTAACCTCGTCAGCGGAACATCAATGAACACTTGGGTATTTAGTAACGATTTCGTCAAGACTCTGGTTTCATCATCCTGCAACGCATATACCGGTATCAATAGTTTATAAGTTGGTGCACCACAATAAAGCAAAACTTTTTGGATGTATTGAAAAGAACAGGTTATCCAGAATAATAAGTGTGCACATAAATTATTCAGACTTTCCATCAATTATCAAATATAAAAGACAAGAAATATTTGGAACTCTATTATGTAATGATTTTATTTGGTTTTATTCATAATGAATTAAAGTTATGTAAATAAATTTAAAAACCTATACTTTCTGGTCCGTCTACATTTAATTCTAGCATCGTGTTGAGCAAAATTGTTAGGTTGCACCCTGATTCGTGACACGGTGTTCAATGGACAATACAATTGGGGAAAAAATAACAACAATTATCCATATATTTAGTCGCTGTAATACTGCAGCAGGTTTTTACATTTTTTCATTACAGCTTTTTCATTGTATCATTTGACCATTCATTCATTCATTCATTCAAATAGGAATTAACATCTCCAGATGAAAAACAATTCGTTTGCAAAAATTTGATCAAAGCAGACTTTCAACAGGGTATGGAATTGGTGTCCTAACCTTCCCAAATCCTCCAAAATCCTCTTTGCTAAAGTGAAGGATTTTGAAGGATTGAGGTTACATGCTACATGCTCTTTGCTAAAGTGAAGGATTTTGGAGGATTGAGGTTATTAGGCATACTTGCCTTTCCATGGTACATGTACATCCATGTTTGTTGTAGTGATTGCAAGGTCAGTGCTTGGGTCAGTGGACACTGTTTATTGCTCCATGCATGCAGGGAGGGTCCCTGGCCATGTACATGTATCACAGATTAGAAACACATGTGTGCATACATGTCATGTGCTTGCTTTACTACTGAAGGATTTTGGAGGATTCAGGTTATGTGTAAGCAAATGGGCCTAGGGAGTTAGGAAGGATTCAGGTTATGTGTAAGCAAGTGGGCCTAGGGCGTTAGGAAGGATTCAGGTTATGTGTAAGCAAATGGGCCTAGGGAGTTAGGAAGGATTCGGGTTATGTGTAAGCAAATGGGCCTAGGGAGTTATGAAGGATTCGGGTTATGTGTAAGCAAATGGGCCTAAGGAGTTAGGAAGGATTCGGGTTATGTGTAAGCAAATGGGCCTAAGGGAGTTAGGGTTAAGATTAACACAGTGACTGAAAATTACTCGCTCATTTATGCAGTAGCTATTGTAATATGACCTTATCATGTGGGGTATTATGCCAGTCGCTGAGGTAATTTAAACCCAGCACTCCGATTCCATGCCGATATTCTCAACGATATTTTCCCTTTAATTGCACTAAAGTTGCAGCATTTCAGACAGAAATATTTCAAGGGTTTTTTGAAATCTTCACCAACTTGACACCAAGTCATTTCATGTAAATATGTGAATCAATCATTCTTTAAGAATACCAATTTTGTAATACTGGTTTTAAATAAGAAAAGACATCAGCAGTTGACCAGGATTATAGATAAGAAATTGTCTCAGTTTCATCAGAAGGGTGGAATTTGCAATTTTGTTCTCACTTTGAAAAAGATACACCAATAAGCCTCATTTTGATTCCAATGAGCCTCATTTTGTTTCCAAATCCAATGCTGATTTCTTCCTAGTAACACAAGATGTGTGTTGTGCGGTTTTCTTTTGGCTATTAATTTTACTGGTAATTTTCAGAAATGTCTATTTTCATCAGAACTTTGATAAATTTCTATTTTGAAAGGGAAACAAATACTTTGATTTGAAAAAGTGATATTTCTCAAAACAATTGTCTGAAGCATGGCTAATCAGTAAATAATTAAGAGCCCAAATGAAGTTATGACTGGACTCACCATTCATTTCTAGACAAATTGATTGTAAATGCTTTCTTTATCACGATTATTTTGAGAAATATGTTATTTTTAAGCATTTTCTTTCCTTGCAGCATTTCAGACAGAAATATTTCAAGGGTTTTTTGAAATCTTCACCAACTTGACACCAAGTCATTTCATGTAAATATGTGAATCAATCATTCTTTAAGAATACCAATTTTGTAATACTGGTTTTAAATAAGAAAAGACATCAGCAGTTGACCAGGATTATAGATAAGAAATTGTCTCAGTTTCATCAGAAGGGTGGAATTTGCAATTTTGTTCTCACTTTGAAAAAGATACACCAATAAGCCTCATTTTGATTCCAATGAGCCTCATTTTGTTTCCAAATCCAATGCTGATTTCTTCCTAGTAACACAAGATGTGTGTTGTGCGGTTTTCTTTTGGCTATTAATTTTACTGGTAATTTTCAGAAATGTCTATTTTCATCAGAACTTTGATAAATTTCTATTTTGAAAGGGAAACAAATACTTTGATTTGAAAAAGTGATATTTCTCAAAACAATTGTCTGAAGCATGGCTAATCAGTAAATAATTAAGAGCCCAAATGAAGTTATGACTGGACTCACCATTCATTTCTAGACAAATTGATTGTAAATGCTTTCTTTATCACGATTATTTTGAGAAATATGTTATTTTTAAGCATTTTCTTTCCTTGCAGCATTTCAGACAGAAATATTTCAAGGGTTTTTTGAAATCTTCACCAACTTGACACCAAGTCATTTCATGTAAATATGTGAATCAATCATTCTTTAAGAATACCAATTTTGTAATACTGGTTTTAAATAAGAAAAGACATCAGCAGTTGACCAGGATTATAGATAAGAAATTGTCTCAGTTTCATCAGAAGGGTGGAATTTGCAATTTTGTTCTCACTTTGAAAAAGATACACCAATAAGCCTCATTTTGATTCCAATGAGCCTCATTTTGTTTCCAAATCCAATGCTGATTTCTTCCTAGTAACACAAGATGTGTGTTGTGCGGTTTTCTTTTGGCTATTAATTTTACTGGTAATTTTCAGAAATGTCTATTTTCATCAGAACTTTG
This sequence comes from Zoroaster sp. YZ-2022, assembly GCA_029582265.1. Taxonomy (NCBI): domain Eukaryota; kingdom Metazoa; phylum Echinodermata; class Asteroidea; order Forcipulatida; family Zoroasteridae; genus Zoroaster; species Zoroaster sp. YZ-2022. Next base: position 32,443,464 of record CM055832.1, on the reverse strand, counting down.
ATAAATTTCTATTTTGAAAGGGAAACAAATACTTTGATTTGAAAAAGTGATATTTCTCAAAACAATTGTCTGAAGCATGGCTAATCAGTAAATAATTAAGAGCCCAAATGAAGTTATGACTGGACTCACCATTCATTTCTAGACAAATTGATTGTAAATGCTTTCTTTATCACGATTATTTTGAGAAATATGTTATTTTTAAGCATTTTCTTTCCTTTCCTTAAGTTAAATAGTAATGTTCCAATGAGAACTAAAAGTGCTGGTAAAGTAGTGGAAAAGCATGCATGATACATCTTTAAGGCAAGGCCTTTTCAGTTTTTTTCCCCCAGATTTTATCAGGAGGTACAAGAACCCTAATCTTCATAGGGATGGATTTTCTCTGATGCTTTGTCACTCTATTTGACAAGGTCGTACAACAGCCTTACAGCTTTCATGTTGTCAGCTGTTTCCCACACATTGGCTTTCATGAATAACATCATACAACCAATGTTATAAGAGATCATTATCACTTTGCTGACAAATCTGAGTCACGTACATGACTGGTAATCTTTAAAAAATAAAATCAGTTTTACATAAAACTTATTTGGTGTAGAGTTAACAATGGTATCATCCCTTGACACATTTCTGTTTTATGATGCCATTAGGCCCCCCAATAAAAAGTCCTTTTCACACGAGCACCGATAACAAAGGTCCTTGGTAATGGGCGCCAGTTGTCTGTCACCTCGGTCGTTTGCGATTTTTTAACAAACTTTCACACGACTTCCACTCACGCCAAAACGAACGTCCTTCGTCAAAGCTCATGATTGTGCAATCCAATATTTCACTGGTATTTTGTACCACGCGCAGAGCTTATTCACTGAACGCTTTCTCTACGTTACCAGTGGTTTTCCCACGAAGATATACGTGTTGTGCGAAGTCAAACGTTACTTTCTCCCACATTTTGTTTTCATTTCCTTCCCATTTCCCGACAATTTTATTCTCATTTTATTATGGATATTGAATCAAGTATACTTGCAACAATTCCGACAGATTCACATAGCCCGATTTCCATCCAACGAGAAAAATAAACAGTTGTAAGAATTCTTCTTCTGGAATCCTTCTTTTCAACGATTTCATGGACTCAAATTCGGAATGAAATTCAAGAGAAGTAGCTGCACGAACGTTATTTCTTCAGATGTTGCCAACTTGGAAGGAGGACGTACGTACAAGTTGTTTACCAACACACATCCGGGATTTATTGCAAGCTGATTTAGTGACGCGTTCTGCGCATGCGAAATGATACCGCCAAAGCAAGGGTCCCCTGTTTGGGCGCACGAAACGTTTCACACGACCGATCGTGGCGATTTTAACATCGTTGCGATTTTTTGGAGGAGGTCTCGATCTCTGTTATAAATAACGAGGGTCCGTGGTAATTATTTAACAAGGATAGCTTTCACATGACTGGGATTTGCTATTTTTTAACATGGATGCGATTTTTAGTCAAGGTCCCTTGTTAAAACGGTCTCGTGTGAAAGGGCCTAAAGTCTCCAGTTTCTGGAGATTAGGGGAGGATTAGCAGTAGCAGAGCAATTGAAGTTCCAGGCTGGAGTAGATCCTTTGTAGGTATTAGGACTGTCAATTATCACTTCTTTTGTCTGCTTTCACATCTGGTAAACAAATGAATAAATTAAGTAAGACTAATTGCGGTGACACCATGTGGAATCTCAATTGAGTAGTAATTAGTTCTGAAAAGAACTGGTGGTATATACAACTCGACGTTTCGATCAGTATGCTCTGATCGTCCTCAGGAGAATGCCGGACTCTGGAAAATGCTGCTGCTTAAGTAGACTGCTGGAGGATCATCCCATGAATGGATGCTGGAGGATTAGTTCGTTGAGGCGCGCAGGCGGGAACTGTTGAGACTAGGATCCTAGACCGCGTTCACACTTGATCCGGCAAGGGCGATCAAAGGAGGATCAGATCCTGCAAGGGCGATCAAAGGGCGATCAACAGCTAGTGTGAACGCAAGAGCGATCAGGATCTGATCCTCCTTTTTGATCCCCCTTTATTGCGGGATCAAAGGAGGATCTGATCCTGCAAGGTGGATCAAAACGTAGTGTGAACGCAACGCAGGATCAGACCCCGCATTTGACCCACCGACTTCCGGTCTAATCAAACAGACTGGAGCGCGAGTTGAAAAAAATAAACCGCAAAGCTTGTAAACAACCAGTGTTGGTTATGCAATGAGAGCGTCCCCTTATTACACTGGTTCCAACACGTAACACAGCATTTCTGTGCACAAAAGAACATTACACGATTTGAATGGTACTTGGCATTTGCATCCCTGTTCTGCATGCAACAACCGTGCGTGACGAACCACATGCTTCGACCATTTCTACCTCTATGCATCGACCAGTTTCCTTCTCATCAGGCTTTCGTGTTTTATCATAATACCACGGTTTTCATTAGTATTTGAAAATCATTTTGTATATCCATATTTTGTATTTTCTTGTCGCGTATTATAGTACACTTAAGGTTTAGTGTTGTTGGTGGTTGTTTACGTTATTTCTTATACGACATGGCCGAAGCTGCTGCTGTTGTACGGGTCGAATGTGGTCGGAGGGGAGCTGGCATGTTTTGGACATGCATCACCCCGCAACGCGTGTGCCTGCGCGCACAATCAATGACCTTGCTCAGTTGACCTGTCACACGAGCAGTGTGGAACTTCCGTTGAACCGACGGTCGGGCTAGGGGGATCAATGCACGATCAGACTCAAGTGTGAACGCGTCCGCGATCAGTTTGATCGCCCTTGCAGGATCTGATCCTCCGTTGATCGCCCTTGCCGGATCTAGTGTAAACGCGGCCCTAGGGATTGGGGGAGAGGAGTATGTGCTCACTGAACTGAATCAGTTGTTGACAAGCGCAGGGGAATGAATAAATTGGTCCAATAGTTTAATGATTGCTCAATGGGCCCTATGAGGTCAGCAGGCTTTAAAAAAAAATTATTTACTGTCAGTCACCCTAAACAAGGGCAATAGCCACTAAAGAATAGCCACTAAAGAATCAATATAACACAATCAAGCTGGGAAAGTTAATTACAATGTGCTGTAATCAAAAGAAAATAATGAAAATGACTTCAGATGTTTCACATTTTTGCTTTAGTAGAATGCTTGTCCTCCATGTTCCCTCATGACAACAAATCAGTTGGCAAACTAATTTTACTAAAATGATCTAGATAGCATTTAGTAATAATAAAAAATGTCAGGCCTGGGATGATTAAAACATCATAATCTTTGCACCAAGTTTCATGTCAATCTGTGATGTATGGCTATAGTCAGGGCTGTATGTAACACATTGTATTTTACTGACGGAAAGAGCTGCAGTCTCAGGTGGCAAAAATCAACATTAATTAAACCCTCCTACAATCAGTGCAATTTTTGAAACAACCCATCCAGGCCACTCCAAGCCATTAGCTGTTGCCAGTGGCCTCCTATGGTTACCCTTCTGTGCACTGTCAAACCACTGAGATTGTAGGGTAAGGTGGTCTCCCATCGATACATTGTAGGCCATACTAACCCTCCTACAATCAGTGCAATTTTTGAAACAACCCATTCAGGCCACTCCAAGCCATTAGCTGTTGCCAGTGGCCTCCTATGGTTACCCTTCTGTGCACTGTCAAACCACTGAGATTGTAGGGTAAGGTGGTCTCCCATCGATACATTGTAGGCCATACTAACCCTCCTACAATCAGTGCAATTTTTGAAACAACCCATTCAGGCCACTCCAAGCCATTAGCTGTTGCTCCTATGGTTACCCTTCTGTGCACTGTCACACCACTGAGATTGCAGGGTAAGGTGGTCTCCCATCGATACATTGTAGGCCATACTAACCCTCCTACAATCAGTGCAATTTTTGAAACAACCCATTCAGGCCACTCCAAGCCATTAGCTGTTGCTCCTATGGTTACCCTTCTGTGCACTGTCACACCACTGAGATTGCAGGGTAAGGTGGTCTCCCATTGATACATTGTAGGCCATACTAATATGTTCAAACATTTACAGTGGCCTTGGGTGGCACACAGTTGATTTTGTAAGATTACTTGGAAAGGACAGCAGGCTTGTATGTACTAAAGGTTGGTGAAAAACATACTGAAAATTTAGTGGATCGGAGTGGCCTCCATGTATAGGAGGGTTAACAATTCATATTTTATATAGGATGAAAGCACTATACAGATAAACTCATTTTTCAAAATGAATGATACTTGTACCAACTTCACATGAATAAGTGTTTAGATAAGAGACAAGAGAGTTAGCATACTCCTTGAAGCAGTTTTGCCAACATTACCGATGTTGTACCTTCCCTTTAATGTATATCTTGATTCAAAGAGAGTAAGCATACTCGTAGAAGCAGTTTTACCACCATTACCAATGCTGTATCTTCCCTTCAAAGTATATCTTGATTCAAAGAGAGTAAGCATACTCACAGAAGCAGTTTTACCACCATTACCAATGCTGTATCTTCCCTTCAATGTATATCTTGATTCAAAGAGAGTAAGCTCATAGAAGCAGTTTTGCCAACATTACCAATGCTGTACCTCCCCTTTAATGTATATCTTGATTCAAAGAGAGTAAGCGTACTCATAGAAGCAGTTTTGCCAACTTTACCAATGTTGTACCTTCCCTTCAATGTATATCTTGATTCAAAGAGAGTAAGCATACTCATAGAAGCAGTTTTTCCAACGTTAACAATGTTGTACCTTCTCTTTAGACAAATTATTATTTGTAAAGCCAACAAAGCCTGCATATCCTGGGAGCTAAATCAAGATGACAAGTCGTCATGATTCACTTAACCCTCCTACTGATAGACCATTTGAAACCATTCAAAATTTCCACTTTCAAAAATGCCCATTGGTTTTGTACACACATGGTGATACCATTTGAACAGCGTTGGTAGCAAGCTTTACTACCATTCAAATCCATTCAAATGCATAGAGGGTCCATTGATTCACCACTTAGAAGTATCCAAACAAGGTTTTGTATTAGCTGTACTACCATTTGGAAAGATCCAAACAAGGTTTTGTATTGGCTGACCTACCATTCAAAACCATTTGGGGAAATCAATACTGTACATACACAGTTATTTCACCACTTAAAACCACAGAAGCGAATGGTTTCAAATGGTGCATCAACTTGTATGAAAAAGGTACCAAAAGTAGGAGGGTTAAACTCTCTAAGAATAGTTCAACTCAATTTATCTTGCAAACAGGAAATGTTTTCTTGTAATGCTCAAAGGCAAAGTACACAGTGACTATCATGGTCATTTTGTATACCCATAAGTATATATGAGAATCTGACTGAGGCTGTAATGTCTAACATAGACTGGTGCCTTTGATGTGCTGACCCATTTCCATTGTGACCTTTACTAAGGCCTCTGGGAACAGGACGATGTGCTGGGCCGCTGGGCGAAATAAATCAATGTAACATATCTGGCTCAATTTGGTAACAATATCAGACTTTTAGTCAAGTACTTTTCTTGAGTTTGAGTACGAGTAAAAAAAAATGTATGAGTACGAGTATGAGTACGAGTACAAATATGAGTATTCCAAGTCTATAGTTGTTGAGTGCCTTTTCATGAGTACGAGTACGAGTACAGAAAAATGTACTTGAGTACAAGCATGAGTACTCCAACTCTATAGTTGTAGTTGAGTACTTTTCATGGGTACCAGTACGAGTACAGAAAAATGAAGGCTAGCTACTTGAGTACAAGCATGAGTACTCCAACTCTAAACAATCTATGTACAATAGAATAATGCATGCTATCCATTGTTACACTCACTGGCCAAAAGTATTGCAACATGAATTTGTACGAGACATTGCCTAGACAGATGGCCGCAATTATCAGGTCACGTGGTTACCCGACAAAGTATTGAAGGACTTTGTTTCCGAGCAAGAACAGTAAAAAAGAACATTGACTTCAAAACACGGGCACTTTCATGAAGTCTTAAGTAGTGTAAATAAAATAAAATAAATTATTGTAACACAGTTCTCCAAACTGAACTTTGGTGTGAATTTCAATGTTGCAATACTTATGGCCAGTGAGTGTATTTGCTCTGTGCATGAGCTGTTGAGGGTCCATGTTGTAAGATCACTGTAGATCAATAGGGCAGCGATAGTACATTGTGTTTGCTGTATTTTGCAGTTGATGTCCTAACACGCGGAATATCTCCAGTGACAAAGTGGCTATCATCAAGACACTGGATGCAATTTGACCACGAGAGGGATACAATGTGCACAGAGCGGATAGTAACATACACATGTTACTGCATGGTTAAATTCATTTTAAATGGTTGAGTTCTGCTCTCATGATTAGAACCATGATTAGAAAGGGTAGGTAGTGAACTGACTACTAATGTAGTTCACTACATCAGTAGTGAACTGATTACAAAAATAACCAAATTATCATCTGAAAGCTGTTATAACTTAACCCTAACCACCCCATATCCTCCAAAATCCTCCACTTTTTGGAAAAATTCAGCACTGTTGGAAACTGGTACTTTCACCTCTTCAAATGGGACAAAATTACTACCTGGCAAGAAGTACAGACCATAAGTGCTGAATATGAAAGATCAACGAAAATGCATGGTGCATTTTGAACATAAGGGCATGTTTCCAAAAGTGCACTGATGGATTTTGGAGGATTCAGGAAGGTTCCTAGCCAGAATCACTATAGGGGGTTAGGGTTCAGGAAGGTTCCTAGCCAGAATACCTAGGGGGTTAGGGTTAATGTGAAGTTCATATTGGGATCAATTATCCTGAAAAAAGTATTTTGAATGAAGTACTGTCTGCCCCAATGCAGCAATAATGTGCCGAGTATATAGTACCATTGTGTTAGCCAGCAATACCTTTGGGTGTCTTTTGGACCCCTGCTTGCTAAATGGACACCCTATTTTATTTGTAAAGCCGTGTTCGCACTGGACTTTTTTTAGTAAAACTTACCGAGACGATGGGTACTTTTCCCATTTTAAGTCCAGTGCGGACAGCCTAGGACATTTTCCTCTCAGTTACTTTTCCTGAGTCCAGCGGTTACTTCTACTGGCCAACTGCTGCCCAGGAAAACTAACCAGGTAACTTTTCCCGAGACGATAAGTCCAGTGCGGACAGTGCGAGTCGGTAAAAGCGGCTCAGGAAAGCGTACATCCGGCCCGAGCACAAGGTCGTGCTACACAGGGACACCACGCATGCGCTTTGCATTGTTTCACCGCGCGGTGGGGGGGCGGGCCGGGTGCATTTAATGCATGTGCATGTGTAGCAAGTTTTCTGTGCGTTGTTGGGTCAATCGGGTCAACGTAGAAAGGTCACGCAAAGTGCCCTCATGAGTCATTATACTGACAGCTCGGTTACTTCTCCCACGGTCTCGGTAAAATTTTCCCGTGTCGAAAGTCCAAGTGCGGACAGAGGTTACATTTGACCATTTTTCATTTTACCATCGTCTCGGTAAAACCTTCCCCCAAAAAAGTCCAGTGCGAACACGGCTTAAGACACATGCAAAAGTATTGTAAGTTGAACTTTGGAACACTGTGTTTTTCAAAGAATAACAAATTTGAACGCCCTATTTCTAAATCGTGGCTTTAACTCTGTTTAGTACAGAAGCAGAGTTTCATTGGATTGGTGGCCATCACAGTGATGATCAAGTTGGGGGGGGGGGATGCAAACCATACCATGGAACCTAGCCTGGCACTGGTGTCAATTTGTCATCAAACTACAAAATGTACATTGTTCATTGTAAAAAATAAAAAAAACCTACTCACCAACACATTTACCAGATGTACTGCAGGCAACTTGGTAAATTTCCAGTGGTTTTCAAATGAATTTCAGAATGTGATATGAAGAATATAACTAATAACTGCAGTACGGCATGACAAATAGGCAAAACCTAACTGAAATCAGGTGTCCTTCAGGGAGCAGGTTGGACTTGCCAAAATGAATGATGAACGACCAGGACATAGTATTCATGCCGTCTTCCGCTCTGACAATTTGCTAGTGTGTGCCACGCAAAAAAACAAATCAAAGAAACGGGGAAAATTGGGTCAGACACAAGTTCACAGACGTCAAGTGACACTTGCTTAATGCTCTGATTGGGGTGTCCCTGGTAAACCTGCCAATGTGTCCCAGCACAGCCACTTTCATTGAAACCAGCCACACAAAGTTGATGCATTTACACTGAATCATAAATGTTGTGCACCATTCTGACATTGTGGAAATTAACTGTCCACAATGGCACCATGATGTCTATTCAAATACTAAATCCTAAAAAATGTAGTTTTATGCATTAAAGTGAAGGTCTAGAGTGTGTTCACTCTCATGACATAAACATTAACCCTAACCACACCAAATCCATCAAAATCCTCCAAGGGACACTTTTTTTGGAAAAATTCAGCACTTTTAGAAACTGGTACTTTTACCTCTTCAAATGGGACAAAATTACTACCTGGCAAGAAGTACAGGCCGTAAGTGCTGAATATGAAAGATCAACAAAAATGCATGGTGCATTTCCAAAAGTGCACTGATGGATTTTGGAGGATTCAGGAAGGTTCCTTGCCAGAATACCTAGGGGGTTAGGGTTAAACAAGTTTCAGCATTAAAAGAAAGGAGTGAAAATGCATTCAGATTATTTGAATTCATCATAATGAATTTAGGAAGAATACTGTACACCAAAACTACTGGGAGTTATCAGTTAGTTCGTTAGTTCATTTAACCGTTACTTTCACGGTCAGTTAACCGGTTGGCACCCGACAGCCACACAAACTAGATCGTTGGCAAATGATACATACATTTTCAATAGAAAATCATCAATAGACTTCCTGCAATGATTGTTTAATAACCAGTGTGGCAAAAAAGAAAGTCTAGAACAACAAAATGGGTGGCAAATTCTTCCAAAATTTTAATTATTTATTAGGTGTTCGAGCGCGCAGCGCGAACACCTATTGTTTTTGTACTGTTTTTTTTTTAAATTCTTATTCTCAGTGGCGCTTGTCCGGTAACAAAGGCATCTTTGCTAAGCATATACAGCCTTCAAACTTAACACATAAACAGAACATATCAAGCAGACGAAACTGTTTTCTGTGACGTCATGATTACGTCATCAGGTGTCGAATTACGCTAAAAAGTAAAATATTTAAAACGTTTCATATACATGTACGTTGCATGAAAGAATCAAAGATCGTATAGCGCCGCAAGGTGCAATACGTGGCGCTAGTCTGGGCCATGGGCACAACACGTACCCGCAACCCGCGTCGATATCGTTTGTACATGTAGATCCATTGTAACCAAATACCGTGTAGTACACGATATTTTGTTACAATGGAGTTGCATGTACAATCGATATCGACGCTGTTTGCGTACGTGTGGTGTCATGGCCCAGACGTCATTTTTTAGGCTGTAAAAATGGATCACCAACACAACAGTTCACGGTCATAAAAAGAGTAAGTATATCTTGAAGTTACTTTTTAAGAGGATTTCCTGTATTTATCTTCGTGTTTTTATACAAGAAAAACCATTTTTAAGCTGTCCATTCGCTGCATTGTGCCTGTTTAACTAACATGACTAATGTTAGTTAGGCCTACGTGAACATACTTTGGACAGTAAACAACTAACAAAATATGAACAGATGTCACCAAAATGTATTTAGAATATAAATAAGGATAGGAAAATTCAGTTGTTAAGGTTGTGGCAATTATTCAGTAGAAATTTTATGCCATATATTTTGTAATTTGTTTTCTCCAAAAATCTTCAGTTTGTGCACAAATTAAATAAGTAGCCTAGCGATTGTTTAGCTGCACTTTTCCTTAACTTTGTACCCTTCTCAGACACAAATAAACTTACATAGACAATTATTTCACAGGAAAAATGCACAATATTCATGACACAATACATGTACTTGTAGGTCCTGCTCCCCGAGGCCTCTCTCAGACATCACTCACATCACAATCACATGAAATTATATGAGTATATGAGACTCTGCAATTTCTTAAATACCTTTCTCTTTTGATGAGAGTTTGTATGAGAACATTTCTTTAATTTATTACACATTGTCAAGAATAATTGTGTGCAATTTTGAAAACAAACCAATGCCCTTTTCAATTTCAATGGTCCAGCTACTCTAAAATTATACACTATTTTCCCCATTCCTATAAATTAGAACTTCTCTGAATTTTCAAATACTTTATTCTTGGTCCATGTACTTATAAAACCTTCCTATTATTTTTTACAGCATGTTCACTGTGACATATTATTTTCCTCATTCACATAAATTAGAACTTCTCAGAAATTTCAAATACTTTATTCCATGTACTTCCATAAAACTTAACTATTATTTTTTACAGCATGTTGACTCTGATGTATCATGGCTCAGACTGAGTTCCAGCCAACAGTACCCCAACACGGCGTTGACACCACATCCAAATGCAGTATCGTAACTGTTCAAGTCATCAACAATCTTGGTATGGTTTAACGTCTTATGTTAACAGATCGTTTGAGAAGGGGTCTTCATACCAATGATGAACATTTCATTTAGTTTTAATGGTTGTTTATTACAAAAAATTAAGGTTTAGTATAATTTGTTATTATTTTTTGCTATAGCAGTACTGGCATTTCAGTCCAAGAGAAGGTGTATCTGATAACCACCTTTCCAATCCATGTCAGTTAAACAACATTTATTTAAATCTAAGCCCTTACTCCTATTTTCAATCTTAAATCTTTTTTAGAAAGGACAGAAACATCTTGCAACTTCAGCTATGCAGAATTGATGCTGGGTGTGATTTTCGACATAATGAAGCACCAGTCGTCAGTCAATGGAATTGGTAATTTGGGCCCCTTATACTTTTATTGCTTGTTTGCCCCTCCCCTTCCCTAGTTCTTGGATTCTATAGTGCTGCAATGATAGACCAAAGAATTTTAGAAAAAACCCCAAATGTGTTGGTTCATCACCAGTGGCAGTACATGCCATCACCAAGAACTTGGGGGCGGGGGCAGACATTTTATTCTAAAATTACCGATTCCAATGACAACCCCTGAATGTCACCCATTCTGAACTGTCACTAAATCGTACGTACAGAGTGTACATTTATTATAAATGCAGGTTGATTCTGTTTTCTTATCAACAAATCATCATGGTTGGGTTCATTTACACTGAAGTCATTTCACTTGTTACATGTGTAAGACCATGTACACTCATTTCTAGATTGTTTACAATTAGGTTAAACAGGTCAACAAAGTGGTTTCAATTGTGGGGGAGGGAAGTGTGTAACCACAAAAGTCAAGTTATGAAACCCAACAGACAGTTAAAATAAATATGTATTTCATTGCTTTATTAGCAATTTACAGGCATCCATACAACTCTTTGATTATTTCAATGTCTAACAATTTATGTACAAAATGGCATCTGATCTTTACAGACATTTTGCCAATCATGTGTACAACCTTGAAAAGTTAAAAATCAATGTATAATTTGTTTTCAAATTTTATAAATAATTTTTTAATTATTTGCGGTATAGGTGAAAACAAAGACAGTTTATAAGCATGTCACAATAAGGAGATGCTTGATTACAGTGTCACTATCATTGTCAATTTATCATTATATTTTTGTTATAACCTTAACCTGAAAGTGAAGTATATTATAAATAAAGATTAAATTTATTTTTGTACAAGACTTAATACCAAGAGATAAATACCAATGTTGGCTTCATTTAAATCTAAAATTGAAAGGTTTTTCCATAAACAAAGTGAAAAGGGCAACCAATTATCAGATTTGATCCAGTGGATATATATTGTTTTCTTGTCAACAAAGGATCATGGTTGGGTTCATTTACACTGAAGTCATTTCACTTGTTACATGTGTAAGACCATGTACACTCATTTCTAGATTGGTTACAAGTAGGCTAAACAGGTCAACAAAGTGGTTTCAATTGATTGTGGGGGAGGGAAGTGTGTAACCACAAAAGTCAAGTCATGAAACCCAACAGACAGTTAAAATAAATATGTATTTCATTGCTTTATTAGCAATTTACAAGCACCCATACAACTCTTTGATTATTTCAATGTCTAACAATTTATGTACAAAATGGCATCTGATCTTTAGGTTGTAATTCTGTAGTATGGATGCAGCTACAGACATTTTGCCAATCATGTGTACAACCTTGAAAATGTAAAAATCAATGTAGAATTTGTTTTCAAATTTTATAAATAATTTTTTAATTATTTGCAGTATAGGTGAAAACAAAGACAGTTTATAAGCATGTCACAATAAGGAGATGCTTGATTACAGTGTCACTATCATTGTCAATTTATCATTATATTTTTGTTATAAACTTAACCTGAAAGTGAAGTATATTATAAATAAAGATTAAATTTATTTTTGTACAAGACTTAATACCAAGAGATAAATACCAATGTTGGCTTCATTTAAATCTAAAATTGAAAGGTTTTTCCATAAACAAAGTGAAAAGGGCAACCAATTATCAGATTTGATCCAGTGGATATAATTACATTTAATGTTGTTTGAATTGGGAATTATTTACTTTTTGACAAAAACTCTTCATGGGGGCAGTGGAAGATGGAAAGCACGGATGCAAGCTTTCTTCCAACTTTATCATGTAGTAGTTATAAGCTTGTTTTCTAATGAAAGGCTAATTAGCTGAAGGAAAGGAAAGGGAAATATTTATATGGTCTTCCATGCTTCAGTGTCTTCAGTAACCCCAAACTCCCCAAACAATTTAACCCACACTTCCTGCTCTTTTGAATTTGCAGCCAAGTTTAATCCAGTTACTATACATGTAGTCCCCTTCTATCCTAAATCAACTTTGTGACTTTATGCCCATAATAACGTTGAATAGGTTGATCTGGCTACCTACAACCCTGGCAAACTATTTTCATATGAGTGATTTTTAATGTTGATTTATCATCTAGCATGGTTTTTGAAAAGCATGTGTTGGGCTAGTGTCAATATTTAAAAAAAAAAACATTGTGTTCCAAGTCACACTTGTTAATTTCTAATTTACTGCTTAAATCTCACAACATTTCCAAGTTCAACAGCCAATATTTCAAGAACTAAATGACCTATTAGAAAACAAAAAACACAATTGAATTCCTTACATTAATAGCTTGTAATTCTTGTGAAATGAGTTACCATAAATGCTTGCCAATGGTCCAATTAGTGGTACACGAAGTAACGATTTTTACAAATTTTAAAAGGTCATATCTCATAGCTTCAATTTAATGTATAAGTTGACAAATTTGTTATTTTTTCATAATCATGAGGTCATATATGACCTTCAAACCACCTAATGTGACCTTTACTTCCTGTCCAAACAGGAAGTTCAAATTCAACACATTCTAACGCAAAATTGATATGTCTTTTGAATATGAAATTTATATTGTTATTATAAAAGATGATAAACCCTTGCACAATATGATATTGACATCATCGATGATAATTTGATTGAACCGGAAGTTGACTCGAACACCGTGTGTTTGTTCTAACAAACACTTAAGCTCTAGTTTATTTATTTATTTTTTAAAATATTGGTTCCAGTTAGCCGATTAGCAAATTTCTAAACGGTTAGTGCAGTTTCAATCAGTTAACCTGTTAAATGGTTAACTATCCCAGCACTAAACACAAAATTAATTAACTCTTGTGCCAAGACCCACCCCCCCCCCCCCCGAAAAAACAAACAAACAAACACCCCAACAAACAAACAAACAAGGTAAGATACAACATTGGTAATTACCTAATTACCAATGTTGAATTAGTAAAGACTGTTTGCGGTGACACCATGTGAAATTCTCAACTGAGTAGTTATTAGTTCTGAAAAGAACTGGCGTTACAACTCGACGTTTTGATCAGTATGCTCTGATCGTTTCCAGGAGAATGAGCATACTGATCGAAACATTGAGTTGTAACTCTAGTTCCTTTGAGAACTAATTACTGCTCAATTGAGAATTTCACATGCTGTCACCGCAAACAGCCTTTACTTATCCTCTTCACCCTGCAAAGCTACAAATATTAAATTACTGAATTGTTATCCAAAAGCCAACTTGATGTGAATGTACAAATCATTCTGAAAAAAAAAATCTGTTTGAAGTGCTCTCATTTCAGAGAAAACACAAAAAGCAAGCACTTTTTACTGAAGTGTTTTTCTATGCATACAAACCCTCCTGAACTATTAATCTGTCAGAAATTCTCTTGATTCTCTTGAGACAAAAAAACCCCCACCAAAACATGAACTTTGTGTTCTCTGTCAATAATATAAATGCTTTTTCACATTTTTCTCCTGACTTAGACTCAGTATTGATGTACGATCTTCCTAGAAAAACTCTTTCAACAGATCAACTGTAACTGTTTACAGATGTATGGAAATTGTCCAGTCGAAATGAGAGTATTCAATCCTCTAGTAAGAGCAGTAATTGAGTAAACCACAACAACATGAACAAAAAAGAACTCATAACAGCTTAGAATCTGGTAAATCTTGTAGATTTGCATGGTGAAGATGATAAGTAAGACTAATTGCGGTGACACCATGTGAAATTCTCAATTGAGTAGGAATTAGTTCTGAAAAGAACTGGAGGTTACAACTCGACGTTTCGATCAGTATGCTCTGATCATCCTCAGGAGAAAGAGGCAGGGCTCTCAAAAGTAGCCGGTCACCGGCGGCAAATCGCCGCCTGCGGCAGGTTTTGCCGCCGGCTACTTTTCACCGGATGACCAACAATATTTTGTTCACCTTTCTTTGAACTTCTCTGCAAAAAACTGATTCGCACGCGGTGCGATACGAAGTTTTATTTACCTGAAATCACGTCAAAACTAGTCAGCTTTCTCAGTGACACGGCCGCAGCCATTATGTATACGCTCCCTTGCGCTTTGTGTAAGCTGTATCCTGATTGGTTAACGATGTTTCCTGTACTGTGATTCCATACACTTTTGTCAAACTGTTTGTGATACATTGAATCCATTCATTATTAAAGACTGAAATAGACCGGCTGCGGCACATATGCTACAAACAAGTATCAAACTAGCTGCTCAGGATGGAATGTTTGCCTATTGTTCACAGTAATTGGATTAGTGGGACCTTAAGTGCTGCTTTATGTCTGCACTGGAGTGTGCACCACATGTGTAAAAAAAAAGAGGATTTTATTTATAGGGGATTACGAAAGCCCATTAGTGCCATTGTCATTTTATTTTCGAGAGCAGTTATTTTTATTTTCGAGAGCAGTTATTTTTATTTTCGAGAGCAGTTATTTTTATTTTCGGGATCTTTACGAAACGAAGTTTTGGTCGCGGGCCTTGCCTTATTTTATGTACAACAACAATTACAGGCCTGATAGCTGAATGGCCCCGTTTCACAAAGGCCATAGGACGCGCAGTCTATTTTTAGTAACTTTCGGTTTTACCGCTATTTATATTTTTGAGAGCAGTTATTTATATTTTCGAGAGCAGTTATTTTTATTTTCGAGAGCAGTTATTTTTAGTTTCCAGAGCAGTTATTTTTAGTTTCCAGAGCAATTATTTATATTTTCCAGAGCAGTTATTTTTAGTTTACAGAGCAGTTATTTTTAGTTTCCAGAGCAATTATTTACATTTTTGAGAGCAGTTATTTTTATTTTCCAGAGCAGTTATTTATATTTTCGAGAGCAGTTATTTTTAGTTTCCAGAGCAGTTATTTTTAGTTTCCAGAGCAGTTATTTATATTTTCCAGAGCAGTTATTTTTAGTTTCCAGAGCAGTTATTTATATTTTCGAGAGCAATTATTTATATTTTCGAGAGCAGTTATTTTTATTTTCCAGAGCAGTTATTTATATTTACGGGATATCCTCATTTAGAAGGCAGGGGCGCGGCATGCACAACGAGTTAGTTCCGCCCACATCGCCTTTGATCGACCAATGACATTCTTCAACACGTGCTTTGTGACATGAACGTCCATGTCAACTTGCTATATATATGCATGTGCTCTGATCACACACATACCTGTACTTCTGACACGTACACAGTCACGTATACCTGGGCCGCTGAATGTAGCTCGCTGTATGATGCACCAGCCGTGCGTGCAGAAATGGCGACGAAGCGAGAGAGAGGCACGCTAGATGCGTGGATTGCGTGGATTACGGGGAAAAGGCCTCAGTCTGGAAAGTGTACTTCAGACTCTTCATTTTTTCTGTTTTCCATGGGTTGGAAATAACCCTCCAAATGCCTCTTGAGGGCCTCAAACATGCACCTCAGAGAGTACAATTTTCAAATTTTTCTGGGGGAGGGCCGCCGGATCCCGCCTTTCCCGGAACGCGTAGCGCCTTCGGCGCTCGGCAAATGGGCTTTGCCCATTTGTCTGCACCCTCCTACTTTCTTTCTTGTATCCTCCTACTCCTCTAAACTTTGAGAGCCCTGAAGAGGACGTTTCTCCTCTGGAGAAAGAGGATGTTTCTCCTGAGGACGATCAGAGCATACTGATCGATACGTCGTGTTGTAACCTCCAGTTCTTTTCAGAACTAATCACTACTCAATTGAGAATTTCACATGGTGTCACCACAATTAATCTTACTTAGCTTAGAATCTAACACCATCTCTGGTAATCCCAAGCCAGGTAACGGTCACAGTTATATGATAATCCAATTAAATAGTGACACAATAGGCTATTGTACCACAAGTATTAACCTGTAGTAACCAGTCACAAAAATAATTATTTGTTATTTGATATTTAATCATAGTTGTTATATCATCTTGGCTAAGAGTTTTTTTTACCGTGTTAAATTCAAGCATTTAGATGTTTCTTTCAATCAACCCAGAAACTTGCCTTGTTTTGATGAATATGTAGTGTATATTCAATTACTTAACCAATAAGTTTTCTTTAATTAACATATTCATTAGTACCACAGTTCTTAGCCAATCATAGCCCGAATTAGTATTCCTTTTGGGGCCATGTTGTTTTCTTTGCTGGCTCTCGTGATCGTACGTACGTGTATTACTTTAGCACGATGTACTGATGTGATGTTATGGTCGGATGAAATGAAACTCAAGATTGTGAAAAACGAAACACACACAATCAGCTAGCTATGAGAAAGATAATGTTAGAAATATAATACTTTAATAGCGTCGACCAGATCAACCGACATTTTAACTGAGCCAGTGAGCAGGTCGTTTGGTGTGACTTTAGTCATTTGTCTATTCAGATTTCACCAGGGAGTTAAACGACCAGTTGCGTTTTCTGCACCCATGTGTTTGCATCGTGTGAGCTGAGCACCGATATTTGTGTGATTTCATCGTGAGCGTAGCACCGCCATTTTGTATTTTCATCGTATGACATCACCACGTCGCAGCATACACGGATCGACGGACTGTAAAACGCTACTTTATCATCCCATGAGCGTTATCACTTTATCACATGTGAGCATTCGTTTCGCTTGAACTAAACTGAACACTGTAACATTGTAATTTAAAGGGTTTTATTAATCACCGGTTTAGAAGTGACTTAATTTATAATAAATTGCCTAAATCAAGTATATACTTTTGTGTTTGATCATACATTTTGTTCGTGGGTCACACATTAAAACGTAGGGTACCTTCTGGATAATTTTATTGAATAATTGAAATTGATTTTTGAAGATTGTTGCAGAAATCCTAAATTATATTCATACTCTTAACCAGGAAATCCTTTACAAATTGGTGACCCAGACGTGATCCCACGGGCAGGAACAGCATGATCACACACTTTTATTGATACTTGTGTATAATATCTTGGTGCTATACTGGTAATCATATCCAGATACAATTCATATCAACGTAATTAACCTATGCTTATATGTGACGCTGATAATTATGTCTGAATCACGATGATAGCAAGGCTGGTACGTCCTCAACGGCCAAACCTTCTCCATCCCTGCATGTCGAGGTCTTAAGATCCCACCTTTCTGGACGAAAAGTGACCCCACATATGGTTTGCTCAGGTAGAGGCCCAGTTCTCGACACGGGCATCGAAGCTGAATCAACAAAGTATGCGCATGTCATCTCCTCTCTACAACCCGAGGTGGCACAAGAAGTGAGGGACCTCCTCCTATCCCCGTCACCGGAAGAGAAACAGTACGCCATTCTCAAGGAAACTTTGATTCAGCGGACATCAGCCTCGGAGCAGAGGCGGTCCAACTCCTGCTCAACGAAGAGGTGCTCGGAGATCGCAAGCCTCACAGCTCTTACGCCGGATGCATCAGCTTTGGGGGACAAAAGATAGATGCAGGCATTCTACGCCAGCTATTCCTACAACGCCTGCCACCTAACATCCGCCTGATCCTCGCCTCAACTAGCGACTCCACCACTGTCGGCGATCTCGCCACTCTAGCTGACCGCTGGTTGAAACGCGGCAAGTACCGACCATTTTCACAAGTTCTTCCTTCATCCGAGATGCAGGACCTCGGCGAACAACTGTCGCAACTAACTGGGCAAGTTAGTTCCCTCCAAGTGCAACTGGAGCGCCAGCGCTCGCCCCGCCCCGCCTCGCGGTCAATCCCGCAATCGTGGTTATGCTGCTAATCCCAATCCAGCGAGAGTGCCACCTGACTCACCACTTCATCCAGCACCCACTGTTGGTATCATGCACAATTCGGGGACAAGGCTCACAAATGTGTATCACCCTGCAGCTATGGTGACGCACCATCAGGAAATGCGCCCCAGGGGGTAGGTGCGGCACTTCCCACTGGGCGAGATGGCAGCCGCCTTTATGTTACGGACAAGTACTCTAACTGCAGGTTTTTAGTGATACTGGGGCAGCTGTGAGTGTGTTTCCTCAATGCAACAGAGCGGCCGCAGTCGTCACTTATCCTGCAGGCTGCCAATGGTACCCCCATCCCCACTCACGGACAGCGCCTTAACGCTAGACTTCGGACTCCGTCGACTTGCAGATGGGTATTCGCATCGCAAATACCCTACTCCGATTTTGGGGGCAGACTTTCTGAGACATTTTGCTCTGTTAGTCGATGTTTCAAAGCATCAACTCATTGACACTACTACCCACTTGGTCGTGAAAGGAATCAACTCCTTGGAGACGCCTGTCAGTCCAGTTTTCTACACCCTCTCCAAGTACATATGACAACATCCTCCAGGACTTTCCAGAGATTACACAGCCTTTGTGTAAGGAGACGCCCATTGAAGCATGATGTCACTCACCATATCTGACCAAAGGGCCACCAGTCAAAGCTCGCCCCGCCTGCCTGGCACCCGATCGCTTAGAGGTTGCCAAGCAAGAGTTTGAACATATGCTCGAAAGTTGGGCATAGTCCGTGCATCAGACAGCAACTGGTCCTCACCTTTACATCTTGTACCAAGAAGTCACCTGAGACTGGCGCCCATGTGGTGATTATAGGGCATTAAATCGAAAGTGACCGTGCCCGATCGCTATCCCATCGCCATCTTCAGGACTTTGCTGCAAATCTAAAAAGGCAAGACCATTTTTAGCAAGGTGGATTTAATCACGCCGCTATCATCAGATCCCAGTAGAACCTGAGGATGTGAGCAAGACAGCCATCATCACCCCATTTGGGCTCTTCGAATTTGTGAAGATGCTATTTGGGTTAAACGCAGCGCAGACATTTCAACGGGTTCATCGACCAAGTGGTCCGAGGCCTGCCATTCGCCTACACACCTATATTGACGACATCTTGATTGCCAGTGAGACTCCTGCACAACATAGAGAGCATCTTCGCTCTGCTTTTCACCAGACTCCACAGTACGGTGTTGTAATCAATCCTAGCAAATGCTCGTTCGAGTATCTGAGCTCAGTTTCCTTGGCCACCACGTCGATGCACAGGAATTCGACCACTACCAGAGAAAGTTCAGGCCGTCCGCGATTTCCCCAGCCAACTTCATATAAGCGACTTCGGAGTTTTCTCGCTTGGTAAACTTTTATCGCCGATTTGTTCCCAACTGTGCTGATATCCTCGCTCCCTGACCAGCCTTCTTGCCAAACAAGGAAAAGGATCCCGCAAACCACTGGTTTGGTCACCAGAAGGTAGCAAATCCTTCATCGAGGCCAAAGATGCTTTGTCTCGTGCAACCATGCTTGCTCATCCCAGTACCGACACTCCCATTAGCGTCATGACTGATGCTTCTGACGTAGCTGTGGGTGGAGTACTCCAGCAACTCACTGACGACTCCTGGCAACCCATAGCGTTCTACTCTCACAAGCTTCTTCATGCCGAGACGGCACAGTGTTTTGGACGCCGAACTCCTCGCCATCTACTTGACTATCAAACATTTTCGACATATGTTGGAAGGGCGACTGTTCTGTGTTTTCACGGATCACAAACCTTTGATCCACGCTTTCCACGCCAAACCAGACAGACACAATCCACGTGAAATCAGAATGTTAGATCTGATCTCACAGTATACCACTGATTTGAGGTATATTAAAGGCAAAGATAACGTCGTTGCTGACGCATTATCTCGTCCTGAGGTCGATGCCCTCTACACTGACACAACGGTTGATTTCCAACAATTGGCAGCTGACCAGAAGGATGATGCCAAGTTGCAGGCAGAATTGCTGAACCCTACTACTAGTCTCGTTCTCCAGACTTTTCCACTGATTACCACTGAGGCAATATCATTTGCGACACATCTACGGGTAGTCCTCGACCATTCGTACCTCAGAGACACAGGCGTGCAGTATTTAACGCCATACATGGTCTTTTCCCACCCAGGGATTCGCCCAACCCAGTCGGCCGTCACTTCTCGTTTTGTCTGGCCTGGAGTCAGGAAGGACATCCGCAAGTGGGCACAGTCCTGTGTTCAATGTCAGAAGTCTAAGATTCACAGACATGTAAAAGCTCCACTTGGCACCTTCAGTACTCCCGATGCACGCTTTGAGCATGTACATCTGGACTTGGTTGGACCTTTGTCCACCTCTAATGGTTATACTTACCTTCTTACGTGTGTAGACAGATTCACACGATGGCCAGATGCCATCCCTATTTCAGACATTACAGCGGAAACAGTCGCGAAAGCATTTGTAGACCGATGGATTTCCGTTTTTGGTACTCCTGCCACCATCACTACCGATCGAGGTCGACAATTTGAGTCTCACCTGTTTGCAGAGCTCACAAAGTTGCTAGGTACCTCTAGACTTCGCACTACAGCTTACCATCCAGCTTCTAATGGGCTTGTGGAGCGTTTCCACCGGACTCTTAAAGCTGCCTTAAAGGCACACGAAGATCCTCAGAGATGGACCGAGTATCTCCCTCTAACCCTTCTTGGCATCAGAACTACAGTCAAATCTGATTTGAACTGTTCGCCGGCAGAACTGGTTTTTGGGACAACTCTCAGGCTACCGGGACAGTTTGTGGCTCCTGATCAACCTTGCACAACTCTGGACCCTGGCAGATACGTTGATAGGTTACGCCAACACATGCGCAATGTCTCTCCATCCCGTACCAGAGCTCAGCTGGTCAAGGCCCAGATGCCGAAAGGTCTCACTCAAGCCTCGTTTGTCTTTGTGAGAGTTGACTCGGTTAGGAAGCCCCTACAACAGCCATATAATGGTCCTTTCCGAGTTTTGAAGAAGACGGATAAATTCTTCACGCTTTCCATTGGAGGGAGGAAGGAGAACATTAGTGTGGACCGACTCAAGGTGGCGTACGTCGAGCCACCTTCCTCTCCCTTGGAACCGGTAGCGGATGACAGCTTTTCACCACCTGTCAGTACCCCTTCTGCTACTCCAGAAGCGGTTCTCACGCCACCCTCTCCATCACGCACTCTTCCCGACGACTCACCAACTGCGAGTTTTCCTCCTGAGCAACCCCGAGTCACTCGTTCAGGAAGACATGTGCATTGGCCCAAACGCTATGTGCAAGTCATGCGATTTTGATTTTTCCCATGCATAATCACATATGCATTGTTTTCAGGTACAACAGGTTGATTCTGCCGAATTTTCTTTTGAAATTGGTGTATTGTATAATTAGCATATAACTTATCTAGTACTTTATTATTGTTATAATTCAAGTACGTGAAGAGATTTAGTTGTGGTTAAATGCATATTTCTTTTTTTTAATATATAGATTTTTTTCTCACTGACCAATTGCAGTACGTCATTGTATATTGTTTATGATACAAATAGAGTCATTGCCACAATTACAGGTCTTATATTCATGGTTAGATTCTTTACCATTCTTTGCGAGAAGTTCTCTGCCAGAAATTTTGAGAGTATAGTTCTTACTGTTTCAACTATTTTTCAATATGTTTTGTTAGTTTTGACTGCCAAATGTGTACTAGTGTTTTGTCGCCCCTCAGAGGTTTATACCACTTCAGGTCTAAGGGGGGATTGATGTAGTAACCAGTCACAAAAATAATTATTTGTTATTTGATATTTAATCATAGTTGTTATATCATCTTGGCTAAGAGTTTTTTTTACCGTGTTAAATTCAAGCATTTAGATGTTTCTTTCAATCAACCCAGAAACTTGCCTTGTTTTGATGAATATGTAGTGTATATTCAATTACTTAACCAATAAGTTTTCTTTAATTAACATATTCATTAGTACCACAGTTCTTAGCCAATCATAGCCCGAATTAGTATTCCTTTTGGGGCCATGTTGTTTTCTTTGCTGGCTCTCGTGATCGTACGTACGTGTATTACTTTAGCACGATGTACTGATGTGATGTTATGGTCGGATGAAATGAAACTCAAGATTGTGAAAAACGAAACACACACAATCAGCTAGCTATGAGAAAGATAATGTTAGAAATATAATACTTTTATAGCGTCGACCAGATCAACCGACATTTTAACTGAGCCAGTGAGCAGGTCGTTTGGTGTGACTTTAGTCATTTGTCTATTCAGATTTCACCAGGGAGTTAAACGACCAGTTGCGTTTTCTGCACCCATGTGTTTGCATCGTGTGAGCTGAGCACCGATATTTTGTGTGATTTCATCGTGTGAGCGTAGCACCGCCATTTTGTATTTTCATCGTATGACATCACCACGTCGCAGCATACACGGATCGACGGACTGTAAAAACGCTACTTTCATCATCCCATGAGCGTTATCACTTTATCACATGTGGAGCATTCGTTTCGCTTGAACTAAACTGAACACTGTAACATTGTAATTTAAAGGGTTTTATTAATCACCGGTTTAGAAGTGACTTAATTTATAATAAATTGCCTAAATCAAGTATATACTTTTGTGTTTGATCATACATTTTGTTCGTGGGTCACACATTAAAACGTAGGGTACCTTCTGATAATTTTATTGAATAATTGAAATTGATTTTTGAAGATTGTTGCAGAAATCCTAAATTATATTCATACTCTTAACCAGGAAATCCCTACAAACCTTAACAAAAGTAAATCACAAAAGGATGGCTCCCTGTAACACGATCTCTGCTCTGACCCATTTTTTCACTATATTTAAACAGCAATTTCTGGAGAAAAAAATTTTTTCCCATGGGAATATTGCTATTTTCTTGGAGTAGGTAAAAATGAATGGATTAATATGAAACATTTCTCAAAATAAATGTGAGAAGCATGGTTTTACAGTAAATGACATAAAACACAATAAAGGGGGCCACTTTGCATCCGTCACGTTAGCAGTTTTTCCAATGGTTGTTATTTATTTTTAAGTACCTGAAACCGACCAAAAAGTGTTTCAACATGTGAATGGACATGCAGGCTTATACTAGAACTAAATTGAGTTGATTTATTTAATTTTTTTTTTTTTAAATTTATTTTTTTTTTACCCTCAAATTTCCATAAAAATTGGACGGAAAAAGTTACCTCACTTTTCCGTCCATTTGTCGATGGAAATTTTAGGGTAATTAAAAAAATAATAGTAATAATCAACTCAAATTATCTTTAGGATAAGCATGCATGTCTATTCAAATGTTGAAATTCTTTTTGGGTGGTTTCAGATATTTAAAAAAAAATTACAACCATTAGAAAAACTGCTAATGTGACGGTAGGAAAGTGGCCCCCTTTATTGTGTTTTATGTCAAATATGTTCCAAAATTTAAAATATGGTGGTATTTATGGTCCTATCATAAATTCAGTCCATTCTTATAAACAACTAGGTTTACCGACTCCAGGTTCTAGTACCTTTGATGCTTCATTTGCCGACTGAGGTTCTAAATGCTAACTGTCACCCCACCCCCCCTTGCTACAGCCCTGCTTCTGACAGCTATTTTGTGAAGGTAGTAATTTGTTTCTTTATTTGACTTTGCAAATTAAAGCATTCCCATGCCTTGTATTTTCTTATAGGACAATAACTTAACTTTTGAGTTAAAGTACACTGTGTAAGAAGAGTTCACATTTATTATTTTTACTAGTATTTTCCAATTCATTATATACTGGACAGCAAAAGTAACGCAAGTCCGAGGACAGCAAAAAAAATGCAAGTCCGAGGTCTTGTCAAGTTTTCAAACAGAAGACAAACCATTTTGATTCTAATCACTCATTTAATGAAAAATGCTTTCAATTTGTGAGCTGAAAGTGACTGTTGAATGTGAAAATCTTGCGATGCAATTTCAACAGTCACTTTCAGCTCACAAATTGAAAGCATTTTTCATTAAATGAGTGATTAGAATCAAAATGGTTTGTCTTCTGTTTGAAAACTTGACAAGACCTCGGACTTGCGTTTCTTTTGCTGTCCTCGGACTTGCGTTTCTTTTGCTGTTCAGTATATTTATACAGGAATTGTATTATGTATCTTTTCAGGGTTTCTTTTTTGATTAAATGCAGTCACACCATTAAGAGGACATCCGTGTTGTGATATATTCGTTTTGAGCTGTCACACAAAATATTATTTGTAAAAGGAAATTATCAGTGTTCCGATAAAAACGATTTTCAGAAATTATCAATGCTGTACTGATTCCTGTAAAAGGAAACCTGTACAACATTGGCAATGTCAGCAAAACTGACTGTATGATATGAGTATGGCATGCATGCATTTCCTTTTAACCATGATACACTAACTTTTAAATTTTTTAAATTTTTTTATGCAAGTTCGCCCCAAACAAGGCTAAAAGCCACTCTTGGTAAGGGGCTACAAGAAGAAAACATAGAAGATGAAAATAACTCAGGGGGACTGAAGGTAGGAATTGATATTTCCCTTAAAACTGTCTAGATTGTAGGATGTAGGGAAACATGCACCAGGCAAGGAGTTCCAAAGAGATGCAAAACTATGAAAGTTTCAGCTCAATGCAGTCTAAATCATGAGAAATGTGTCAAAAAGCATTCACAATTTTTACAGAAAACACCTGGAGCCAAAAAACCTGTTGGCAACTTTTTGTATAATGAAATGTTAATTAAAAAAAAGAAAATCTCTCAAATGAGTGCCATTTAAAAAGAATTGTATTTGTTTATCAGGATGAATGGTACCTCTGCCAACTTTACATCAAATTAGCTTTTGGTCAAATAATTTAGAAATGTTTTAATCGGGTTAATTATACTGGTCAACAATTTTTTTAAAGTTGTCTGCTTCGGAGATAAAATGTGCTATTTATTATGGATTTTGATGTGCTGAATTCAAATATGACAATTAAAATTGCTGATTGGCTACTGTTTCCAAGATATTTAAGTTTACATTTTATGTACTATGTATATGGTTTACATAGCAGATTTTTAATCATGAATTGTAAACCTCGGTCTTTTCATGTGTTTATGGTTGTTTCACTTGATGTTGTGTCACCTGCCCTGTTTATGTAACACTTACTATGTATCAGTTCATAGTTCAGTCCTTATTCAGTGTCTACTCTGCGCTTCTTGGCTTGTTTCTTGTAGTCATTAAATGGTACCATATCTTGAAAACTAGAGCCAATCAACAATTTTAAGCATCATTTCCATTCTCAGTGACCCATAACTAGTCAAGTTTGACTTCATTTGTTTCGGAAGCATTTTGGCTGTAGACCAGTGTTACTATAATGTTGTAAATTCCTTGCAATAGGCCATCAACCAACAGATAACAGTTATTGATAATCTGATCAAAGAGTAAAAAAAAACAAAAAAACAGGCGAAATGTACAATTGTACATATAATGTAAACCACCACAAATTAAAGGGACAGTATCGTCACGATCAGAGAAGTCTTTCAACAGGGCATGGAATCGGTGTTCTAGTTTAAGATGAGTGCATTGGCCATTTATGCAGCAGTAAACGGTAATAGGGCCTTATCATGTGAGGTATTATTTTCAGTCAATGAAACTACCACTCTGATTCCATGTCCTGTTGATCGTGACGATAATGGCCCTTTAATCCAGAAACTTACATGTTCCCACCATGGAATCTTGACATCAATGAGGTCACCCAGGTCACTGATGAATTACTGGTAATAGTCCTGGTAAATCCAATAAACTGCTGGTAATAGTTATGGTAATCTAACTGATATACTGGTACGATGTGTAAATGAATGGTAATCCAGTGAACATTTGACACTATAAGACAACTGCATACATACACGTGTACATGTGTGTAGTCTTTATGTCCTCACTAACATACTAGACTACCCTGCAGGGTGTGAATGCAACCAGCCAACATGCTGACCAATCCATCCATCCTGACCCTGACTTAGGGGTCAGTGTCATATAACATCAGACATCCAAGTATATTGGAGTCTTTTCAGACAGCCACAGTCCTTGTCAAATTCCCTTGGGACACTAGGCCTACATACATGATGAGGGGATACATTGTAGTCGCTCTACAAGGTTTGCTTTTCAACGCACAACATTTGAATCAGGAAATGGAATTTACAATAATTACATTCTGATGGATGACTTAGAACATACTGGTTCCAATAGCCGCATATACATGTATCATGTATTTCACTGGTTGGCAAATAAAACGATTACCAAACAAAATAAAAGAAAACAAAACAAAATCACTACACCGATTTGTGAAGTTGACCTGTGACCAGAAACCAGAGACTTTTTTTTTTGGCCTTAACAACAAAATAGTGCAAATTGAATCTAAGAAATATTTGTATTTCCCATAAACTCATTGCCATTAACTTCACTTTTCTTAAAAATGACCGTACCTCCTGAAGACAAAATCATTTCTGGTGAAGACTGATCAAGACCATCATCCGCTTTAAACCCAAGCACAAGTAAGTTTTCCCAAGCTGAACTATCTAACCTCAATTCCATCTGTTTCAATTGACTCTTCACAGGCAATCAGAGCCAGCCATAGTCCAAGGTGAATATCCTTCCTCACATCCCACAAATACATCAATGTGCCAAATACATCCATGCATCCATGTATCCATGCATCCAATACATCCATGCATCCATGCATCCATGTATCCATGCATCCATGCATCCAATACATCCATACATCCATACATCCATGCATCCAATACATCCATGCATCCAATACATCAATACATCCAATACATCCATGCATCCATGCATCCAATACATCCAATACATCCAATACATCCATACATCCATGCACCCATGCATCCATGCATCAAATACATCCATGCATCCATGCATCCATGCATCCAATACATCCATGCATCCATGCATCCCATGCATCCATGCATCCAATACATCCATGCATCCAAACCCTCCAGCAGTAACAATACAGTGTAAGATAGTAGATTCCATTGGTATAACCCTTCTATGACTACAAGGGTCAAAATCAGTCAAAATGTTGATATACTTGCCAAGGTATATCTAGTGCACTTAAAAGTCGAACACTGTCGAACCTTACATGTAGTAAGTACATATACAGCTCAAAATGAGTCGACCGTTTTTGACAGGTAAAGGCATCGTCTGGTATTGTTCAGGGTGGTCAAAATGACAGTAAAAACCAGTGAAAAATTACCCTGTGTGCACATTTGAGTTAACAGTCAAAACAGACAGTTGACTGATTTTGACCTCTATAGCTACTTGCCACTGAAGTGCAACTGGAGTAGGCTTACCACATGACTGGTATTCATGTATGACAATATTCGTGTATAACCCCAAAGCTGATGACGCATCCCTCCACTAATATGGATGTGTGTATCCCTCTATTAGCCTGGGTTATTGGTCTAATTGGACATTGGATACAAGTACGCAGTGTATACACCACTGACCAGGCTAGAAACATTGTTTCTGATACGAAAAAACCTCAGCACCAATCCCTCAACCAATTTTGATGTACATATGTATCTTTCTGTTAGCCTGGGTTATTGGTCTAATAGGACATTGGATACAAGTATGCAGTGTATACACCATTGACCAGGCTAGAAACATTATTCCTGATACGAAACAACCCCAGCACCAATCCCTCAACCAATTTCGATGTACATATGTATCCTTCTGTTAGCCTGGGTTATTGGTCTAATAGGACATTGGATACAAGTATGCAGTGTATACACCATTGACCAGGCTAGAAACGTTATTCCTGATACGAAACAACCCCAGCACCAATCCCTCAACCAATTTTGATGTACATATGTATCCTTCTGTTAGCCTGGGTTATTGGTCTAATAGGACATTGGATACAAGTATGCAGTGTATACACCATTGACCAGGCTAGAAACGTTATTCCTGATACGAAACAACCCCAGCACCAATCCCTCAACCAATTTTGATATACATATGTATCCTTCTGTTAGCCTGGGTTATTGGTCTAATAGGACATTGGATACAAGTATGCAGTGTATACACCATTGACCAGGCTAGAAACGTTATTCCTGATAATGTAAACAACCCCAGCACCAATCCCTCAACCAATTTTGATATACATATGTATCCTTCTGTTAGCCTGGGTTATTGGTCTAATAGGACATTGGATACAAGTATGCAGTGTATACACCATTGACCAGGCTAGAAATGTTATTCCTGATACGAAACAACCCCAGCACCAATCCCTCAACCAATTTTGATGTACATATGTATCCTTCTGTTAGCCTGGGTTATTGGTCTAATAGGACATTGGATACAAGTATGCAGTGTATACACCACTGACCAGGCTAGAAATGTTATTCCTGATACGAAACAACCCCAGCACCAATCCCTCAACCAATTTTGATGTACATATGTATCCTTCTGTTAGCCTGGGTTATTGGTCTAATAGGACATTGGATACAAGTATGCAGTGTATACACCACTGACCAGGCTAGAAACGTTATTCCTGATACGAAACAACCCCAGCACCAATCCCTCAACCAATTCTGATGTACATATGTATCCTTCTGTTAGCCTGGGTTATTGGTCTAATATGACATTGGATACAAGTATGCAGTGTATACACCATTGACCAGGCTAGAAACGTTATTCCTAATACGAAACAACCCCAGCACCAATCTCTCAACCAATTTTGATGTACATGTATCCTTCTGGTAGCCTGGGTTATTGGTCTAATATGACATTGGATACAAGTATGCAGTGTATACACCACTGACCAGGCTAGAAACGTTGTTCATGATACAAACGTGTTTACACAGCACTGCACACTCTTCATCATTTTTCCAAAGTGGAAAATTAAATCAAAAATAGTTTGATGTCCGAAGGTTATTATTTTGAAGTAAAAACAGTTGTATTAATAACAACACAATCCCTGTTGTAATGTGATTCCTCACGTGCAGTCTTGCTTTTTCAGACTGGCAAATGAAAATAAAAGAATTTTGTCTATCATGTCTGGAAGTTTATTATTGTGAAAGTGAATACATTTGTATTGATAGCAAAACAATTGTTATCTGCTGAGAGGTGATCCATGGGTTTCGTACACCCGCAGGGGGAAAAATTGCACCCCCCACCGGCTCGGTCTTGGGTGCCATTTGTCACCTTAAGGTGTACAAAACTTCATGAACCAGACAATAATTATATGCAATCACTGAGATTCCGAGGACCGGGGGGAGTGAATAGTATGTGAGCACTGGGCACTACAGGAAGGAACAGCCATGTTGGAAGGGAATAGAAGGGAATAGAAGGGAATAGAAGGGGTGCCGACAGGTGCTTACTATGTACTGGAGGTTTCTGGCTGATCTTCATAGATCTTATCTATGTCATGACACTTTGGGAAATGGCCATTACAGAGACGGATAGTTCAGTTGGTAAAAAAAACAAAAACATTTGGGCACTGCACTTCATTACTGTTGAACCATGCTTCGGACATTTATTCTGTGAAATATCTCATTTAAAAGTATTTGTTTTTTCTATAAACAGAAATATGAAACGTCGAGATAAAAAGAACAATTGGAGTGCCATGGTCGAGCGGTTTAGTGCATCGGATTTGTGTTCTGATGGCTGAGTCGTCAGAATGTGAGTTCGAATCCCGACCGCGACCGTGGTGCTTGTGTCCTTGAGCAAGACACTTTACCATAATTGATTCTCTCCACCCAGGAGTAAATGGGTACCTGTGAGGGCAGAGTTGGTTGATGTGGTTGATGTGTTTGATTAGCCCATATGCGCCGAAATGGCAGCAATTGAGCTGTATACTCCTCAGGGAGCTGAGATGGTTTCAGGAATGATTTATGCGCCTGATGAGCAGGGGTAATAATGTACAGCGCTGTGATACCTCGTGTAAGAGCGCTTTAAAAATGCCTCCATTATTATTATTATTATTATAATTGCAGGAAATTGCCATTAAAATAATCATGAACACCACGGGTGATACAACTTTAGGATGGAAACTGAGAATTTTTTTACCCTAACCCCTCTAGGTATTCTGGCTAGGAACCTTCCTGAATCCTCCAAAATCCATCAGTGTACTTTTGGAAACATGCCCTTATCTTCAAAATGCACCATGCATTTTCGTTGATCTTTCATATTCAGCATGTATAGCCTATACTTCTTGCCAGATAGTAATTTTGTCCCATTTGAAGAGGTGAAAGTACCAGTTTCCAACAGTGCTGAATTTTTCAAAAAAAGTGCCCCTTGGAGGATTTTGGAGGATATGGGTTGGTTAGGGTTAAGGAATATTTGTAGCTTTGCATGGTGAAAAGGATTTAAGTAAAGACTGTTTTCGGTGAAACCATGTGAAATTCTCAAATTGAGCAGAAACTAGTTCTGAAAAGAACTGGACGTTACAACTTGTTTTTCATGTATGCTTAATGTGAAAATTATATTTAAAAAAAAATGCATTCAGATTTATTGTATTCATTCTAATGTGGAATTTTGATCTGGAAGCTACATGTATGGAACTTTTCTGAAATATTACTGCACCACAGACTAAGCAAGTTTTTACATTGTAATTCCACTTGTTGGTGTTTAACCAGTTCGCGCCAGAGGCCGTGTATACACGCATTTTATTTTTTGAACCGGGGATCGGAGAGCATCTAAACACGCATTCTGATTTTTGTGTGTGTTACCGGGAGACTTGTCAACACGCCACACGTGGCGTGCCGTCGTGGCAGCTGACTTGTATGCAGGCAGTCGTTTCTCGGAGTCCATGAGGTCACGGTTCGGTGGCCCCGGACAAAAGGCACTGCAAACGATGAACGAGTTCACTCTTTTTGTTGATTTTTGCATAATTCCTTTATCCAAGACCTGTTCTTTTGACGTACCAGCCAAGAATTTGTAAAGACGGATTTATATCCATTGTTTACGAGGCCTTTCCTCTCTCTCCCGGTATGCCGTCTGTTCGACCGGGTGCTGGTCGCTAATAGGCCGTTGCATCGGAGCTTGCCAACGGTCTAATTGTGCTGAACAAACACAACCGTAATTAAAAAACTAGCCATTTAATTCTCGAAATGTCAATGAGTAAAGGTGTTTATTTGGGTGTCCGGACTTAGTTTCATTGACAAAACAATTTATTAATGGCTAGAAATTTTTTCAGATTTTTCACTGAAAATAAACCCGCACGGGGGACCGGAAAAAAAAAAAATATTCCCGACGTGAACTGGTTAATGATTTTCAAATTACTGAACCTATATGTGTATACCTTACTTTTAACATGCACTCGGCTTATTAATCAAGAAGCACCAAAAAACTAAATACGAAAATCAAACCAATTTGCCTTAGAAATTATAGATCCTACTGTTTAAACATCTCCTAGATACAGGGGGTACACTTTTAAAACAAAAAAATTCCCTGAACAAAAAATTATGACTTTTTTTTACAGCCTTTTGAACTTCAGTTTTTCATTCAGTGATCGAGTTATAATCAAATCCAATGTCATAAAAACCCAGACATAGCCAAGTAATTCTTAACAACTCCCTCTAGATGGATATTTGTGTCTGCATAAATACATGTGTGATGCGGTACTTAGGCCTAATGGCCTACATATGTAGTTTTCTCAGTGGACTTGGTCATGAAGTTTAAATCCTATTCAGGGTTCAGAAGCCTTCACCAAATCAATTTTTCAAGATTTTTCCATTATGTTTTTCCTAGTAATAATATCCCAAGACGGAGAGGCAAAGCCTTATAATACTTTTTACTGTTTTTATTTTATAATTTTTTTTTAATGGAGTGGGAGGGGGACGACCTCCAACTGAATCTAAGGTTGTTTATACATAAGATTTGAGATTTTTCATGGCGGAATATTGATATTGTTTTGGTTTGCGGTAACACCTGAGTGCGCTAACAGTGGAGTGTCGTGGCCGAGCGGTCTAGCTTACTGGACTCAAGTTCTGGTGTTAGCAGCAGAATGTGGGTTCGAATCCCAGCCGTGACACTTGTGTCCTTGAGCAAGACACTTAACCATAATTGCTTATAGGGGCAGAGGCAGTTTAATAACTGCCTTGTTCTAGACTAGTTAACCCTCCCAGTCCTGTATTCGCACCGTGAAGAGGCTGGTTATTAACTTGTCTTGTTTCGGTGCGAGGGGCTGTTTCTTCAGTGTGGAGTCGTTGTAACAACTCAATGACTTAGTAGCCCCCACCTTGGAGTGGCCATTGGCCTTGTGTGGGGCGAATTTGTGTAAAAAAAAACTAAAAAAAACACCATGTGTTTATCTCAACTATCACTAAGTGAAGTACAGGATTTTTATGGGCAATTTGTATCTCAACTGTCGCTAAGTGAAGTTATGGTTCAGGGAGAACTATCGCTATTAGTGAGTGCGTCGTTGAGGGAGAACCATGGGGGGTCTTCTCTCCTGACGATGATTAGAGCATACTAAGCCAAATGTAGAGAAACCCACAATGAAATAAGCTGAATCTCTCTTGATTCTAATCAAGTATGGATGCATTTACAGACATTGGTTGGTTTGTATACATATCTCTTGATTCTTATAAAGTATGGATGCACAGACATTGGTTGGTTTCTGTACATATCTCTTGATTCTTATAAAGTATGGATGCATTTACAGACATTGGTTGGTTTGTATACATATCTCTTGATTCTTATAAAGTATGGATGCATTTACAGACATTGGTTGGTTTCTGTACATCTCTCTTGATTCTTATAAAGTATGGATGCATTTACAGACATTGGTTGGTTTCTGTACATCTCTTGATTCTTATAAAGTGTGGATGCATTTACAGACATTGGTTGGTTTCTGTACATATCTCTTGATTCTTATAAAGTATGGCTGCATTTACAGACATTGGTTGGTTTGTATACATCTCTCTTGATTCTAATCAAGTATGGATGCATTTACAGACATTTATTGGTTTCTGTGCATATCTCTCGATTCTTATAAAGTATGGATGCATTTACAGACATTGGTTGGTTTCTGTGCATATCTCTCGATTCTTATAAAGTATGGATGCATTTACAGACATTGGTTGGTTTGTATACATCTCTTGATTAATAATAATAATAATAATTATTATTATTATTACACATTTCTGGTAATGAAACCAAGGATGCCTCAAAAGCACACTTAAGCACTGTAGCTCGGAAGCCTGAGGAAACCTGTAAACAAGGGCGCTTGCTATGTGAACCAGAAACACCGGGGTAAACCCCTACTCTTCCACGATAAGTGTTCTGGGTTCTTTACGTGCATTACTTAATCTAGTACACGGGACCCACGGCTTAACGTCCCATCCGAGGGCGAAGCAATTATGGTTAAGTATCTTGCTCAAGGACACAAGTGTCACGACCGGGCTCGAACCACACCCTGCTGCTAGCAACACCAGAACTTGAGTTCGGTGCGCTAGACCGCTCGGCCACGACACTCCAATAATAATAATAATAATAATAATGATAATAATAAAGATTTGTAGCGCGCACATATCCACCCTACTGGGCGCTCAAGGCGTGGAAACAAAGAAAAAACATGATTACAAACAATATACAATGATAGCATAGAAAAAAAATTATGTACCAAGATACATGTACCTACAATGCAATTACAAATATACATCATCTTTGAAGAATTGTGACATAAGATGAGTTTTAAGCATCGACTTAAATCTAGTTATACTATGACAAGATTTAAGTTTAGTTGGAAGATGATTCCAGAGTCTCGGAGCCGCGACAGAAAAAGACCTATCACCCCAGTTCCGTTTTGAAGTTGGTTCCTTTAGGAGTGACATGTTGCTGGAGCGCAAATTGCGTGATGGAGTGTTGACTGTAAGCAGTTTAGAAATATAAATTGGAGCAATGTTATTAAAAGATTTGTGAACAATTAGCATAAGTTCAAAAACAATTCTCTGTGAAATAGGAAGCCAGTGCAGTGTGACAAACGCATGGAAAATTTGTTCAGCAGCACTTTTATTCAAGTATTTCCTAATTCGGCTTATATTTCTGATATGAAATGATGATATGCGAACAATGTTGGAGATATGAGGTTTTAAAGTCATTGTCGAGTCAAATAGGCCTATAACACCCAAATTACGTGCTTGTGATGAGGGGGTTATCTGCGAGTCACCAATTGTAATAAATTATGACCAGAAACTGGAGACTTTTTTGGGGGGGGGGGGGGGGCTTATGAGTTATGTGAACTTTTGATACATTGAGGCCACTACTCCAGACAGTTTGTTTTTCTCTAAAATGTGCTGGTAACACTGGATTATTTGCAGTGTATATATACTTACTGTGTGTTCAATCATGTATCATTAAATACAGACACACACATATATGTGTCATAAATAAAACTTGTAGCTTTGCATGGTGAAGAGGATTAGTAAGACGAATTGCAGTGACACCATGTGAAATTTTCTATTGAGTAGTAATTAGTTCTGAAAAGAACTGGAGGTTACAACTCGACATTACAACTCAACGTTTACAACTTGACGTTTCGATCAGTATCAGAGCATGCTCTTTCTCCTGAGGACGAGTTGTAACCTCCAGTTCTTTTCAGAACTACACATGTAATTGCTAATCAATTGAGAATATCACATGGTGTCACCGCAATTAGTCTTACTTATGTGTGATAAAGTTGACTGGTGATTATCCAGGCCCAACCTACATGTACTTGATAATCCCAACCTAAATAAAATTATTTAAAAAAATAATAATAAATAAAAAAATTAAAACAAATTATGCCTCCAATAACTGGTTGAATAATTGGTCCGTTAATATTAAAAATGTTAACTGGCCAGGTTTTATCACATCTCGTGCCAATACTTTACACAAATTTCAATGGCAAATTGTATACAGGTCTGACAAATTTATTTTTCACAAATGAGATTGCAGCAAAAGCACTGATGTTGTTATGAGGGGGGCGAGGGGTGGGTGGGGGTGAATATAAAAACATCTCTCCTAACTCAATTTTAGTTTTTTTTTTTACTGGTCTTATTATACATGTATATTCATCTCAGTCATATATAATTTACAGTTTAAAAAGGTAAATGTTTGCCTACATGGTCGTAAATGTTTTATTGCAAAAAATTTCATTTTATTCTGAATAAATACATACATGTACATGTCAAGTATATGCTTGTATGCATGTTAAGAAAAATGCCACTTAAGAAAAATGGGTTTTGTTTTTAAAAAAAATGGAGGAACACAGATAAGGCCATGGTTTCTGGTCTCAGACCAGCACGTCAGCATTATTAATTTTCTTTTTTTTGTTGCTATAAAACGATGTCCAATTGCAGCCAGAAATACTGGATCAATTGGAATTCTGCTGTGCTTTTACAGGGGTATAAACGTTTGCCCGATTTGTGAGGCATCTCTTAGCCACCTTACTTTGTATATAATATGGAAAATTTGGTTCCCGCATGTACATGTGTCACATATTTCCCTACTGGCAAAAAAAATAAATAAATAAAAATACAACAAAAAAAGGGGAAAAAAAAAAGAAAAAAGAATACCGCACCGAATTTGAAGCCGACCTATGACCAGAAACCGGACACCTTTTTTTGCCTATGGGACATGTATAACTAGCTTAGTATTACTGATTTGATGGAAAATGGGACTGGAGTCAGATGCGAGTCTGCTTAGTAATAATAATAACATTTCCAGAAATATTCTGGACTCAAAACTCTCAAAGTGATTTTTACACAGAACAAAGAGCCTGTGTTTTTGTGACCAGTTACAAACCTTGAACCCTGAAAAATGAGTAGCGGGCCTGGGTCTCCCCTTGGTCTAGTGGACAAAGCCCCCTAAACCTCCTGGATGTTTAGTGTTGGAGGAATTACAATGTACATGTACATACTCTACACATCCCCACAAACAAGAAACTAGAGGTTTAGACACAATACAGGCTACTTTCTTTCTTTCCTTGGTGGCTACTTCTCTTCTTTCAAGAACATTTTGCGGCAAAGGGCGATTTGTAAAAAATCCTGAAATCAGGAAAAATCCTGAGAAATCACAGGCCTGAATGAACTCAATTAGATGTTCGCACCGGGAATAAAAAAGTTTTTCCGAACCCCGTGGCGGGTTTATTTTTACCGCACAAACACGACCAATGGTGCTCACCAGAGCGTGACCGGGGAGACCGCGTCTTCCACCGTATGCTTATGGCTCGTTGCCACGTCGACCGGGAATCTATACAGATATTCCCGAGAATCCTGTGGCGTGTTTAGATGCTCTCCGATCCGCTGTCCAAAATAAAATTGCGTGTATACACGGCCTCCGACGCGAACTGGTTAAGATGAATATCAGATTTACAGCTTCCTAACCTTGCTGCAAATATCCCAGTCAAGATGTTTTATTGATGCTGAGGGTGCAACACACTAACGGTTTGCCATGGCCCAGCAGTCTAACACATCATCAGACTTTTGATAGCTGAGTGGTCAGAATGTCATGGCCATGACCGTGGTACATTGGTTGAGCGATTTAGTGCATCGGATTTGTGTTCTGATGGCCGAGTTGTCAGAATGTGGGTTCGAATCCCAGCCGTGACCGTGGTGCTTGTGTCCTTCAGCAAGACACTTTACCATAATTGCTTCTCTCCACCCAGGGGTAAATGGGTACCTGTGAGGGCAGAGTTGGTTGTTGTGTTTGATTAGCCCTATATGCGCTGAAATGGCAGCAATTAAGCTGTATACTCCCCAGGGAGCTGAGATGGTTTCAGGAATGATTTATGAGCCTGATGAGCAGGGGTAATAATGTAATGTGCCTTGAGCACCAGTTTGGTGGATATGTGTGCCATGTAAGTCCACATTATTATTATTATTATTGTGTCCTTGAGCAAGACCATATTTGCTTCTCTCCACCCAGGTGTAAACATGGGTTCCTGTCAGGGTGGAGATGGTTATTGTGTTTGATTAGCCCTGTAGCACTCATGCCACTGAGTACAGCAGCACAGAGCTGTATACTCCCCAGGGAGCTGAGAAAGTTTAAGGATTGATATTGGCCCAATGACCAGGGAAAATATTGTAAAGCGATTTGATAGATTTTGTACTATATACAAGACTCTAATGTTATTATTATGATGTTGTTCTCATTGGCAAAAAAAGTAAAAGTACAGATGTTCACAGTCCTATAAACGAGAGTTTATTACCTTTGGTAATTCCTGATTTACAAAATTACTGAATTATAATCTAAAAACTTACTTAACCCTAACCTTTCCAAATCCTCCAAAATCCTTATTGATAAAGTGAAGGACTTTGAAGGATTGAGGTTACACGCTACATGCTCTTTGCTAAAGTGAAGGATTTTTGGAGGATTGAGATTATTAGGCACACTTGCCTTTCCATGGTACATGTACATCCATGTTTGTTGTAGTGATTGCATGGTCAGTGCTTGGGTCAGTGGACACTGTTTATTGCTCCATGCATGCAGGGAGGGTCCCTGGCCATGTACATGTATCACAGATTAGAAACACATGTGTGCATACATGTCATGTGCTTGCTTTACTATTGAAGGATTTCGGAGGATTCAGGTTATGTGTAAGCAAATGGGCCTAGGGAGTTAGGAAGGATTCAGGTTATGTATAAGCAAATGGGCCTAGGGAGTTAGGAAGGATTCAGGTTATGTGTAAGCAAATGGGCCTAGGGAGTTAGGAAGGATTCAGGTTATGTGTAAGCAAATGGGCCTAGTGAGTTAGGAAGGCTTCAGGTTATGTGTAAGCAAATGGGCCTAGTGAGTTAGGAAGGATTCAGGTTATGTGTAAGCAAATGGGCCTAGGGAGTTACGGTTAATGTGAAATTGACGATAGAACCAAAAATCCTGATTTTTTTTTTGTCTAACAAGCTGCCATTTTTGATAAAATATGAGCCAATTTCCACAATAGAATGAATGCAAACAAATCAGAATATGTAACTCTTTAAACAACAAAATGTAACAACAAAATGAGCTGAAACTTTCACAGGTTGGTTTCTGTACATCTTGGTTCTTTCAAAGCATAGATGCATTTACAGTGTTTTAGTGTATTCATCGGTTGTTAAACATTCATTGAAAATTATTGGCGAAAATCTTTTCATTTTCTGTTCAATTTTCGGTGGGTTAGCCAATTTTGTGGGTCAACCAAAATGTTGAGCTATAATATAATAATATATAATAATAATAATAGCATTTATATATAGCGCTCTTACACGACTGAAAGGTATCACAGCGCTTTACAAAATGGATCAACTTAATAATTTCTGAAATTAACAGTGAATAAAATGAGATGTAATTCTAAAATTAACAGTGAATAAAATAAGATGTACAACAAAGCTAAAATAAATGAGTCTTAAGTTTACTTTTAAACATCTGAAGTTCACTAGTATGACGAATATCTGATGGGAGATTGTTCCACAGATTTGGCGCAGAAGCAAAGAAACCCTTATTTGCAGAACAAAGATGAGTGCGGGGTTTACAGAGCATCTTTTGGTCAGAACTAGAGCGAAGTCCACTACGATTAGGTTGGTATAGCGAGATAAGCTCGCATAGATAAGATGGTGCATTATTAGAAAGACAATTAAAAGTAATAGTCATAATTTTAAAATCGATACGTTTTGTACAGGTAGCCAATGAAGCTGTTGGAGGAGCGGAGATACATGGTCAGACTATTATGTCTTGAATATGAGTTTAGCAGCCCTATTTTGAAGTCGCTGAAGTCTTTTAATTTCTTTGGCTGATGAACCTATGAGAAGTGAGTTAGCGTAGTCAAGTCGAGCAGTTACTAAAGCACGGACTGCATGGTGGCATGTGTTATCATCAATGAACATTCTGATACGTGATAAATTACGAAGATGAAAATTAACAGACTTACAAATTGATGATACATGATGGGACATGTTCATTGCACTATCAAATTCTACTCCAAGATTCCTTATAGTTTTGGATGGTTTGATAATAGTTTTACCTATGGTAAAAGAGATATCTGAAAACTTATGCAAAATGTTGGGATTGGCAGCAATAAAAAATTCGGTTTTGTCATCATTGAGGAGTAGCATATTTTTAGACACCCATGGAGAACCACATCCAAAAAAGTGATATTTTGCAAACAATTTTGAAGATCTATTCATCCATTTTCCAAGCCAAAGTGGATTCAGTTTACCAAATTTCTTCAATAATGGAAGCCCAAAACCTAAGGTAAATAAGCAATGATGTTTTGACAATATTTCCACATCCCTCGACCAACCGCATGATGAGCCACAAAACATGTTTTGTTTGTTGCTGGTTTACACTTCAGAGTAATGACCTGAAGCATAGTGCAGTGTTACCCTTCAGCCCTTTTCACATGAAAAAAAAAGCAAATATTTTTTGAGAAGTGTTCGTTCTCATGCTTGAACAAAAAGCACCTCATGTGGAAGCTTCCCAAAAGTATGGCATGACAGGTATTCCATTCATTTTCATCTCAATCGTTGAGGAATTTTTGTCAGAGGCCCTGACCTATGACCAAAAAAAATCCATCTTGTTCACCATGGTGTGATGAGATTGTCTTAACACTTCTTCACTGCAATGACATCCCTAGGGAAGGTTCCTATAAATCATGCTCACTGACCATGTCTAAATTGTCTAAAATGTCTGCTCATCAAATACCCAGTAGTGGGACCACAGGTCTCAATGCTCTGCCGCATCTCTTCCCACATTCCCAGCGGGACGGTCAACTGGGTTCTACATCAGGACAAAAACAAAACTGATATCCGAGTGACAAGTTCACGGAAGAGAGGAGGGAAATGGTGAGTCTGTCAGATACATACATTCATGTCGATCGAGTGTCGCATTGAGTGGGCGCAGGAGCTCAGAAGGAAATTCATTCACAGACATCGTAGAAACAATAACTGGGAAGAGTGGGTGTTTGCACTTCAGAGGACACTGAACCCAGATCATAACATCGTATTAAGCAGTCTTTTTACAGAGATTTTAATTTGTATGGATTCAAGAGATTTACGAGATTTCACAGTCTCCACAAACAAATAATATTTACACAAAATTAACAAATAACATTCCTAAACATTAAAAGGGGGGTGTACACATTTAGTAATTACACGATAACAGAATTACTGAATTATAACCTAAAAACTTCCTTGATATTATTCCATTTGACATGCTGTCTGTTTTGAGAAAGCAGGAAATGTGTTACAAATTGGAATGGACCCAAGCCGTGATCTATTTTCCAAATTAGCCTGAATGCGAAACAATCTGAATGCACTTTTCACAACAAAATAAGGTTAGGCCCCCCCAAAAAAAATATGTCTCTGGTTTCTGGTAATGAGTCAGTTTTTAATCTTTTTTTTTTTGGGACAACCAGTGAAATATGTGATACATGTACATGTATATGCGGTTATTGGAACCAGACCAAATTTCCCCTTTCATAGCAAAAAAAAAAGAAAATTAAAAATGCTGACATTCGGCTCTGAGGCGACCTTGCGGAGACCAGAAACCGGAGAATTTTTTTTGGCCTTACAGACCTGTTGTTTTTTTAAATTATTATATCTCTTGATTCATATACAGTACAGTAAGGCTGTGCCGGGTATCTGGGTATCAGGTATCCGGGTATCTGGGTATCTGGGTATCTGGGTATCCAGGTATCTGGGTATCAGGTATCCGGGTATCTGGGTATCCGGGTATCAGGTATCCAGGTATCTGGGTATCAGGTATCCGGGTATCTGGGTATCTGGGTATCAGGTATCCGGGTATCTGGTATCCGGGTATCTGGGTATCAGGTATCCGGGTATCTGGGTATCAGGTATCCGAGTATCTGGGTATCAGGTATCCGGGTATCTGGGTATCAGGGTATCAGGTATCAGGTATCCGGGTATCTGGGTATCAGGTATATGGGTATCTGGGTATCAGGTATCCGGGTATCTGGTATCCGGGTATCAGGTATCCGGGTATCCGGATACCCGACCGAAACTGTCATTACCCGGTTCCATTATTCGGTTCCAATTACCCGTATAACGACTTTCAAAAATTTTGACTGTACATTTAAGCCACACAAATGGAAGTCTCTGATTTTTTGTTAACATTTTTTGTGTGGGGGAATGGGGATGCTGCAAGTCGTTTTCAATATTGAGACGGGAAAATTATTACAGTAAGTCCACATTTATTATGACTCTAATTAAACAAGAGGAACTTGTGTTCATACTGGTTATTTTACACATTCAGGAGTATTTATGTGTGTTTACAAAATTGTTTACGGGTACCCGGGTATCCAAAGATTTCCAATTTTGGGGATCTGGTTCCCAAAATAACTGAAAACACACAGCCTTACAGTACGGATGAATTTACTGACATTTTACCAGTGGTATACAGTCCTTTTTTATATATTCTTCTCTCACTACTAGGCAATCTACTTAACTTTTTTTTTTCTTTTCTTTTTCTCAAATTGCCACACTGTCACTCTGCTGGTAATCATGCATATCTATCACTGAATGACAAGACTGAAATAACACCATGACATCGTAGAAACAATAACTGGGAAGAGTGGCTGTGTTTGCACTTCAGAGGACACTGAACCCAGATCATAACATCATATTAAGCAGTCTTTTTACAGAGATTTTAATTTGTATGGATTCAAGAGATTTCAGAGATTTACGAGATTTCAGTCTCCACAAACAAATAATATTTACACAAAATTAACAAATAACATTCCTAAACATTAAAGGGGGGTTGTACACGTTTAGTAATTACCCGATAACAGAATTACTGAATTATAACCTAAAAACTTCCTTGATATGACGTTGGCGATGGTACCAAACATTCTGAGAAATTATTCCATTTGACATGCTGTCTGTTTTGAGAAAGCAGGAAATGTTACAAATTGGAATGGACCCAAGCCGTGATCTATTTCCAAATTAGCCTGAATGAGAAACAATCTGAATGCTCTTTTCACAACAAAATAAGTTTAGGCCCCCCCCCCCCCCCTCCAAAATGTCCCCGGTTTCTAGAATAGGTCAGTTTTTAATCTTTTTTGGGGGGGGCCAACCAGTGAAATATGTGATATATGTATACGCGGTTATTGGAACCAGACCAAATTTCCCCTTTCATAGCAAAAAAAAAGAAAATTAAAAATGCTGACATTCGGCTCTGAGGCAACCTTGCAGAGACCAGTAACCGGAGAATTTTTTTGGGCCTTACAGGTTGTTTTTTTATTTTTATTATATCTCTTGATTCATATACAGTACAGTAAGGCTGTGCCAGGTATCCGGGTATCCGGGTATCCGGGTATCTGGGTATCTGGGTATCCGGGTATCTGGGTATCCGGGTATCTGGGTATCAGGTATCTGGGTATCTGAGTATCAGGTATCGGGGTATCAGGGTATCTGGGTATCAGGTATCCGGGTATCTGGGTATCAGGTATCCGGGTATCTGGGTATCAGGTATCCGGGTATCTGGGTATCGGGTATCAGGTATCCGGGTATCTGGGTATCTGGGTATCAGGTATCCGGGTATCTGGGTATCAGGTAACTGGGTATCTGGGTATCAGGTATCCGGGTATCTGGGTATCAGGATACCCGACCGAAACTGTCATTACCCGGTTCCATTATTCGGTTCCAATTACCCGTATAACGACTTTCAAAAATTTTGACTGTACATTTAAGCCACACAAATGGAAGTCTCTGATTTGTTGTTAACATTTTTTGTGTGGGGGAATGGGGATGCTGCAAGTCGTTTTCAATATTGAGACGGGAAAATTATTACAGTAAGTCCACATTTATTATGACTCTAATTAAACAAGAGGAACTTGTGTTCATACTGGTTATTTTACACATTCAGGAGTATTTATGTGTGTTTACAAAATTGTTTACGGGTACCCGGGTATCCAAAGATTTCCAATTTTGGGGATCTGGTTCGCAAAATAACTGAAAACACACAGCCTTACAGTACGGATTAATTTACTGACATTTTACCAGTGGTATACAGTCCTTTTTTTTAAAATTCTTCTCTCACTACTAGGCAATCTACTTAACTTTTTTTTCTTCTTTTCTTTTTCTCAAATTGCCACACTGTCACTCTGCTGGTAATCATGCATATCTATCACTGAATGACAAGACTGAAATAACACCATGTACACTTTGCTTTCCAGTTAGAAAAAAAATCACAAACAGGAAAAAGCTGCTTTACAATTGCATTATGAGCACATTTTTGGCATATCTCTCCGCTCCGCTTTTTTTTTAGTAGTATAACACCAGCCAACTAGAATGATTAGTAATATACTTACACATGTCTGACATATCTTATCAAATGTGTTTTCCATAATCCAGGCGCTTATAATTGAAACTGTGTATTTGTGTCAAAGCATGGACTCTGCGAACTCCCTTCAGTAGTGCTGTTTATGAACTATGTAGCTAGCATTTTATCAGCTTTGAAAGGGGAAATGTAAGCCTGCAGACTGAATAATGTTCTGGTTGTTTTCAATCAGTGACTCTAACACCAATCACAGTTCAAGGACTGTGATTACAGGATCTCTCCAAATTCTACAGGAATTCTTTCTTCCTGTTGGTCAAACCACTTGAAAGATACAAAACTGTTATGATTTAGGCCTACAGGTTGTAAACAACTTGGCATAAACAAATTATTGGCATAATACATGAAATGTGTTTTCATAAAAATTGAGTTATTTTTATTTATCTATTTCATATTATTCAATAAGGACTTCCCCATTAGCAGACTGCTCACCTTTGGGGCCTTGAAAAAAAAATTATACAAAATGTATTTTGAAATTAACAAGGAACAGGAACTGATTTCCCTTGTATTGCATTAGCAAAATGTTACACAAAAATCACAATTCACTAATCAAACTTCTAGACTTGCTATTTTTAGTGAAAATAAGTATTAGACGATCACAGCATACTGATCGAAACGTCGAGTTGTACCAGTTCTTTTCAGAAATAATTACTACTCAATAGAGAATTTCACATGGTGTCACCGTAATCAGTCTTATTTATCCTCTTCACCATGTAAAGTTTTACCTATTACATACACACAAAAATATTTCTGCCAAATTGTTTTGCTTTGAAATCATTCCCCGGAGGAATACAAGGACAAAGGATCAGTGTTGTATTACAACACTCAAAAGTAAATTGTATCCCTTGACTGTTTAACATTACTATATGTACAGTACATGTACAGTGCATTAACATTACTACACTGTACATACCCTATAAAGTCAAAAGAGTACAAACTTTTATTCCTGTTAATAAATGCCTGTATCAGGTTCACTTTCAAAATGTTAATTAGGTGTTCGTGCGACAGCACGAACATCTCTTTGAAATTGTTAGAACTTGTAGCTTTGCATGGTGAGGAGGATAAGTAATGCTATGGTCCCACAGGAATATTTCGATCTTTCTGTCGAAATATATTTCG
Organism: Zoroaster sp. YZ-2022; assembly: GCA_029582265.1. Lineage (NCBI taxonomy): Eukaryota > Metazoa > Echinodermata > Asteroidea > Forcipulatida > Zoroasteridae > Zoroaster > Zoroaster sp. YZ-2022. Next base: position 32,398,469 of record CM055832.1, on the reverse strand, counting down.
ATTCCTGTTTTTTTTGTTATTTTTAATAATTTCGTCAAAATCTCGTATAAATATCGACAAAATATCTGTTTTCCGTGAGGAAATTTTTATTTTTGTATTTTCTCGACAATTTCGATTCATTTTCGATTTTATTTCGACGACTTTCGACTGTTTAGATCATTTCGACTGGCATTTCGACAAAATTCGACTGTTTAGACTGTTTAGATTGATTTCGATTTTTTTTCGAATAATTTTCGATTGTTTTTAAAAATTTGGACAAATGTTCCGATTTGTTTTGACTGTAACGATTGTTTAGACTATTTAGAGAGTTCAGATTTATTTCGACTGGTTTTCGAACTTTTAGACTGTTAAGACTATTTCGATTTCATTTTCGATAGTTTCGATAAAATGTCGACAAAATTTCGATAAATTTGATCGAAACTTTATCGAAAAATATTGGTCAGGTTTAATAATTTTCGATTAATGATTTTTTTTTTCGACACATCTCTACAAATCTCGACAAATATCGACAGTTTCGATTTTTTTAGACTCTTTAGACTATTTCGACTTTTCTCAAGACAATTTTGTAAAAAATCTAAAATCTTGACGAAACACGATCTAGAGAGTCGAAATCTCTGTGGGACCATAGCATAAGAGTAATTGCGGTGACACAATGTGAAATTCTCAATTGAGTAGTAATTAGTTCTGAAAAGAACTGGAGGTACAACTCGACGTTTCGATCAGTATGCTCTTCTCCTTCTTGATGAGACTTATCAAACAAAAAAGGCATAGTTCCAAAGTTCACAAAGCCTTCAAACTTGACACATACTTAGACCATACATGTAAAATGTAGTTATCAATAAAGTTATGACGTATAGTTTCAGGTAAAGTTGTGACTTCATGGTGATATCATCAGATATCGAAATACACTAAAATCCAATTTTAATATTTTAAAAAATCATATCTCATGAACCACAAAAGATATTTACACAATCTTTGCATCATCTAACAGATCTTGAATTATATGACATTTCGTACACAGACATGACCCAATCTGATCTCTCCGGTCGAAACCGGAAGTTTAAGTGAAAAAAATATTCTAGTGAAGCAATTTTATAGGGTATGCAGCAAACATGGTATGGTATTTGGACCATGTATTTCCTTCCTCCATGTTTGGACATGCCTTCAGTGGACGAAATTACTATTGACATGTGACTGATGATGTCATCACCTGTCACAGCGCCCTCTGGTGGCAGGTTTAGAAAAAGAAGAATTTTCTATCTCAAAAACCATAGGAAATTTTAATATGACTTCTGCGAATAAAGTGACTAGTGACATCTTATATTTTCAAAAAATATGTTTGATGACATCATCAAAGTTCAGAGCGCCCCATAGCGGCATTTTTAAAAAGGGATTATTTTCCAATCTCCGAAATTGAACCAAAGCAGGTACTAATGTTATTTTTTCATGATCATGAGGAAGTTTCATTGTGTCATATATATGACCTTCAAATCATCTGATCTAACCTTTACTTCCGGTCCAAACAGGAAGTTCAAATTCAACACATTCTAACGCAAAATTGATATGTTTTTCAATATGAAATTGATATTGTTATAATAAAAGATGATACACTTTTGCAAAATATGATATTGACATGATGATAATTTGATAATTTGATTGAACCGGAAGTTGACACGAACACCATGTGTTTGTTCCAACAAACACTTGAGCTCAAATCATTGTGTTTGATCATGATACACCGAATTATAAGTGCGCAGTCAGTGTGATGCAAAAAAAACAAATATGCGCGCAAGCCAGTGTGACGCAAAAGAAACTAAAATGCAGTGTTTGCCTCAATACCAGCTACTGGTGTGCCGGCTACCAGCTGGCATTTGACTCAAATAAACACCAGTCTAATGTTAGATAATCTGGTGATTACCAACCGATTGCAGATGGTCGGGTGACGTCAACTGTACGGTCAAAGAACTGTGCTTTCAATTCACTGGTTTTATTCAATGATCCAATGCAGAATATCATGGCAATCAATCTGTGCCTATGAATAAATATGATGATCAAGATAGCTTGAAAATATATTTTTAATGTGATATTTTCGAAGGATAGGATAAAAAGTAATACAATTATTTGAAGATTTGTTGTTGATAGTAAAGTGCTTTGATTCAAAAGACATTGTGTAAAACAGAAAATAACCACTGAATTTTGTTGAAGTGTTATTATTTAGTGGAACGACTGTCCACATATAAGGTATTCCTTCAGTCAAAAGTCAACTAGTTAAGTTGAGGGTCAAAGGTTATAATTCATCCAATTAAATAACATGCAATTGACCAATCGAAGAAAAAAAAAGGATTCAGATAGCTTATGGCGGGTTCTCAGCAAAAACAAATTGATTCCAAGCAGATAAATTTGCTAAGCATTATTTTCTGCTCAGAAGCTCTATGACAATGGGCCCATGTTAGAAGGCTATACACACACTGTATGCTGAGCTTGTTCATAAGTTTGACGTATATGACATAAAACACAATAAAGGGGGCCACTTTGCATCCGTCACGTTAGCAGTTTTTCCAATGGTTGTTATTTATTTTTAAGTACCTGAAACCGACCAAAAAGTATTTCAACATGTGAATGGACATGCAGGCTTATACTAGAACTAATTTGAGTTGATTTATTTAATTTTTTATTTTTTTTTAAATTTATTTTTTTACCCTCAAATTTCCATAAAAATTGGATGGAAAAAGTTACCTCACTTTTCCGTCCATTTGTTGATGGAAATTTTAGGGTAATTAAAAAAATAATAGTAATAATCAACTCAAATTATCTTTAGGATAAGCATGCATGTCTATTCAAATGTTGAAATTCTTTTTGGGTGGTTTCAGATATTTAAAAAAAAAATTACAATCATTAGAAAAACTGCTAATGTGACGATAGGAAAGTGGCCCCCTTTATTGTGTTTTATGTCATATGTAGTTCCAGAATAAACCACGTCCACTTCGCATGTGCTGACTCTAACGATCATCAGAAGCCCATTGGAAATGCATTGACCACACTCTTATTGACCACACTCTTCTTTATGGATTCATGTAAGAAATCAGAAAGCTTGGGACTTGCATTTAGCGTATGTACTCAAAATCTTTGTAACAAAGTAAATTTCTGCCTCAAGAATCGCTTCTGAATTTAGGTGAAACTACACATAACGGTATTGGAACCAGAAGCAGGGAAAAGAATCCGCATACCACTAATGCGCGCATGTATTACACACCGACTTACGAACAGCATAAATGATGTCCTCCAATCTCGTCATTATTTCTCAGTTCACAAGTTGCGAACCAGAAAGATACATGTACAATGCTACAAGAATGCGAGATCACGACTAGAATTGGAAAAAAGTGCTTTTACGCATGTGCAAAATATGCGTATTAAGCAAGTCACAAAGACGAGAAATACAACTGATTGGAAATACATGTAAGCATAAGCCAGAATTTGGAAAAAGGCATCTGCATTATTCTTTGAAAAAAATAGGGTTTCCATAAATATTTGTAAGTTTAACATTTGCATTACAAATAAAACAGGGTGTCCATTCAGTTCACAAAAAGACATAATAAAATACTATCATTGGAATGCAGCAATGTATTACAATTTATAAATAATTATTTAGATTATTCTCCATATAGCTACTTACACAGTTAGCTACATTAACCTCCATATCCCCCAAACAGCAGATTAAACATGTTTGTATGCAAAGAGGATATGTACACAATTGTCTATTGCATTCTTTACAATAGTTTGAAACTTTAAGTGCACAGGACAAAGTCCAATCTAAGAGACTAGTGTTTAGTTATCAAATCTAGTTTGTACAACTAGCAGTATTTTACCATACATCAATTTGCGTGATAAAAAGTGTGGGTATAGGCTCTTTACCCCACATACCCCTTCAACAAACTTAATAAATGTTACTGAGATAGAGTTGGACGCTGAAAAATGTTTCCAAAAAAACAATTAAAATGGATCAAAATCAACTGCTACTTGAGAGTAATAGACCTTAATACATATGATGTCACAAACTGAATATCGCCCTTATTCAGAGGCTAGAGAAGGTCACTCATTGGTTCAAGTATGCGCGCTGTGCATGCGCATACGCACAGCGCGCATACATGAACCAATGCTTGACCTTCGTTTGCCTCTGAACGGGGGCGACCTTCAGTTTGAGACGTCATATGCATAAGGTCTATTGTGAGAAACTTTCTTACTACCTGTTGAAACTGGCTTACCTGTTGTAGGCATGTATTAAACTATTTCAGACACTGAATTTACCATCAGCAAGTAATTCAATCTGATCTTCCCTGACTCAAGATATATCCTTCAGAATGGTGTTGTCCTTTTCGACATGTAGTTTGATCCATTTAACAAGCTTCCATTAACAGTGCATCATCAGCAGCTAAAGTTTGAGAGCAATGGGTGTGTGCCGACCCGAGTGAGATCATACAAAGTGCTCGACTCCAGATGAGGGTCCTATTATGAGGCAGGGTGCATCGACAGGGCAAACTGACCTTTGATGTTTATCATCGTCCATCATCTTTAGTCAATCAAACCACAGCCTGGCAACAGGGGTGCGCTGTATTGGCCCGCTGTAGTCGCTCTTCATCAGAAACCTCTTTTTCTGTGTACATAAATGCTATCACACACACAAACCACCCACCACAAAAACTCCTTGTTTGATGAGCATGTGCAGTTAAGGTACTGTACCAGATATCTGGAGTGGTATGGTCATGTGAAGTCATAGACTTGCCCAAGAGCCTTAGTTATAAAAAACAAATTTATCTACAATGCAATTTCTGTGCAGCATAAGGCTGAGATAATGCAATTCTGCAAACAACAGGTCTGGAATTTCATTCTTGTAGGGGCAAGTCCACTTTTCCTGTGTAAAGGGCACTTCCATTAAAATATCAGAATGTCTATGGGAACATTTTTAAGGGGCACCGAGGCAACAGAGACCTTCGTGAAATTCCAGACCTGAAACAACACAAAAAAATTAGAACAATGCAAACAATTTAAACAATTTCATGTTTTTAGTATTTTAATAAGCGTATCACAGACTATCCCAACTTTCTACAAAACCGTGGCATATTGTAGTTCTGTTATGTCTATTTTATAATCAATGTTATGACTGCCTTTTAAAAATATACTGTAGGCAATGCTATTGATTTGTTATTACAAGTACATATGTACAACATTAAATGCAAAGTTATACTAATACATGTATGTGACCTGAATTAAATTCAGTTCGATTTTGAATTAAATCAAGTTCAGAAGATTGCCCTTGAGTATGAATCTATCCTATTAGTAAAAGAAAATATCAAAATTAATTCCCAATGTATTCAAATAATAAATGAATGTGACATTTAGAAATTTAATATGAATATAATTATGTGCACTAATTTGTTTATGGATCTCATGGTTGAAAATGTCAACTTCTAACAAGTGCATATCTGTTGCTAGTGTGAACGTACATGTATGTTCCACTGTACTGTAACATGAATGTAATTATCTTTCCGCATGGTGTACTTTTTGAATTGTTTGTAATCTTTCATGTTTGTATTTTGATGTCCAGTGTAAAAATCTGACTTTTGGCTGCATGTTTGATTGATCTTAATCCTTCTGTCACTACAAGGGTCAAAATCAGTCAAAATGTTGATAAGCTTGCCAAGGTACAAGTGTATCTAGTGCACTGAAACGTCAAACACTGTCAAACCTTACGTGCAGTAAGTACATTAACAGGTCAAAATAAGTCGACCGATTTTGACTGGTAAAAGCCGCTTTGTCTGGTATTGTTGAGGGTGGTCAAAATGACAGTCAAAACCAGTCAAAAATGCCCCTGTGTGCACATTTGGGTCAACAGTCAAAACAGACAGTTGGCTGGTTTTTACCTCTAGCTACTTGCCACTAAAGTGCAGCTAGAGTAGGAGGATTAATAATAAGATACATACCACCGTATTGCACCATCTTAAAAATGAATTAAAACTGAATACAGGTACATGTACATGTACATTGTAGGCCTACTAACATAGCCTGGCTGTGTCAACTATTATTGACACTTTGTCAGCTTTGTGTCTTGACTGTAGGGCTGTGCCGGGTATCCGGGTATCCGGATACCCGACCGAAACTGTCATTACCCGGTTCCATTTTTCGGTTCCAATTACCCGTAAACGACTTTTTAAAATTTGGACTTAACATTTGAGCGAAGTGAACAGAAATCTGTCACTCTTGAACAATGTAATGTTTACACTTTTACAGACAATTATCTTTAAATTCAAGAGATTACACTCCAATAAAGCCTTTGTAGTATTTTACGGACATTTTCCATACACTTTTCTCCAACTGTTTGTGATACATTGTATCGAATCGTTAAGACTGCAAAGGGCCTGGCAGCAGCTGCTTCAAACAACTTATCAAACCAGCAGCACAGGAGGTAATGTTTGCCTAATTGTTTGCCTAATTGTTTTAATTAAAACGACACAGTAAAGAAAAGATCGATTTAAGTACGGTATAATGGTCAATTTTGTTACCAATTACAGTACATGTATTTGTACACCACCAGAGGCATGTTTTCAACAAAAATGAAAACTGGTATCCGGGTATCCGAAGTTTCCTGATTTCGGATATCCGGTTCCAAAAATATCCGAAAACACACACCCCTACTTGACTGTCCAATAAAGATTATGGAAATACATGGGAATTGAATGATAAATTAATAAAAATATAAATTAATCTGATTTCTGATATCTAAATGGATGAGGCAAATGAATGATAAATGAAACAAACATGATTTCTGATATCCATGGGATACACAAATCATTTTTTTTTAAAGAAAAGCTGCTGTTACTTATGTAAAAGAGTTTATGTTTGAGTGGAAAACAAAGAAGGCAAATGAATGATAAATGAAAAAACATGAATTTGTAAAAAAAATAAATGTACCTGATTTCTGATTCCAAATATTTTTTTTTTAAAGAAAAGCTGCCGCTACTTAAACAAGTTTATGTTTGAGGGGAAAATAAAGAAGGCAAATGAACTTGGATGACTAGAATTGGGCAACGAGTGAGTCAGAAGACAACAGGGGGCGGACAAAAATTGGGAATTCTATCCCGCCCAGCTGGGTTGGATACCTGATGTGTTTTAGGTTAGTCTTCGATCTGCGTGCATCCTCAGGTGTCGCAGTAATTGTTAACTAACCCAAGGTTACGAAAACTTGCCCTCGGTAACGCGATGGGAGGTGCCCCCCGACGCAAAAAACTGAGTCATGATGGCTTCTCATGTTATTACTCTATCACTGGGAATTTTTTTTTTTTGAGGGTTGATGTTTTGGTCGGTTTGGTAACTTTAGAAGGTTTTTGACTTATGGACAGACTTTGTTTCAAAGTGGCTAAGGTTTCAAAACCAAGTTTCAGAATGAAAATGATTCATCAAATTGTAAGCAAGAGTAATACGTAGATTAAGAGAGATTGCAGCTGAGCTCCAAGATTTGTGACTTGGACCACAGAGAAAAGAGAGTCATTTTTATATTCTGGAGTCAAGGCTTGTTTATGACTTAAGCTCATGTTATGTGTCCTTGACTCAGACTCAGACATTTAGTTTACTCAACGGCAGAACTAATATTAATCATAATTTTTTAAACTAATTAAATTGCTTCAGCAAACGATATGGCCTTACTTCCATCTACATGTACACTAGTATCCACAGAAGAAACTGTCGAAATTTTCCAAATGCCTCCTTGTAGTTAATACAAAATTAAGTGATATCATTGTAATTTCTTCACAAGGACAAAGACAGATTTCCATGTGAACTACAACTGTGCAAAATTGAGGCGCTGTAATTAGATTTGTAAGTAGCTGTTTCTCAACGACTGTGCCTAACTCAAAGGGCACTTCCAACACCAAGGCCAGAAACTGTGCCGAGTAGGATACCTCCTCTGTTGTTCATGGCTTTTCCAGGAATTTCAAAATCATAATTTTAGGTAAAATTCTCAATTGAGTGGTAAAAAGAGTTGTAACCTTTTCAGAACTAATTACCACTCAATAGAGAATTTCACATGGTGTCACTGCAATTAGTCTTACTTATCATAATTTTGATCTTCATAAAGAGAGGATAATTTACCTGAGTGCATATAACTGAATTATTATCTTTTTTTAAAGCTCACTTGATCGTGTCAAGTTGGTAAAAGGATCAAGTTGGTAAAAGGATCATGATCATCCAGAAAAATGATTCTTTCTTATATAGTCGATTTTCAGAGAAAGCACAATAATTTTGTATGCACATTTTCATAAAGTTACCAGGCAATGTATATCTTGATTCAAAGAGAGTAAGCATACTCATAGAAGCAGTTTGGCCAACATTACCAATGTTGTATCTTCCCTTCAATGTATATCTTGATTCAAAGAGAGTAAGCATACTCATAGAAGCAGTTTTGTCAACATTACCAATGTTGTACCTTCCCTTCAATGTATATCTTGATTCAAAGAGAGTAAGCATACTCATAGAAGCAGTTTAGCCAACATTACCAATGTTGTACCTTCCCTTCAATGTTTATCTTGATTCAAAGAGAGTAAGCATACTCATAGAAGCAGTTTTGTCAACATTACCAATGTTGTACCTTCCCTTCAATGTATATCTTGATTCAAAGAGAGTAAGCATACTCATAGAAGCAGTTTGGCCAACATTACCAATGTTGTACCTTCCCGTCAATTTTTATCTTGATTCAAAGAGAGTAAGCATACTCATAGAAGCAGTTTGGCCAACATTACCAATGTTGTACCTTCCCTTCAAAGTATATCTCGATTCAAAGAGAGTAAGCATACTCATAGAAGCAGTTTTGGCAACACTACCAATGTTGTACCTTCCCTTCAATGTATATCTCGATTCAAAGAGAGTAAGCATACTCATAGAAGCAGTCTTGCCAACATTACCAATGCTGTACCTTCCCTTCAATGTATATCTCGATTCAAAGAGAGTAAGCATACTCATAGAAGCAGTTTTGGCAACACTACCAATGTTGTACCTTCCCTTCAATGTATATCTCGATTCAAAGAGAGTAAGCATACTCATAGAAGCAGTTTTGCCAACATTACCAATGTTGTACCTTCCCTTCAATGTATATCTCGATTCAAAGAGAGTAAGCATACTCATAGAAGTAGTTTGGCCAACATTACCAATGCTGTACCTTCCCTTCAATGTATATCTCGATTCAAAGAGAGTAAGCATACTCATAGAAGCAGTTTTGGCAACACTACCAATGTTGTACCTTCCCTTCAATGTATATCTCGATTCAAAGAGAGTAAGCATACTCATAGAAGCAGTTTTGGCAACACTACCAATGTTGTACCTTCCCTTCAATGTATATTTCGATTCAAAGAGAGTAAGCATACTCATAGAAGCAGTTTTGCCAACATTACCAATGTTGTACCTTCCCTTCAATGTATATCTTGATTCAAAGAGAGTAAGCATACTCATAGAAGCAGTTTGGCCAACATTACCAATGTTGTACCTTCCCGTCAATGTTTATCTTGATTCAAAGAGAGTAAGCATACTCATAGAAGCAGTTTGGCCAACATTACCAATGTTGTACCTTCCCTTCAAAGTATATCTCGATTCAAAGAGAGTAAGCATACTCATAGAAGCAGTTTTGGCAACACTACCAATGTTGTACCTTCCCTTCAATGTATATCTCGATTCAAAGAGAGTAAGCATACTCATAGAAGCAGTCTTACCAACATTACCAATGCTGTACCTTCCCTTCAATGTATATCTCGATTCAAAGAGAGTAAGCATACTCATAGAAGCAGTTTTGGCAACACTACCAATGTTGTACCTTCCCTTCAATGTATATCTCGATTCAAAGAGAGTAAGCATACTCATAGAAGCAGTCTTGCCAACATTACCAATGCTGTACCTTCCCTTCAATGTATATCTCGATTCAAAGAGAGTAAGCATACTCATAGAAGCAGTTTTGGCAACACTACCAATGTTGTACCTTCCCTTCAATGTATATCTCGATTCAAAGAGAGTAAGCATACTCATAGAAGCAGTTTTGGCAACACTACCAATGTTGTACCTTCCCTTCAATGTATATCTCGATTCAAAGAGAGTAAGCATACTCATAGAAGCAGTTTTGCCAACATTACCAATGTTGTACCTTCCCTTCAATGTATATCTTGATTCAAAGAGAGTAAGCATACTCATAGAAGCAGTTTGGCCAACATTACCAATGTTGTACCTTCCCGTCAATGTTTATCTCGATTCAAAGAGAGTAAGCATACTCATAGAAGCAGTTTGGCCAACATTACCAATGTTGTACCTTCCCTTCAAAGTATATCTCGATTCAAAGAGAGTAAGCATACTCATAGAAGCAGTTTTGGCAACACTACCAATGTTGTACCTTCCCTTCAATGTATATCTCGATTCAAAGAGAGTAAGCATACTCATAGAAGCAGTCTTACCAACATTACCAATGCTGTACCTTCCCTTCAATGTATATCTCGATTCAAAGAGAGTAAGCATACTCATAGAAGCAGTTTTGGCAACACTACCAATGCTGTACCTTCCCTTCAATGTATATCTCGATTCAAAGAGAGTAAGCATACTCATAGAAGCAGTTTTGGCAACACTACCAATGCTGTACCTTCCCTTCAATGTATATCTCGATTCAAAGAGAGTAAGCATACTCATAGAAGCAGTTTTGGCAACACTACCAATGCTGTACCTTCCCTTCAATGTATATCTCGATTCAAAGAGAGTAAGCATACTCATAGAAGCAGTTTTGCCAACATTACCAATGCTGTACCTTCCCTTCAATGTATATCTCGATTCAAAGAGAGTAAGCATACTCATAGAAGCAGTTTTGCCAACATTACCAATGCTGTACCTTCCCTTCAATGCATATCTCGATTCAAAGAGAGTAAGCATACTCATAGAAGCAGTTTTGCCAACACTACCAATGTTGTACCTTCCCTTCAATGCATATCTCGATTCAAAGAGAGTAAGCATACTCATAGAAGCAGTTTTGCCAACACTACCAATGTTGTACCTTCCCTTCAATGCATATCTCGATTCAAAGAGAGTAAGCATACTCACAGAAGCAGTTTTGCCAACACTACCAATGTTGTACCTTCCCTTCAATGCATATCTCGATTCAAAGAGAGTAAGCATACTCATAGAAGCAGTTTTGCCAACACTACCAATGTTGTACCTTCCCTTCAATGCATATCTCGATTCAAAGAGAGTAAGCATACTCACAGAAGCAGTTTTGCCAACACTACCAATGTTGTACCTTCCCTTCAATGCATATCTCGATTCAAAGAGAGTAAGCATACTCACAGAAGCAGTTTTGCCAACACTACCAATGTTGTACCTTCCCTTCAATGCATATCTCGATTCAAAGAGTAAGCATACTCACAGAAGCAGTTTTGCCAACACTACCAATGTTGTACCTTCCCTTCAATGTATATCTCGATTCAAAGAGAGTAAGCATACTCACAGAAGCAGTTTTGCCAACACTACCAATGTTGTACCTTCCCTTCAATGTATATCTCGATTCAAAGAGAGTAAGCATACTCGCAGAAGCAGTTTTGCCAACACTACCAATGTTGTACCTTCCCTTCAATGTATATCTCGATTCAAAGAGAGTAAGCATACTCGCAGAAGCAGTTTTGCCAACACTACCAATGTTGTACCTTCCCTTCAATGTATATCTCGATTCAAAGAGAGTAAGCATACTCAGAAGCAGTTTTGCCAACACTACCAATGTTGTACCTTCCTTCAATGTATATCTCGATTCAAAGAGAGTAAGCATACTACAGAAGCAGTTTGCCAACACTACCAATGTTGTACCTTCCTTCAATGTATATCTCGATTCAAAGAGAGTAAGCATACTCAAGAGAAGCAGTTTTGCCAACACTACCAATGTTGTACCTTCCCTTCAATGTATATCTCGATTCAAAGAGAGTAAGCATACTCATAGAAGCAGTTTTGCCAACACTACCAATGTTGTACCTTCCCTTCAATGTATATCTCGATTCAAAGAGAGTAAGCATACTCACAGAAGCAGTTTTGCCAACACTACCAGTGTTGTACCTTCCCTTCAATGTATATTTCGATTCAAAGAGAGTAAGCATACTCACAGAAGCAGTTTTGCCAACATTACCAACGCTGTACCCTCCCTTTAATGTATATCTTGATTCAAAGAGAGTAAGCATTGAGAATTTCACATGGTGTCACCGCAATTAGTCTTGGGTACTTATCCTCCTCACCATGCAAAGCTACAAGTTTTAGAGTAAGCATACTCGTAGAAGCAGTTTTGCCAACATTGTACATTACCAATGTTGTGCCTAATTCCCTTCAAACAATCTTCTGATTAGAAAACTGTCATTACAAAAATTCCGTACATTAAATAAACTATTCTTTGCACTTTTTTGCACTGGTTGTAAAAAACACAAAAATAAGACAGTGACTATACACAAACTTGACAAGAATCCATGGAGAGATGTTATCATAGTTTAACCAGTTTGCGTCGGAGGCCGTGTATACACGCAATTTTTTTTGCACCGTGGATCAGAGAGCGTCTAAACACGCCAAAGGAAACTCCGGAATATTGGTATGCATGCTCGGTTGAGCCACCCGTGTATGGTGACATGCTCGGAAGACATGGCCACCCGCTGTGGAAGCTTCCATTTACGGTGTGTGTGGGAAAAATAAACCCGCACAGGGGCCCAGAAAAACTTTTTTATTCCCAACGCGAACAGGTTAAGTGAAACAATAATCATCCTTGGTTTTACTAATCTACAAACAATGAAATTAAATTGGACTGAAGTGAAAGTACACTGTGTCGTCATCACATCAAGACCTTAGTGCAGTCAAACATCATCGGTCATCACACCATGTGCAATCATTTGGTGTTAACCCAAATCGGACTGGTGCGTATTTGTATCGTCTGCCAGCTTTTACAATAAACTGGCACGCCACGTGCGACAGGGCACTGAGCTTATTATTGAAAGTTTAATGAAAAGACGTTGATAATTTAATTGAAAATTAACAAGACAGCCAAAATACAGGAGATTGCCCCTGCAATCTTCATCTGAGGTGCTATCATTTTAGCAAAATTATTTTTAAAAATTTCCATATAAATTTAGTTAGAATGAATGCAAACTTTGTATTTGCTGATCGAAAAATCTAAGACATTTCTTGTCAACGACACTTAAGATAACAAGCTGAAACTTTTACAGGTTGATTATTTAACTTGAAGAAAGATGCTCCTAAAAGGAATTTTACCCATGTAGAAGCTTCCCTTTCATGCATTAGTGTACATGTTCAGCATGTTCTACAGTATAAACTCTTTTTACAAAAAAAAATACACCATATATTTTCTATCATACATCTACCCACAACAAGAAACCTATATTGTTTTGAGAAGACAGAGCTTTAGATGTTTATGGAATTATCCACCATGGTGATTTGTCATTATGAAAGTGAGTTCAGTTCCTTTCTCTGATCTGTAACATCCGTATCAAATATCCCAATTAACTGGTGTCCTCATCACAGTTTACGACACTTAAGACGCAATCTGACACCTCCCTTAAGTCAGCCTGTATTGACAATCGGACAAAGACACACAAGGCCAGATCTTGCATGTCCAATTAGCTTTGCTTTACTGAATTAGGCCTTGAAATTACACCTACATGTAGATTCTCAGGGGGAATTAATTTAATGGGAAAACTTCAGGGAGCAAAAGGTTACAAGAGAAGGAAACTTGATATAAAATTTATAAGAAAAAGTCATTCTGATGGATCACATTTTGTGAAAGTTTTTTTTAAATTAATTACTAAATTACTCAGTATATACATGTACATGTACCCTGTTTCCATACACATACATACACATACATACATTTACATACATACATACAGTGCAGTCAGGGCGGATTCAGGTGGATTAAAAAAACAGGGAGCACACAGCAAATTTCTTTTTTTGAATGAGATGGCATTCTGCCAAAGAAAGGGTAGACACATAAAAACGTTTGGTAAACTTACAAGGCTTTCAAAAGATGGCGCTTTTTCTTTTGAGGGTCCTCCCCCCCCCCTCCCCAAATGAGTCCAAAATCATTGACTGAATTGTGTAGCACTGAATAGCCATTGTCAACCAACCATTTCAAGTATTGAGTAAAGGGTCCGTGATTAGAGAGACTTGGCATTTCGGTGTTCATTTGTGAATGAAGCTTTTTTTTTCTTTTTTTTATAGCATCCATGTTTTGGTACCTCTCATCATGTCGAACTCTCTACATCATGTACTGCTCTTCAAATTCATCAACATTTATTTCCATACACAGAGCATAAACAATACAACTAATAAAGAAAACATGGTATGGAGGAATGGACCAAGAAAGCAGAAGCTTCTATAGGGATGCCTTCATATAATAACACAGATAAAGTTGAAGACTTAAATTACAATATTTTTTTTGACTCACAATTTTGCCCAACATCGACGTGTGTATAGCACTGTATACTCAGTACAGGATTCTAGCCAGCCAATCGTCATCGGGCAAGCTCAGTGGTCGAGAGGTTAAGACGTCTGCACTAGTAAGCAGGAGGTCGTGGGTTTGAATCCCACCTGAGTCGCCTGTGAAGTTTTTTCCACAGACACACAGAAAGCACTGAGTATACAGTGCTATACACACGTCGGTGTAGGGCAAAATTGAGTCAATTGTTTATCACCCAACGCAAGATTTTCATCAAACTATAAATATTTTTTTATTAAATCAAACAAATTAACAGAACAAGAAACGTGAAACAAACAAAGGGCAAATAAACTGGATGAATGCAGAAATATACGACGATGAAAGAAACTATGTTACATAGAGGGAGACAAGATGATTTTTGAAGGAGGACTTTGTTTCAACCACAGAGAAAGGTGTTTTTTCTCTATAGTCCAATCATGGGAAGGCAGTAATTCCTCATTTCATACATGTTTTCTAGAAAAAACCTTTCTTCAAAAGAATGTAACCATCTAAAGTTCAAGGTTCTGTGAGATACTCAGAAGACATTTCAGTCATCATCAGTCCTCCTCTTTCCCCCATTCAAATTTCGCAAATAGTTTCCAAGAAAAGTTAAGCGAGTGAATGCCAAGGCTACGGCACTAATCCAATCGCCTGACATTCACCTGAGATGAACCCAGAGTTCTACAGTAGTGGTACCACTTGAAATTCTTTTGGCTTAAGTGGATGGTGCTGTGTTGTGTCAGAGAACTGATCCAAGGTTTGAGTGAGGGGCACCCCTACTGAGAGATATCTGTATATTGAGACCCCGAATGATGGCTGAGTAACCAGTATGGTACATGTATACTAATGATGGCTGATCTTATATCACATGTGATTTTATTAAAGGGAAGATACCTTACAACATTGGTATGTACCTCATAAAGCATTAAAATTATCACATTTAGTACAAGTATCAATCACCCTGAGAAATTACATATTCTGTCAACAAATTTGAATTTCTTAAAAAGTTCCGAACGGAATGACAATCAATAAAACAAGTTGAGCATTGCATTTTAACTTACAAGATTCAATCATCTTGAGAACTTACATCCTAAAAAAATTACATTATTCTGTCAAAAAAAATTGAATTTCATGAAAGTTTCTGGACAACAATGGCAATCCATAAACAATGTTGATCACAGAAGTATAACTTATCAATCATTTTAAGAACTGAAAAATGACATGTATTCTGTAAAAAAAATTAAAGTTATTTCCCAAACAGCAACAGCAAACAAGAAAATCCAACAACACAAAACTTCGATCACAGCAGCAGTACAACTTCCTCAGGTTAAAGTTAATGATAGTAAAATGTGTCAACATCCCTTGAAGTCTTTCCGTCCAAGGTGCTATTATTTCAGTAAATGAGTAAAATAATTTCCGTTTAGTGTAAACTAATACATGTGTTGATTCAAAGGAAATGTACTCATAGTAAACAGTTTTGCCAACATAACTAATTTTGTACCTTTCCTTTAACCAGTTCGCTTCGGAGGGCATGTATACACAAAAAAGATTTTTGTACAGCGGATCGGAGTGTCTAAACACGCATTCCGATTTTTGTGTGTGTTACCGGGAGACTTGTCAACATGCCACACGTGGCGTGCCGTCGTGGCGGCTGACTTGTATACACGCAATCATTTCTCGGAGTCCATGGGGTCACGGTTCGGTGGCCCCGTAACAAAATGCACTACAAACACTGAACGAGTTCACTCTTTTTGTTGATTTTTGCGTAATCCCTTTATCCAAGACCTGTTCCTTTGACGTACCAGCCAAGAATTTGTAAAGACGGATTTATATCCATTGTTTACGAGGCCTTCGATCTCTCTCCGGGTATGCCGTCTTTTCGACCGGACGCTGGTCGCTAATAGGCCATTGCATCGGAGCTTGCCAACGGTCTAATTGTGCTGAACAAACACAACCGTAATTAAAAAACTAGCCATTTAATTCTCGAAATGTCAATGAGTAAAGGTGTTTATTTGGGTGTCCGAACTTAGTTTCATTGACCAAAAAATTTATTAATGGCTAGAAATTTTTTCAGATTTTTCACTGAAAATAAACCCGCACAGGGGACCGGAAAAAAATAAATATTTCCGACGTCAACTGGTTAAAGGGAAATTGTATGAGAGCAAAGTAAATGTTGAAAGATTTGAAAGATTGTACAGTACTTTGGAGGAACTAAAAGTATGTTTTTTAATAGCTAGGACCATAAAAGAACACATCATGTATTCACTTTATATACTTTTTCCACTTCATTGTCAATTCGAGTAAAAAGGGTTTTTGATGAATTTGAAAAGTAGTTAATTTGTATTTCTTTGAATTGAACTAGATACAAATATTTTTACTTTCAGGTTCCAAAAAAATGGTTTAAAAAATATAAAAGCACGGGCAGTCAGGTACATGGTAGATGAAATGATATCGTAATGTCCTCGCCTTCCAAGTTTCACATGTATGTAGAACTATGCACAAAACCTCATGCGCATCTGTGGATAAAAACCTACCTGGTTTGGTTACCATCAATTATGAAATTATAAGACATCAAAACAAAACAAAATGATTTAAATGATAGAGTCACTGATTAACATTTTGACTTGACATCAGTTTACTGATATGCAGCATATTGAGTCTCCCATGGCTTTTTAGTGGGTCATTGTCAATTTAACAGAAATGGCCGAGCACGCAAAACTTTGTACAGTGTTTTTTCAGTTTCCTATAGCACTATTATTAAAGAAAAAAGAGGAAATCAGCTGATCAGCTGAAAAGTTGCATGCCCGATTTAATCAACCAACAGAATTGTAACGACGAATGCATTCAGATCAACACAAATGAGGACTCTACTCCTCTTCTGAGCTGGCTTTCTATCCCAAGATACTTGTGGAATGAGCTACCCACCAATCTAAGAGATGCAGTTACGAGCTGCCCACCAATCTAAGAGATGCAGCTACGAGCTACCCACCAATCTAAGAGATGCAGTTATGAGCTACCCACCAATCTAAGAGATGCAGTTATGAGCCACCAATCTAAGAGATGCAGTTACGAGCTACCCACCAATCTAAGAGATGCAGTTACGAGCTACCCACCAATCTAAGAGATGCAGTTATGAGCTACCCACCAATCTAAGAGATGCAGCTACGAGCTACCCACCAATCTAAGAGATGCAGTTACGAGCTACCCACCAATCTAAGAGATGCAGTTATGAGCTACCCACCAATCTAAGAGATGCAGTTACGAGCTACCCACCAATCTAAGAGATGCAGTTACGAGCTACCCACCAATCTAAGAGAGGCAGTTATGGTGTCTGTAGTCAAGCATCTTCTCAATACACACCTGTTCCCAGATTCTTCATGATTTGCCTATTTTCTTTTCTTGTATAATGGTTTTGTGTTTATTATTTTTTTGTTTTGTTGGGGGGGTGGTATTTTGTAATTTTTTAAGGCGCTCTGTCCCTTATAAAAACCCACTACAGTTTTACTATACAAAAATACTCCAGTTTAATTGCAGTAATATTGTAGTAAAAACTGTACTATTTGTGAAGTTTTACTTCATTTTTACTTGCAAATTTACTGCAATATAGGAAGGAAACTATATTTTTACTACAGTTATTATAGTAAAACTTTACATACCACAGTAAAACTATAGATTTAGTACAGTAAAACTACAGTGGATTTTTATAAGAAGTTCTTCGTACATGTATATAGCATGGTATAAATGTTCATTGTTAAGATGTCCCTTCTATGCACTAGTACATGTATGGTGTGGTTGCTTGAAACACTAACACGTGTTTGTGGTTTTCTGTATATATCTTAATGAGCAGAAAACACTGTCTACCAGATTTCCGTGACAACTGAATTCCTTTCTGATGTTTCTAAACCTACTTATACAGACAGGTATTACACAAATTCAAAACTAGTCGTAGTTAGTCATCAACAAGCTCTTGACTCAGAAGTCAAAACTAACCACAACGAAACCATACTGTGGTTTGTACAAAGTTGTACTCCCCATGGCAACACTGTGATTCTTGTAAACTGTCATTAGGCGATACATCAACTTGCCTGACTAGTTTTAATATCGATGTCGAATCATACTACTAAAACTGTGTCCTGATTCTACGGTGTGTACAGTAGATGTGTGGTACCATACAGCAAGGACATAAGGCCCACGGCGACAGGCAATTCTTGTAAACTGTCAATGGGCCTTATATCAAGTACCTGACTAGTTTTACCACAGATGTCAAATCCAACTAAAGTAGATCGGTGGTGCTTCTGTAAACTACTAAAGCAGAGCTACATGTAGGCATGGCCATAACCCAAGAACCAGCATTGGAAAAGATATGCATACTGTGAACATTATAATGGAGAAAGAAAAGAAGACACCATCCGAAGTGTACACCATAGGGTAAACTTAAAAAAAACAAATTATGGCAAGTTACCTGAAAGTTAGTAATTCATAAAATATGTTGTTGTTTTTTTTTTCTTTTTTTCAGAAGAGTTTTCTTTTTGAGGGCAAAAGATATTTTAAATGGTTAAAGAAAAACATCATCATATTTCTTTTTCAACACTGATTTTTTCATCATGATTCTGACATGAATTTCTTGACTTTTATTGTCTGTGTTTTCCCACAACTTCACTGCTCAGTGTTGCTTGTCTAAATGCAGTAAATGTGCATTCAAATGAGCATTCTCATGTTTTACCAAAAACAAATTAACCAATGCTTTGCAGTCATTGAGTGAAATTATTTCCTTGAGAGAAAGCGTTACTACAGCAACAATGTTATACAACAAGAAACTCTTTTGCGCACTTAATTACTCTTTATCCACACTTCAGATAAGAACTTTATGTAATGCCTTATAAAATGTGCAAAACCTCCGTTCTACAAGGATAAGTATATTTTGTGATTAAAAGAAACTGCTGGTTAAGGAAAAAGAAAATTCACTGAATGTGTTTTTAATGCATACACTGAGTGACATCTGCCAAATCATGTACAGTGTATCATAAAGCTTGTACAAACTAATTATAATGTATGATGTATCTGGTTTCCCTACTCCGGAATCATTCCGAATTGATAATCCACCAAATGAAACCTGACAGAAGCCAATGTTTGTTGAGCTTTATTGTTTTCAAATACAGCCCATTAAAGGGGAAAAAAATTTGAAATCAATAAAAAAAAAAAGATGAACGAGACCCTTCGCTATTTTACCGATAATTTTCTTTTTATTTGGAACATTGTTATTTTACTTGTGGAACCATTACAGTTAATGCATGTATGTCCTGAGATATGGATTTAATGTAGGTTCCGTCACCAATTCTAAAAGGAACTTTGCAATGTTCAGAATAAAAACAAAAATTATAGGAACTTTACCAGTAAAAAAACAATGGCGACTTTTAAAACAAGGAGATATAAACAAATTAAAAAAATAATAAATAAAAACAAAAATAAAAAAATAAAAAATACCAGCCTGACTCTTCTACAAACAATTATTATTTTTCATGACCTTATCCCCAAAGTAATAATAACTATACATGCATGTGTGTATCAGCTTAGATGTATTTATACCCTAGTCATCACTGGTCTCAAAAGACCCAAGTAAAAATAGGGGAATATTAACTGTATGGTATAATTTCTTTATGACAAGATAACTGAAGACACATCTGTTGTGGATGTTTAGGGGGTCAATTACTGTTGTTACAGTGAAATTATAAAAGGGGCGGGGATTGAGGGGGGAGAAAATGACAAGAGTTTACCTTCTTTCTAAGACGACTCCCAGCCAATTCCTTAACGTGAAACATCCTATTCCCATACAGAGGCAGCTGTTTGCAAAACTCTACGTACATCTGCTTTGCTCTTGCACTCCTCTCGGCCGGATCCTTCACATCAACCAGAACGCTGGAGTAGCACTGAAAGCACCTCTTAGCAGATTTTTGCACCGCCCGGATGTTTGTGTATCCATGGGGAAGACATCTCTTCACTCTCTCTAGACAGACTTTGTCCGTGGCATCCTCTGGAATGCCGCTGGTGGAGTGTGTGACGATAATGTTGGGGCCTCCACCGGATACCACTACTCCCGTCCGTAATGGGCTGTCCTGTGTATCAGAGACTGGGACGTTGCATGGACCAGAGGTCTTCAAGATGTCGTATCTGTCATCTGAGGTTAGTCCGTGATGATGGTGATGGGGAGAAGGATGATGGCCAAGGTGAGGAATTCCGTCTGTGGTCGGGAGGGGACACTGACGGCCAAATGTAGAGTCGTCTAGAAAATCATCTATAATAGGTGTTTCAATGTCTTCAGCGGGAAGATCCAAAGTGACTGTTGGTAGACCCATGGCTGGTTGTGTTGTGACGGTTGTCTGTTGATGGTGCTGCTGGCTAGTTGGGGGTGTTGGGGCCGGTGACTCAGAGAGCAGCTGCAGAGCGGCTAGTTTCACAGCATCTTCCTGATTGCATGGGAGATGCTCTTCAATTATGTCTCGATTCAGCTGGAATAAAACAACAACACATGCAGTTTTGATTTGGAACAATAAAATCAAAATGGTGTTTTCATAAAAAAAACTAAAAAAACAAAACAATTGTAAAAAATTTTTAAAAGCAGACTTGCTTCACAAGATGAGATATGAACAGTCAAGTAACACAAAATAGTCGGTTCAACTGTTATATTGAAATGCATATTCCATACTTCTTTTTGCACCGGACCAACACGATTTGGAAGGTTACGCTTTCCGTGTTGAGAAAAACCAGCATAATTCGACCTATCCATGTATTACTGATTGATGGAAAGAAAAAAAACAGACCACAGGAGTACGGGTACATGTACATGAAATAGAAGAAGCGAAAACACGTAGGACTGCGCAAACACTCTAGACCTACACGGCAAGAATGACTTATGAAGTTCAATCGGCATGCTATCACAGCCCCAGACTGAATATGTTGACTGTCAAGTGCAACCCAACACCTCCTAGGTTAATGAGAAAATTACAGGGAGTTGTTTCTGACGCAGATGATAAGCATCGTAACCTTTCGAAAGCTAGCTGAATCACGGCACTAAAAGTCACTCCATCGTTTCCACAACCATTAAGTAAGAATTTGTGGAGTATTCTCTCGAAATTCGAGAGAGGCAAGTCAAATTGCTCGGTTTCTGGACGGCAAATAACACAGCGTTTAAATGGCGACCATTGCTGGAGGGTAATTCTCTGCGTTTTGACAGGATTTTATCATGTGACTTTGTTAAGAAATGAGGTCACATCATTTAATTTCATCGCTTCAGTTGTTTACATCCTTAGGCGAAAAATTCACATAATTTCCTCTTTTTTATTTCCAATGAATTGACGTCTGGCTTTGAAGTATCAAAAAGAAAATTGAACGTGAGCAAAGCTTATTAACGTATGTCATAAAACGTTTCTGTTCTTTTTAGAAGGCAAAATCAAAAAGAAATTTGTCAAATGAGAAAAAAAGAAATGAGGAAATCACAAAATTCAAGGAAGAAAGAAAGGAGGCAACAAGATAAAAAATAAATTGAAATGACAATAAAAAAAATCATTTGAAATTTTTTTTAATTCTACAATTTCTATTTTTTTTCATTATAACATTGGTTATATCCTTTAAATTTGAAGAAAGATATTTTAATTTTTATTAAATAGCTAGCAAAAATGTGCCCAAATTAATTTATGACGGGACCCACAATAAGGGAGGAGGGCCAAAGTTATGGTATAGCCAAGCCTTTGAGAAGCCTGGCCAGGCCCAGGCCACCTAGTCTCCTAATTGTCTTTTGTGAGTCCTTATCCTGTAACAATACAGTACAGCCAATCAACATAACCTGGGCTTCTGGAGGGCCTAGCCTAGCAAGCAGAGCTCATTATATAGGCCAGTAGGCAAGGGAAAAGCCTGGGCCTGGCCGGGCTTCTCAAAGGCTTGGCTGTACCATGACTTTGGCCCTTGTCCCTAAATTAATTTCAGGACATATTTACTAAAAAACCATGCTTCTCACAATTATTTCGAGAAATATGTTATTTTTAAGAATTTTTTTTCCTTTCCACTAGCAAAATACAAAACACAAAACACAGGCCACACATTTTCTTTTTAAAGCCCCCCCCCCCCTCCCCAAATACATTGTTTGGCAAAAGATCATTTTGTGTAATTATTCCATTATTTATATTATACACAGTTTCTGATTGATAAGCTCCCACTTTGATGAGAAATTGTAAATTTCTCACAAAATGTTCTGAGTGTCTGTGCTTTATTTTTGATTGACACAAGTGTTATCTATCACAGTACATTAGGAGCTGTCAATATAAATTATGACTGGATTTCCGTTTAAATCAGAGCACCTCAGGTAAAATAATCTGATGTCATTCTCAGCTTGGCAACTATGGTTTTTTTTGTGTTCATGATAAGTTTCATCGAGAAGGAGAAGAAAAAAAAAAAAAATACGAACAATTTTGCGCTGTCGCACGAACACCTAATTATTTCATAGAATATTTAACACCCTAACCAACTATACATACAGTATATAGTATATGACATAAAACACAATAAAGGGGGCCACTTTCCTACCGTCACGTTAGCAGTTTTTCTTATGGTTGTAATTTTTTTTTTTTTAATATCTGAAACCACCCAAAAAGAATTTCAACATTTGAATAGACATGCATGCTTATCCTAAAGATAATTTGAGTTGATTATTAATATTATTTTTTTAATTAGCCTAAAATTTCCATCAATAAATGGACGGAAAAGTGTGGTAACTTTTTCCGTCCAATTTTTATGGAAATTTGAGGGTAAAAAAATTAATTAAAAAATTAAAAAATAAAATAAATCAACTCAAATTAGTTCTAGTATAAGCCTGCATGTCCATTCACATGTTGAAACACTTTTTGGTCGGTTTCAGGTACTTAAAAATAAATAACAACCATTGGAAAAACTGCTAACGTGACGGATGCAAAGTGGCCCCCTTTATTGTGTTTTATGTCATATACATGTAGATGAGTACTTTCAGGTAAAACTTTTTTTTTAAAGTCTTCAAAATAACCAGTATATAATTTTGATTTTAAACAAATCAAGCCTTGGGACATCCAGAGTGGCAATATTTGTAAAAATATTTGAAAAAGTACTGGACTGTAGAGTTGGAGTACTCGTGTACTGGACTATATATACATACATACATACATATAAGGTTCTACCAGAAGCATTTGCTTCTAATTCGGCATAGACTCGAGTCATAAGTCCATGAGTTTTCAAAGTTTAATAGCATTAGTTGAAGCATTCTCGGATGAGCTGCTTTTCAGTTTGGTTTTTACAGTTTTCTTTTACTACTGTTGAGTGAAGGGATTCAACGTTTTTTCCGCGTTTACCTTTGATCATACTAGGTATCGCAAACGTTAGTATTTTTTGCGTTGCGGAATTCGGCATTCTGCATATATGCGCAAAATATTTGAGCTTTTGTTTTTTCACGAACCCTACAAAGTCCGTCGCTCTCGTGATTTTCATGATTTCATCGTTGTTGTAAATGAAATCCCAGTCCACGTCTTCTTCCTCTTCATCGATTTCTGACTCTACGGGAACTTCAACCACTGGTTCCCCTTTCTTCTTTTTTCAGCCTTTCTTCTTGTCAGGCTTTTTCTTTGGTGGCTTTTTCTTTTGTAGCCCGACTTGACAAGTTTACGAAGTTGTGATACGTAAAAATTTCCCATCATTTTTAGCTCGCCTTCAGTGATATTCCATGTACAACATGCGTAGGGGAGTCGCGATCTGCAAAGTGAGTCAAAGATGGAGTGACGGGTTTCGTTGTCAACGTCGTAGTTTTGAAGAAAGTTTTGTTAGCGTGATAAGTGCCGAGGCATGACGATTTTCGGTAGTCTAGTTCTAGAGCACTAGTTTTCGGAGTATTAGAATGAATCTGAGTGCCTAGGTACCGGAAAGATTTGACATTCTTCGCAGGGACACCATCAACCGTTATCACAGTCTCCGGATAGTCCTCGTCCGCGCCTTGAAAGTTCATCACCATCGTTTCACTCTTTTCCAAGCTCAAAACGAGGCCATATTCTTTCAAAATTTTGCTTAAAATCTTAGCCGCCTTCTACATGTCATCGCGCGTTCTTGAAAATACACACAGGTCGTCCGCATACCCCAACCACAGCATGTGGTAGAATCCGCGTCCAGGTGATTCTTGGTTCATCTTTCGATTGGTACATTCAGATGGAATTTGAAATTTGACTTTAACACCAAGGCCATGTTCGTTGCATTCGTACTCGATGCAAAGCATTGTACAAGAAAGCGGTGGTCGGTGTACTAGACTATAGAGTTGGAGTACTCGTGTACTGGACTACTCGTGTACTGGACTATAGAGTTGGAGTACTCATGTACTGGACTACTCGTGTACCGGACTATAGAGTTGGAGTACTCGTGTACTGGACTATAGAGTTGGAGTACTCGTGTACTGGACTATAGAGTTGGAGTACTCGTGTACTGGACTACTCGTGTACCGGACTATAGAGTTGGAGTACTCGTGTACTGGACTATAGAGTTGGAGTACTCGTGTACTGGACTACTCGTGTACCGGACTATAGAGTTGGAGTACTCGTGTACTGGACTATAGAGTTGGAGTACTCGTGTACCGGACTATAGAGTTGGAGTACTCGTGTACTGGACTACTCGTGTACCGGACTATAGAGTTGGAGTACTCGTGTACTGGACTATAGAGTTGGGGTACTCGTGTACTGAACTATAGAGTTGGAGTACTCGTGTACTGGACTACTCGTGTACTGGACTATAGAGTTGGAGTACTCGTGTACTGTACTACTCATGTACCAGACTATAGAGTTGGAGTACTCGTGTACTGGACTATAGTTGGAGTACTCGTGTACTGGACTGTAGAGTTGGAGTACTCGTGTACTGGACTGTAGAGTTGGAGTACTCGTGTACTGCACTGTAGAGTTGGAGTACTCGTGCTTGTACTCATACTCATAAAAAAGTACTTGACTACAACTAGGCCTATAAGACCTATAATAAAAGTCTATGTGGAATACGCTGTATAAGAATTAATGGATTACTGAGACTATAGTGCTGAGACAGTTAACCGGTTATCTGACAGAAACTGCACTAACCATTTATAAATTTGGTAACCGGTTAACTGAAACCAATATTTAAAAAAAATACAACCAACAATTATGGAAGAATTTGCCTCCCATTTGGTTGTTCGCAAATTTCTTTTTTGCCGCATTGGTTATTAAACAATCATTGTGGGAAGTTTATTGATGCTTTTTGAATGAAAAATTATACACATTGTGCCATTTGCCGACGATCTAGTTTGTGTGGCCGTCAGGTGCTGACTTTCAGTTAACCAGTTAATTCCGACTGTGAAAGGTTCGGTTAAATGGGTAGTGAACTAACCAGTAACTCCCAGCACTAATTGAGACAATTTTACTTTGTTTGGAAGATTCCTAACTGTGGGGTAGCTTTAAAATATTTATTTGATAACACACAAATATTCAAGATTTGTTATTACTGCTGATTTGTTAAACAGGCTATTATGGGCAGTATGACAAATATTGGTGTTCCATTACCAAGAATGTAGACTAACACTTGGATAGGTAGAAGTTACACAATGAGCCCTGGAAGGATTGCACAAATAATAACCCCTGGATGTTGTGACTCGGAATCTTTCCAAGTCTGCTGAGCCGAACATCTTTAGAGCCCCGGAGAGCATTGTCTGAGTGCCAGCGTGCCAACCAGGACATTTCTCTGCCCAAGGTTATCATGTATAATGATAATAATAGTCCCTTTAATATCACTGATTATAATGTCAGAAGCCCTGGTCGGTCAAAATACACTTGTATCAGTTTGAATGATTTAAAGGAGCAGTGGAAGTTCTTTTTCATAAGTAGGTTGTGAGCACAAATCAATACATTTACATATCAGAAATATCAAATCCCATATACAGAGACCCTGGTGGGTCAAGATACATACATGTATTATATCGTTTGAATAACTTAAAGGGGCAGTGGGGGTTTCTGTCTTATCCAAACTGTAAGAAACATGATTAAAATGTTGGAACTATAAGGTGGGTCAAAGTATAACTTTAAATAAGTTAAAGGGGCAGTGGGGGTTTATTTTTCATCCAAACAGTAAGAAACATTCAATACCACTGATTAAACTGTTGGAACCCTGGTTGGTCAAAATATATAAGTTTGAAAGACTTAATGGAGCAGTGGGTGTTTCTTTTTTATACAATTTCAAGTAGCTTGTCTTCATGTACACTTACATGAGTAAAGGGCAGTGGAGTTTTTGTCATCAATTTGAAGTAGGTTGTGGGCAAAATTCAATACATTTAACATTAACGATTTTCAGAAAAATATATAAATTTTAATGACTGTTACAGCATAAAAAAGCCAACAATTATTTGCAGGTTTCAATGCTGCGGCCGTGTCATTATACTGAACCTCAAATCCCCTGCTGTTTTCCTTTAAAATTATAGTAATTTCAAAGTAATGACATTTTTGTTTATTATTAGTTTTACTCAGTTCATCATTTGAAATAATAATCCACTGAACGTGTTAAATAAGAAAAACATGTCACTTCACCATATCAGAAACCATCAACAACCTGAAAGTTTCTTAAATGGACTTATTTGGGACTCACGTTAAGATACACGTGCAGTTTAATAGCAGAGTAGCTTGAAGGGACAATATCATCGTGATCAGGGCAGACATTCAACAGGTCATGGAATCGGTGCCCTGATTTAACCCTTTCCTTATCATAGGCGACTTTTGCTGACTGCACTCATATCCCCTCTTCTTTACCATAGGCGACTTTTGTCGACCAAGCTTCCACACAAAAAAGCACTCACGCCTGAGCACAAAGGCCATTTGTTATAAAGCTGTAGTTTTGTCCATGTTCACCCTCCATACCTAAGCTTACAATGGTTGGAAAGAGAAAGATCGGATCTTTCCATTGATGGTGAAATAAAATAAGGTTGCTATTATGCAATCCCTTCAAACTGGAGTGGAAAGATCCGAAATGCCAAACACCTACGGAGCGCCATGTGTTTGTGTACAAAAAAGTGTTTGAGTTTACAGATCACACTGAGGAAACAAAGACCGAGAACTTTGACATTTATTGACCGATGTTAATGTTTTTTGGATTTTATGAAAGGGAATTCAATAAGTAAGATATTTTTTATTATTTATTTTGCTGTAAAACGATATCTTCAAGGTGACAATAGAGTTTGTAAAATTGGCCTTTGAACACAAGCTTTCTGTTGTGTAAGAATGTGTGCTTCACACTTGAGTGGTCAAACAATGCGGTCACCAGCAGTTGTTTATGTCAAAACAATTCGGTACTGAGAGGGTTAAGATGAACACAAAATTATGCAGCACCAACAGCAATATAACCTTATGAAGTCGGGTATTATTTTCAGTCACTGAGTTAATCTAAAACTAGCTCTCCGATTCTATGCCCTGTTGATCGTGACTACAGTGTCCCTTTGAATCTAATAAATGTAAATGAATACAGCATTCACTAAACACACACACACACACATACCTGTGCATGTGTAATTGTGTTTGCGTACATGAACAGTATACATGTACATGTAGGTAAGGAATATTTGACATGCTATTAATGAAACAAATTGTGTTGCTGCCCTCTAGTGTCAACTTGGAATCAATTCCATTCAGTTGAATTCAATACAAATACATTTATTTCCAAACAGAGATAGCCAACACAGTACAAAATGTAAAAATGTTCACTTTTATTTCACCATAAAATGAAACGTTTGATCCAATTTGACTTCCGTATTTGGTAAGAATCATGTTTTCCACTAAGATCTGGAACTTGTTTAAGGTTTATATTCAGAATAATTTGGGGGAAAATGATAGCACCTCAGACAGAAAGATTTCAATGGATGCTTTAAGCCATTCATAAATTAACACCAAGCATCTTTAGTATAATATTTACTGTGATCATTTTTGTTTTGATATGTGATATCCCTTCCATCCCCCGTATTTTTCTCATTTTGGGCCTCAGTCGGCAAATAAACCACCAAATCAGCCACAACATCAAACCATCAAAGCACATTTGGGGAAAAATTCTCATGCTTACCATCCCTCTCCCACCTTATTTGGCAATTTTTCAGGGGAAATTTTGTCATGCTTATCCCCCCTCCCACCTTGTTTGGCAATTTATCAGGGGATATTTTGTCATGCTTATCCCCCTCCCACCTTGTTTGGCAATTTATCAGGGGATATTTTGTCATGCTTATCCCCCTCCCACCTTGTTTGGCAATTTATCAGGAGATATTTTGTCATGCTTATCCCCCTCCCACCTTGTTTGGCAATTTATCAGGGGATATTTTGTCATGCTTATCCCCCTCCCACCTTGTTTGGCAATTTATCAGGGGATATTTTGTCATGCTTATCCCCTTCAAAATTGTTCAAGCCTTCCCTCCTCAACATTCCTCATTGCCTACCCCTCTAAGCTTCCCCCCTGGAGCAATTTTGAAGGGATTCAGATTTTTTCCAGTGCTGAAGTCAGTCGGTAAATTGGCTTCCACACCCCCTAAAGATGATGCATTCGCTACGGCCTTGTTTATACAATCTTACCTTTAGATATTGCTGATCTAAATCATCACCATACAGCACGCAGGAGTTCTTGACTATCATAGCTGGTAAGCATCCAATACTCTGCAATGCACTAATTGAAGAATTACTGGACCCCTGCGAAATCAGGGATGCATTCCTCTTGAATTTGCTGATGGGGCCGGACGGTACTGCCGCAGACCGGCTCCCTGTTCGGGAGGAGCTCGACCCCACAGAGGCAACATCTTCAAGATCCGGGGGTGCAAAGCGAAGACTTCCGCATACACTTCCGATGGATGAAATACTTGGGTTGTGCTGGAGGGGTTGAGGTTTCTCCGGTGTCTTCTTGAGGGGAAGGATGGTCTCGGAGGGGGTTGAGAGAACGCTCTGGATCTTTTTGATCAGCGGCTGGAAGACCTCGTTGAGGGGGGGAAGGCGTCTGATTAGCATTGATGCCTCCTGACGTAGGAACACATTGTAGTGGAAGTCTTCGGGAATTGTGTCTAGCCATCTCATGATCATCAGAAGAATCTGTTCATACAGATAAGTTCAAGAAAATATTCAAATGAGACTTAAAAAGGTTTACATGGTGCAATAATACAGAGGAGGTTTGTGGTATAACTATATAATAATGTCTATTGAGTTGTGCGGTTCTGAGAAGAACCTGTGGGTTAAAAATGACATTTCGGTCAGTGTGCTCTGACCAATGCCCGACTCTTGTTGGTGGAGCTGCTTAAGTAGTGCTTAAAGGATTTTACTGCACACAAAACAAAAATGCTTTACTCACAATCCTGGTAATTGTTTTATAATTGAGTGATAATTTCAAAACAGTATTTGTGAACATTAAAGCCCCTATTTTTTCAATATGCCTCCATATTTACATGTACTTATTTGCTGATCAATTTTGCTGTGGAGTGTCGTGGCCGAGCGGTCTAGCTTACCGGACTCAAGTTCTGGTGTTAGCAGCAGAATGTGGGTTCGAATCCCGGCCGTGACACTTGTGTCCTTGAGCAAGACACTTAACCATAATTGCTTCTTTCCACCCAGGGGTTAAATGGGTACCTGTGAGGGCAGAGTTGGTTGATTAGCCCTATATGCGCTGTAATGGCAGCAATTGAGCTGTATACTCCCCAGGGAGCTGAGATGGTTTCAGGAATGATTTATGAGCCTTATGAGCCTTATGAGCAGGGGTAATAATATAATGTGCCTTGAGCACCACTCAGTTGGTGGATACGTGCGCTATATAAGTCCACACATTATTATTATTCTTGAATTGTTAATCATTTCATTAATCTCATTTAATATAATTAATTCATTTACTTTTGTTCCATTATGGAATTAAATGTCAAATTGAATTGAACTGAATTGAATCATGTAAAAATCATTTAACCCTAATCCCCTAGGTATTCTGGCTAGGAACCTTCCTGAATCCTAATCCCCTAGGTATTCTGGCTAGGAACCTTCCTGAATCCTAATCCCCTAGGTATTCTGGCTAGGAACCTTCCTGAATCCTCCTAAATCCATCAGTGCACTTTTGGAAACATGCCCTTATCTTCAAAATGCACCATGCATTTTCGTTGATCTTTCATATTCAGCACTTATGGCCTCTACTTCTTGCCAGGTAGTAATTTTGCCCCATTTGAAGAAGTGAAAGCACCAGTTTCCAACAGTGCTTAATTTTTCCCCAAAAGTGCCGTGGTTAGGGTTAATATCTGTCTACCGTGAAGAGGGAACATTATGGAGCATTTTGCTTTTTAGACATTGTCCGCATGATCAATATGCAATATGTACAAAGATTATACAGAGTGATGTGCAGCATGGTTTATAAAAACAGGGGGTTACATCATCTCACCTTAGTCTGTACTCTCGTGTTATCAATCCAAACCGACTTAGATTCATGCCGCGTCAAAGTCTGAACACAGCGTAGAGTCGTGAGTAGCGTGTGCTCCAGCAGTCTCAGTAGAATGACGGGATGGACGCTTATTGGTAACGTCTCTAGTAACGTATCTTGGAAGCAACAGAAACGACAGCGGTCTGTCGGGTGGCATCTTGGTTTCTTTGGTTGTCGTCTGGAGTTGGGTTGATGGGCCTCGGGATTCTAAGGAACGAGAAGATATTTAACATATTGAACAGTGCAGGGTATATCATTTATAATTTAGTGCACAATATAGATAGAACAATACTCTTTTTGTTGGACTTTTGTTATTTCGTTGTGTTGTGGTGGAAATTGTGACCCGCTCTGGCAAAACCTGAAACTTCTCGGCATTTACCATAATTCCATGAATAGGTCAATGCATAGTGCCATGAAAAGGTCAAAAACTGACCACAGAGACCAGTTTCAGATACCAGTTTTCATGTCACCATATAGAGCATTTTCTCTAGATTTTGATGGAAACAAATTTTGAGGGAACATTGTTAATTTTCACGATAAATTTGGGAGGTCACTCCAAGGAATTTTAGGAAAGAATACTCTTTCCTAAATTCAAACGGGAAATTATTAAAAATTTTTTGGTTTAAATGACACCACATCAGACAAGGATATTTCTAGGGAAGAGTTATACCATCATCAGCATTACACTAAGTACATGGCAAAATTTACATAAAACTGTTAGAACTTTGTTATTTTGGAATTGCCAGTCCTATACCTTACCTTTTAAAGGGGCAGTATCATCACGATCAATAGGACATGGAATCGGAGTGCTTGTTTAAGATTAACTCAGTGACTGAAAATAATTACCCACATGATAAGGTTGTATTAGTGTTGCTGCTGCATACATGAGCCAGTAATTTTCAGTCACCGTGTTCATCTTAAACTAGGACACCGATTCCATGCCCTGTTGAAAGTCTGCTCTGATCATGACCACACTGCCCCTATAAAGGTACAACAGCATGTATTTAAAAGTCTAATAATAACAGGCAGTTTAAGCCTTTCACTACTCTCATTTATGAGAATATGCTTTAGTGGTTTTGCTGATTTGCTAAGTTCAGTAATTAACCCTAACCTTCCCAAATCCTCCAAAATCCTCTTTGCTAAAGTGAAGGATTTTGAAGGATTGAGGATGTACATGCTACATGCTCTATGCTAAAGTGAAGGATTTTGGAGGATTGAGGTTATTAGGCATACTTGCCGTTCCATGGTACATGTACATCCATGTTTGTTGTAGTGATTGCAAGGTCAGTGTTTGGGTCAGTGGACACTGTTTATTGCTCCATGCAGGCAGGCTATGTACACATATCACAGATTAGAAACACTAAAGTGTGCATACATGTCATGTGCTTGCTTTACTACTGAAGGATTTTGGAGGATTCAGGTTATGTGTAAGCAAATGGGCCAAGGGAGTTAGGGTTAATGACTTCATCTGAGTGGTCTGAACATGATTGGTCAGTGACTGACAGCTGTGTAGACCAGGAGATTCACAAAAGGAGCCACTTCATGTAATCCCAGATAATCTTCACTTTATGGATAATCCCAGATAATCCTCACTTTATGGATAATCCCAGATAATCCTCACTTTATGGATAATCCCAGATAATCCTCACTTTATGGATAATTCCAGATAATCTTCACTTTATGGATAATCCCAGATAATCATCACTTTATGGATAATCCCAGATAATCTTCACTTTCTGGATAATCCCAGATAATCTTCACTTTATGGATAATCCCAGAAAAGCCTCACTTTATGGATAATCCCAGATAATCCTTGGCAAAGTATCTAGCATTTTGGCATCAGTAACCCACCAGTGCATTGATGGTGGCCCTTTGTTCCCCAAAACATGTTTCTGACTCCAAACTCTTGCACTAGAAACAAGTTCACAGAGCTATATGAAAATCTTTCAATGAATTATATTTAAAGAAAGGGACAATTATGTTCTTAAGACGTCTGCACTAGTAAGCAGGAGGTCGTGGGTTCGAATCTCGCCCGAGTCGCCTGTGTAGTTTCTGTCACAGACACTCGGAAAGCACTGATAATACAGTGCTATACACACATCGGTGTAGGGCAAAGTTAAATCAATTGTTTATCTCCAGACGCAAGAATTTTACCAACCTTAATTATATTCTTGTTGTACAGTTCTTTGTTTTAAGATGTTTTAAGAAGTCCAACAACAATGGTAAATATTCATTAAGTGGGAAAGAATGTAGAATACAACTGCCTCTTTTCTATCCAAATAATGATAAATATCACAGATTTTCCTTTTAAAAAATTATAGAGGACACGTTTCAGGAGAGGAAAGTGTTTATTTCACCATGCAAAAAATAAAACAAGTCTTGCACACAACAGCTGTATAAAATTGTTGCGCACGCAAGCTGAAATAAATCATAATGGTCGCCTTCATTGAAATCTACAAACTGCTGAGCAAAGTTAGCCCCATTCTATGGCCAATACACTGGACTCCCTCCGTATCCTTGGCCCTAGCCCCACATGTACAAAAAAGGAGCGATTTTTCAACTTTTGATCTGCTAATTATTATGATCTAAAATTTTGTAATTAGGTAAAGCTAATTACCCAAGCAGATACTTTTGACATAAAGTTTACTATTGTGAGATTGGTAATTTTGGTGAAATTTAAATTTTATTATTTTTATTAAATTTCAAAAATGTTTCGAAAATTTCATGAAAATGAGATATCCCAGAATAATGGATTTTATGCTAAAAAAGAATGGGGCTCGAGCATCGTGTAACATTTTTGGCCCCATATGTCACAAAATTTAAATGTAACTAGTAAAATCACCATTTTCTCTAGATTTTGATGGAAAAAGAAAAATCCTGAAACGTTGTTGGGAACATTGTTAATTTTCATGATAAATTTGGGAGGTCACTCAAAATGTTTCGAAAATTTCATGAAAATGAGATATCCCAGAATAATGGATTTTATGCCAAAAAAGAATGGGGCTAGAGCGTAGTGTAACATTTTTGGCCCCATGATATGTCACAAAATTTAAATGTAAGAAAAAACACAATTTTTTGGCCGCTTTGATTCAACATCGTCAATTTGAGCGCTAAGAATTTACAAAATCGAGACTGTTACTAGTGTCAATGGAACTACTGTGTGGCTAAGGATTCAGGTCCGTGCCACACTGACAATTAGTGGGGCTACACTCGGTCATATCCTGTGACTGTGTTTAATGTTTGGAGCTCAGCAGTTCTCAAACACCTTTTAAACAAAAGTGTATGCTCTTGACAGCCTGTTTTATTCTTAAATCTATATCATCAATAATTTAAAAGAAACTGGTTTGATAAGTAACTCACGAGTTGACGAATTAATCATTCTTCAAACGAAGCGCCGTAAAACTTAAAAGACAAAAGGATCTGAGTTTTTGTGCATGCGCATCTGTGTAGACTGGTTCCTTGACGTTTGTAAGTTTGTTAAACATGCATGACAATGGTGATTTCGCTTGTGTTTACGTGAGGGTACCCATCTAGTGTTTCATTGTGAATTTTTTTCGAACTTTTTAGGTGTTCGGGTATGCACCCGAAACACCTCTTGTTTTTGTTCGTTTTTTTTTTTTTTTTTTTTTTTACTACTACTTCTTCTTCTTCTTCTTCTTCTCCCCCATCTTGTCCGCAAACAAAAACATACTTGCAAACTTCACATGAACTTGAAACTTGGCATGTACTTAGACAGTCAGTGCGCAACGTCCGAGTTAATGAACCTGACGCGCAACGTTTATTTGCAAAAATGGGCCTGAAAACGCGCTCTCGAACCATTTGAGATTTCTCGAGAAAATGCGAGTGTTTGAAAGTGCTCCCACGAAAACTATCTGTTCGGTAGCAACTGTTTTCACTATAGGACTGAAACTGATGGAACATTATCTTGAAATGTTGTTCTCACTAAATTAAAAATAAAATAATCGCTTTGACGATAAATTTGGGAGAAAACTCTTCTTATAATTTGGTATAAATTCAACATATTTTTGCCGATCCTTTCGTGTTGTCCGTGCCCCTGACTGTTTCCCGTGGGTTGGAGACTTAAAAATATTAAATATAGTATCTTGAAGTATCACGCTATCATAATGTAAAAACAAATTCACTGCAGTTCAACGGAAGAAACCTTTTTTCTTTCCTTAAAAAACCTTATTTTTAATTATTTTTGTTAAAAGTTAAGACACGCTTATGACGTCAAGCTTGCAGAGAAAGCAAAATACACACTTAACGCGCCGCGTGTCATTGTTACTATGTTCTATATCTATGGGTTTATTGCACACGCAAAATTCAAAGGGAGCGTATAATACGCATGATTAAGCGCGTACATGGCGCACGTCGGAACATTACTGTTTTGAGTGTTCTAGCCTGTGATTGGTCATTTTTTGGCACTGTGCGATGCTTCTTGAAGTTTAAACCAATTACGTTTGATCTTCGTTAAAGTGTATTTATCTGTGATCTGATTATTTTTCTCAACATTGAATAAATTGAAGATCGCCCAAGGGAAATGTTAGCGGTGCTCCTGACTGTTTCCCGTCACTTGGAAGAAGGTGAATAAGTGTTTTTGAAAGACGAATAACCTGTCTATCTATACATATGTTCAAATCTACTGCAGTAATTCAATAACATGTTAAAAGGTGACTTTTTCTAAAACTGAAATTTCCGTAAATAAACGTTAATGTTTTTATCATAAAATCTCTCGAAATAAAATTGTATTCCCTTTATCAATAACTGGGATCGAACAATACACTTGTTGGGTTTAATAATATCAAATCAAATATTGTTTTACAAGAAAGGTTCAGATGTGACATAATTTTTTTAATTGATACTCACAGCTCATTATATATGCAAATATCAATATTGTGCGCGCGTGCCGTGCATAATATTTGCAATTAAACGGAAGCACTTTTCAGAAGTTGCGCACTGACTGTAGAACTTAACAAGTAGATGAAACTCCAGTTGTGAGTGACCCCGATTTGACCTTACTTCCTGTCCAAACCGGAAGTCAAAGTTTAATATTAAAAAAAAATCATATCTCAAAAACCACAAGAGGTAAATTCACAATTTTTGTACCATTGTACAGATCGTTAATTGTCAAAAAATATTTACAAAAAGGTGACCCAATTTGACCTTACTTCCTGTCCAAACCGGAAGTCAAAGTTTAATATTAAAAAAAAATAATATCTCAACAACCACAAGAGGTAAATTCACAATTTTTGTCCCATTATACAGATTGTTAATTGTCGAAAATTATTTACACAAAGGTGACCCCAATTTGACCTTACTTCCTGTCCAAACCGGAAGTCAAAGTTTAATATTTAAAAAAAATCATATCTCAACAACCACAAGAGGTAAATTCACAATTTTTGTACCATTATACAGATTGTTAATTGTCGAAAATCATTTACAAAAAGGTGACCCCAATTTGACCTTACTTCCTGTCCAAACCGGAAGTCAAAGTTTAATATTTAAAAAAAATCATATCTCAACAACCACAAGAGGTAAATTCACAATTTTTGAACCATTATACAGATTGTTAATTGTCGAAAAATATGTACACAAAGGTGACCCCAATTTGACCTTACTTCCTGTCCAAACCGGAAGTCAAAGTTTAATATTTTCAAAAAATTATATCAACAACCACATGAGGTAAATTCACAAATTTTGTACCATTATACAGATCGTTAATTGTCAAAAAATATTTATACCCCAATTTGACCTTACTTCCTGTCCAAACCGGAAGTCAAAGTTTAATATTTTAAAAAATCATATCTCAACAACCACATGAGGTAAATTGACATTTTTGTACCATTGTACAGATTGTTCATTGTCAAAAGTATTTACACAAAGGTGACCCCAATTTGACCTTACTTCCTGTCCAAACCGGAAGTCAAAGTTTAATATTAAAATAATTTCTAAATTCAGTATTGTATTGTATTCAAATAAACTTCTCGCGAGAACTTCAACAGACGTTAACATTTGACTTCTCCAACACTTCGAATTGATGACGTACCCATTTTAACTTCAACCGAACACCTTGTTTTTGTTGTGACAAAAACTTATATCTAGTTCTAGATCTATTCGTATTCACGTCCAGTCCAACTTCAAGATGTCCGGGTGCTCATATAGATGTCCGGTTGGTAAGTAAGATGCAAGATGTACAAATACTTATTTAAAATGGTTAAGTGAGGAATTACGTGAAAAACATCTTTAAATTGTACTTATTAAAGAACAATATTATTATAAAGAACAGTTGGGGCTGATCATCTATAGGGATTTGAACGAAGCTGAGGAAGGCTTTTAAGTTCGTCCCTAATTAGTAGGTCTACTTACGTACAAACGTAACACAACGGGATATCATAAGCCACGCCTCTTTCAGTTCATGTGGTGGTTCTGAAATTAATTTGCTAACGTAAACAAATGCATTGCCCACTATTTCCCACAGAAGAAGTCGTGAAGTGTTATACTTTTTTTAAAATCGAAAACGTTAAAAAATTATCGCCCTTGTTTGGCTAAGATGACCCACAAAATAAAATTTTCTAAAAAATAATCTTAATGAAAAATAATCTCTGGTTAAACGAAATTTATTTTCAATGAAATTCGGATGTC
This sequence comes from Zoroaster sp. YZ-2022, assembly GCA_029582265.1. NCBI lineage: Eukaryota > Metazoa > Echinodermata > Asteroidea > Forcipulatida > Zoroasteridae > Zoroaster > Zoroaster sp. YZ-2022. Next base: position 32,360,812 of record CM055832.1, on the reverse strand, counting down.
AGAAACTGAACAGCGATATTTCAAACGTGCTTAATTGATTGACAGCCGCACTGGCCAATCGGAAGACTGTCCACGCCCTCGGCTGGTTACATACAATAAACTGTGTGGTCACGTGCAACGAGGATTGAAACAGTGGGCCAGAATTTTATTAATTTGAGTTTTGATTTTACTGGTACTAATCTTTGACAGATTTGTTTTCATATCTCAAATGAAAGCTTATAACTTTAATTGTTTAACACCAGAAAAATAGTAATTTAACATTTAAATTTATTTGTATTGAACTAGGGCAAACCATTTTCTTTTTGAAAATTAAACCAATTTTATTACAACAAATTAAAACTCAACAATTGGGAATTAGCCTACGTGGTGACGAGGATGAGGAAAAAACCACTGATTTGCAAGTGTGCATCTCAAAGTCTGTGATGTGCCTAATTCTCAAAACCCCATTTTAATAATTACTTTTTTTTATTAACTAGACCTACAAACACCGCACAATGACCGATTATTGTACATCGCCAAATATCAGTTTCACAGGAAGGTGGACCTTTATTGACAACTGACAGCAAACTTTGCAAACTTTTTCGTCTGGACAAAAGCACCACATGGGTCTGTGAAAAGCGCGCCCTCTGTAAAGTACTCTGATCAGCAATAAAAAAAAATTTGCAGTAAAGAATTTCCATTATCTATAATAAACTAATTTAAAAACGGTACTTTTATCAATGATTCACTGTATAGTAGGTGGTATAGTCTCTAATGATTAGAACGCTTGCCTTCCATGTATAGGTGATAGGCCTACCGAGATCGGAACTGCGTTTGCTCAGTTTATTTAGATTGTTTAAATTATTTTTTTTGTATTAATTTTTATTTAATTACAAAATTAATTCAGAAGCAAAATCTTTTTTATAATAGTAATTCACGGCTGTGGAGGAGTTTAGAGGAAAGTAAAGTTAAAAATTCATTTTTAGAATACTAATGTGGTAATACTGCAGAAACAATACTGCAGAAAGAAATCGAACTCCACTCTTTGCTCGGTGTAATTCCTCGACGAGATATCACGCCAATAATTAGTCTAGTACACCGGCCATATGAATACCAATAAAAGGTATAGACTTATGGTTGCTATTCCTTGGTCTACATTGGTGGAATGGTTGAGATCTTATTGCACAACAATGATATAATTACAAACATCTGCAGATATACCAAGGACCATCCGCAGCACCACCGAAGTCAACTCATGTCATAGAACGGTATCGAGGAAGGGTTAAAGCAATTAGGTGATTCAATATAAAGAAATTACAAATATTTCATACGAACATCTTAGAAGGCCCAGCTATAGTAAACCTATAACCTGTGGCAAATATGGGGAGAGACCTATCTATAAACGAATCCGTTCCAACCAAAGCAGACAGGCCAAACAAATACTAAAAGTTAAACAATAATAATAATAATAATAATAATAATAATAATAATAATAATAATAATAATAATAATAATAATAATAATAATAATAATAAAAATAATAATAATAATGTGGACTTACATAGCGCACGTATCCACCAAACTGGTGCTCAAGGCGCATTACATTATTACCCCTGCTCATCAGGCTCATAAATCATTCCTGAAACCATCTCAGCTCCCTGGGGAGTATACAGCTCAATTGCTGCCATTACAGTGCATATAGAGCAAATCAAAAACAACAACCAACTCTGCCCTCACAGGTACCCATTTACCCCTGGGTGGAGAGAAGCAATTATGGTAAAGTGTCTTGCTCAAGGACACAAGCACCATGGTCGCGGTTGGGATTCGAACCCACATTCTGACGACTCAGCCATCAGAACACAAATCCGATGTACTAAACCGCTCGACCATGGCACTCCACACATTGTTAATGAGGCTTACCTGCTTACAAAATTATCGAATTATAATCTGAAATCAAACTTGATGTTAAAATGGTAAAGTTATCAATTATCCTGAAAGGTTATTTCATACGTACCACACAAAGAAGAAAGTGTGCATGTGGTACATTTTACATGCACAGTGATAAAAAGGGGGACATGCGCCTTTAGCCCCTCCCCCTGGAGCTACCCACAATGGCCTCAACTATTATTGGCCGATCCGAGGGTGGGGGCCCATTTTTTCACCATGACAGTAGTATATGTGCAGCATTACAAGTCATGGGTCCCTATATTGAGGTGGAGATTGAGGTGGAATTGTGGTGCATTGTGGTGCATTGCCATTACAAACTACACAAAATCACTGCAGACAAACTGCAGACAAAACTGTCGTGTGATGCTCAGACAAACTGCACACTGTGGGCGCGCGCGCGTGAGACACGTCTGGGCGCGCGCGTGACTCCCTCCCTGAGCATCACACTACAGTTTTGTCTGCAGTTTGTCTGCAGTGATTTTGTGTAGTTTGTAATGGCAATGCACCACAATGCCCCACAATTCCACCTCAATCTCCACCTCAATATAGGGACCCATGACTTGTAATGCTGCACATATACTACTCATGACCCTAACCCTAACCCTAACCTACCATTTACCATACTTTTTTGTGCCGCCCACTGTGTGCCCCTCTTTTTTCCATATTCCCGCACATTTTCGATACCCTTGATCCACCCTGACTCCTCTGTAGTCAAGTTATAGGGGAGTGGGCCTGGGGGAACGTGTCCCTCCAAACCAAAAAGACTGTGGCCCCAGGTTCTCCCATGCACTAAAATTTCAAATTTCCTTTGAAAAACATAAGTGCTTCAATGGGTACTATGCCGCCACAGTGCCTACTACACAATCCTTGTTGCTTCTCCCCACTGAAAACAATCATCGCTACGCTACGCCACTGTGTCGTCTCTATACTCACTGGAGTACATTGCCAGGTCCCCTCTGCCCCTTCAATTCCTCGATGACCGATTGCCGTAGAAACAAGCATCTCAAGGGTCGCGTGTGACATCTTCTGCAACAAGCCGCCTTGGTTCAATCGCCCATCCCCCTCATCATCAAGATGCATGGGGCCGGTCCCATCCGTACTTAAAGTAGGAGAATCTTTGGCAGAGCGAGCATCAGCTGTGACAGAAAGAGATACCACACTATTAGAGAATGATTAACACGGCCGGCAATGTATTATACAATGCGATATATAGCCTACGTGAACTTCGATCAATCTTGAAGAGTAATTATCTCACGTTCCGGAAAAGAAGACTGAAGAAAAGCAAATAGACCAGTTCAAGATGCATAGGACCCATTCTGTGCTGGCTTATGAATAAATATTAAACATTGGCGGATATGGAGGGGGGGGGGGAGGCGTACATGTAAATTTACCATACGTTTTTTGCGTCCCTGGGTCCGTGCCTGGTAAACGAACATGTTTTTTTTATATTTTGAACGAAAAGTACAATCACATCATATCATCGACGGTGTACAAAAAAGTTACAATTAGGCCTACAATGATCTAATGCTTTGACAAAATTATTTTAGCAAGCCTGAACGATCATTAATTCATGATGTTATTATGATCAGAGCTGCAGTACTCGTATTCGATAAAAATTTGTCTGTACTCGTATAGGCCCTACTCATGAAAATGTACTCGCTAAAACTATTCGCACTGTGCGTGAGCTGTTGATGGCACATGTCGTTAGATCAGTGTTGACTGAATGGGAAGCAATAGTGCGTTGCGTTTGGCATATTTTGCAGCAGTTGATGTGCGTATGCGCGGAATATCTCAAGTGATCATTGGCTGGTAGAAGTACGGTACACGTGCGCGTCGTACCATATCATACGCGCATAAAGTGTACGCACAACGCTCACTTGACGCCAAAGTGGCTATCATCAAGACACTGAGTGCAATTTTGCTGCTAGAGTCTTAGAGAGGCACGATGTACACAGAGCGAATTGTTCCCTTCTTATGTTCCTTTTAGGCATCTCCCATTTGATTTGTAGACGTTTTGCAAACCGTGAATACCCGCCAACCGAGGACCGTTTGTTCCTTTTGCAAAAAGGAGGTCCTCGGTTTAACAAACGGGTGTGTGTGTGGGGGGGGGGCATTGGCGGATCCAGGGGGGGTTAAGGGGGCTGTATCCCCCCCTAAAATCGTTTAAAAAAATTTAAAAAAAAAAAAAAGAGAGAAAAAGAGAGAGAGAGAGAGAGAGAGGAGGAGAGAACGCTCTCCCATTCCCACAGTGTGCTTTGTTTTTCTCTCCCTTTGATTATTTCATTGTAATTTTTGTAGTACTGAAAAATAATTGTTTTTTATTCTCAGCCCCCCTAAAAATGTTCTGGATCCGCCCATGGGGGGAGGTCGAGGGAAGGGAGGGGTATGATATTGATAAACTGTATACACTCTGAGTGAAAATAGTACCCACTAATGGATGCCCATGATTGATACAAGAGCCTTATACTGCGCTCAATAGAGGAAAGAGCTTCAATTAGATCAACACCCATTAAAAGACAAACTTTCAATTCATTTCCAAGAATACATAATTTAATTTAGAATAGGAGGCCGTGTGTGTAGCTCGAATCAATTATTCCTGCTATCAAATAAAATGTATTTAGAAATATCATAAAACATAAACAAAAGTTCTGGTTCAAATTCAGGACCAGTATACAGTTGTATCTGTATTTCAAATCAATGTAGGCCTACCAACAGCAGCGTAGCCACGGGGGGGGGGGGGCACGTGCCCCCCCACAAATTTCCAGTGCCCCCCCAGGTGCCCCCCCACGAAATATCCTCATAGTGCCCCAAAAAACAGAAAAGAAAAAGAAAAGGGGAAAAACCCATACCCCCTGGGCCCCCCACTGAAAAGCAATGCCCCCCCTGTGCCCCCCACTGAAAAAGTCCTGGCTACGCCGCTGCCTACGCCGCTGCCTACCAAAACAAAATCCAAAACATTTATTTTTATTTTTTTCCGTTTTCAAATGAGCACTGCAAAAAAAAAAGTTAAAGATGTCTCGCCCGTGTTTTAACAGCAATTTCCGGAAATTTGTGTTTTATTTGAAAAAAAGAATTCCCATTATAAAGGAATACAAATACTTCTAAATGAGATATTTAACAATAGTTGTCAGAAGCTTGGTTTAACGGTAAAAAGGTGCCAAAATGAATTTATGAGGGGACTCACTATAAATTAATTTGGGCACATATTTACTGTAAAACCATGTTTAATTCTCACGATTATTTTGGGAAATGTGTCATTTTACAGCATTTCTATTCACTTCCTTTTTTTTTCTTTTTTTTTCTTTTTTTTTTCTCTCCTATGCTATCATTGTATATTGTTTGTATTCATGTTTTTTCTCTTTGTTTCCGCGCCTTGAGCGCCCAGCAGGGTGGATATGTGCGCGCTACAAATCTTTATTATTATTATTATTATTATTATTATTATTATTATTATTATTATTATTATTATTATTAATACTCAAATAGCAAATTTCCGTTAAAAAATTATGGTTAAATTAGCGAAAAACACAGGCGACACATCTTTAAAGCATATTTTTTTGCGCTACAGATTTTCAACTCGAGAAACAAAAACGTTATTTGCACGGATATATATTATTTGACCCCGAGTCAACAGAATATCGAGCTGATATTACTGATAAAGTCCAAGTGAACGCGAGTCTTGCCGCCAGGACAAGAAGTAAAACATGTGAAACACGACGTTCAATTAAACAATCCACACAAGCTCATGGGTAAACATTGACTTATGATCGAACAAGCTACATCCGCCCTTGTATCGCCTTACATGTTAATTTACCATACATTTTGGGTGTACCCATTCGTCTAGACCCTGGATCAACCCCTTAATATAGCTATGACAGATGAGGCTTCAATGTGTAAAGATTATCCTTGATTTACAGAATCCTGAACTGATTTGAAAGTGGTTTCCCAGTTTATGAAAAACAGTATTAGGCCCATCAATACAAATTATCCAATGATGAAATGAGTGAAATATTGACATTGCCCCTTCTCTGGTCTGTGTTAGCATTCGGTCTGTATTTTGTTTCACCAACTTGCCAATATTTTAAAGGGAACGTACGACATTGGTTGGCAAAACTACTTCTATGAGTATGCTTACTCTCTTTGAATCAAGATATACATTAAAGGGAAGGTACAACATTGGCAATGTTGGCAAAACTGCTTCTATGAGTATGCTTACTCTCTTTGAATCAAGATATACATTAAAGGGAAGGTACGACATTGATAATGTTGGCAAAACTTTCGTATTCATTCTAAACATGAATGTTTTTCTCTTGGAGGTTTGGAAAACTCGTTTGGGAAATAATGATACTAATTTTACTAAAAAACTGCATCTCTGAACGAAATATTTCAAGGGATGTTCAAGGGATACCACGATCAACCTCAAAGACTCCAAGTAAGTTTAAGGTAACTGTGATCAGTTAAGTTTTTAAAGAATACCATGATAACAAATGGCTTTAACGAACAAAGAATGAGTGAACAAATTAACTAAATAACAATACACATACATAGATACATTATTCATAAATGTCCAAGACAGTTTAGACAATCACGTGGGGGTGTATTAACGGATGGGATGGACATGGCTTATCCAAATCAGAACAGCGCGTATGTACCAGCTGTTCACCAGCTGTTTTGTGCGACACACGACGCGGATTTCAACCAATCAGAGTGACGAAAATTGGCATCACGCGCCTGACTCATGTACTTTGAAAGTGTTTCGTGTGTCCCCAAAACGTGAATTTGCCCATTTCTATTTGGCTTTATTCAACAAAAATTACATTTTTAAACATTTTTAAAACGAAATTGATTCGGACATTTATGAATGGGAATAACAGTTTGACGCTTGGTCTTTATCGCGGGTTAACGACCGGTTTTGGGCGTGGTCACGGGCAATAAGGACCTCCGCCCAAACTGTTCCCTTTTTAATACTAGGCCCAGGCATATATTAATTAATTGCCTATATCACTACACCAATATATAAATAAACTGGTAAGGAAATATAGTAAGTGCAAACAGCTGTCACACATATTATCAGGTCATTTATGGCTTTTCCATAAATGAAACGAAATCATCTCTTCACATTAAAATAAAATCGCTCCAATCATTGTTGCCCACGAACCACACGCATGGGTGGTGATAAGGCACATCATTCATGATTGAGTGAGCAGTTTCATTGCCACGGGTCTTCAGAACATTACTGTAACAGAAGTTTTATTGATTCATGAAAGGCCGAAAGTTAACGCCAATAACAGTCTCATTCGACGGCAATTACGACATAACAACGTACAATGACTTCACAATATTCTTAGAAAATCATTAGGGATATCAACTGATGAAAGAAAAACAGAATACTTTCATAAAGCATTTAACCAGCAACATGGAAAACATGATTAAAGAGGCACTCTAAGGTCAAATTCAGCTTTGTGATGCACTCATTTTCCAATAGATAGAGTCCTTATTAAAGTGTGAAAAAAATTACAAGTCTCTAACTTCACTTTAAAGTGGTGTAACACATCATTTTATTTGATACCCTTTCAGAGCGATATTTGAAACATGACGTCACTATTTTCTTACGGTAAATGAGTCTGTAACATTCCATACAGTCAATTTCAACGCTGATTTGATTAAATATTGTGGAGATTCAGGAATGAACTGCAAATTCACCGTACAAAAATGTGGAGATGCATTTATTTGAAATGTGACGTCACTGTTGTCTTTGGATGTTAACAAATTTCACACAGGAAGGTTATCAAATAAAATGACATTTTACATCACTTTAACGTGAGGTTAGAGACTAATTTTTTTGGTAAATTTTTCACACTTTAATAAGGACTCTAGTTATTGGAAAATCACAAAACTAAATTTGACCTTAGAGCCCCTCTTTAACAAACAACAACAGCACGCAACGTTAGCAACAGCAACCACACATGAACGATTTCAGGATTTGCATGGTATCCCCTTTGGTTTGCGGTCACACCATGTGGGTAAAAAAAAACGACTTTCAACCACAACTGCAACGTTGACTGTCATTAACATATTGCGTCTACAGGCTCCGTGCAAGGTCTTATGAGGGCGCCGTTCTGTCATAGCACCATCTATCGCCAGGCCAGTATATCACTGACATTGGTGCTATTGGCTTAATATTGGCATTCAAAATGACCGATAAAAACCTCCCTTTTCAGGTAGAAATACTGATAAATCCAGAAAGGTGTCAACACATAGGAACATGTAATGTGTTTGGAAGGAAGTACACATTTCATAGAATGACTTTATTTAAGAATTAAAGTAACGTTACGGCGGCGAGATCACTGCTACTTACTTACGGGTTTGTAATAACCGTAAATGATGTTTGTAAGGACCGTAATAACCGTAAATGATGTTTGTAAGGACCGTAATGACCGTAAAATGATGTTTGTAATGACCGTAAAATGGAGCCGCTCAATGAGTTTCACCGCTATAGGGCTACGATGTGCACGAAGCGCATACAACTCATCACATATCCGTTACAGTGGGTTTTGGAGTCACAACGTGGAGAAACAAATTTCAAATAAAGTGGCAATTAATTTCACCTTCAATTCCTAACAGGCTTTGAGACATCCTTTGATCGTTGTGATCAAGAAGCCCCAGGTAAACCTGGATCCTGGTGATGTGGAGCGTCAGAAGGGATCCCATGTGAGTAGGTTGCTCGTCTGCGAATGCCCGATCGGAATAATGGCGGGAAATCCTGTCGATGCGTTGGGCGAGACCTGCCGTCATCAGGGCCACGTGATTAGTGGGATCAAGGACGAGAACTTGCACGACTTGGAGAACGAGGCACAAGAAATCCTGTAAAAAAATAAATGGATAATTGTTTGTCTCATTGCAAACCCCACAGGTAACATATGTCTATGGAAATGATGGTAATTGCTACTTCTTTTTGCAATTCATTGACTGCATTAGGCTACATTATTCTTTAGGCTCGGATGAATTTATGATTGAAAACGAAGGTTACATCGCATGCAGCAACGTGCATGAAATGAACCAGTTGATTTTCCATTAGCGAAAGGTCGAATTTGAATAAAAAACTATTAACAGTGTGTTTCATGAAACGAGCTGAAGTTATCTTTGAATATACAAAAATGGCCAATGGAATCGATTCCTTGCCAAAGGAACTGAAATTGGAATCGATCAATTTTGTGCTGGAGAGAAATTAGAATTGGAGCATGAACTGAAAAATAAATTGAAAGAACTGGGACACCTGGTGATTACTATGCTATAGGTCTGGCCACACCTTGAGCTGAACAAAGAAAGAGCCATGAATTTGATTACAGAAAAAATGCCTTGTTCAAACTCGTACGATATCAAATGATGCAATATCTATAGTATTTGAATCAAAGAAATTGGGTTTATTGCATGACGGACCCTAAGATCCCCTTCTTTCAAAATAGATACTCTTTTTGGACATAGGCCTAATTATTAAATTGGATCTGAAATGACACTTACGAGCAATATGAATTCAAGTTGACTACAATTTGGTAAATTAAAAAGGTATGTGATTTCATATGTTGTACACGGATTCAATTTGTCAAAGTATCATCCCAAAATAGATCGGACGTCAATTCTGAGAAAATTATTTAAAAAAAATGCACGACTGGAATATTGTTCTTTGCCATATAGTGGCCGCACATAAAAATAGCCACAAATTGAATTTGTTTTCCTGTATTCTCTAAAATAAGAGGACTTTCGACATAAATACTAGTAGGAATGCATTATATCATCGCCCACTCCGCCGCATGATTTTGAATATTTTTTTTCTCTATGTTTCTGTCTAAGACCTGCCATCTCAGTAGCTTCACATTGTAATGGTTCATTGCGCTGATTGTTTTTGTCTCTGACGTAGGCACTGATATCTGTTTCATACAGTTCCTATAGGCCCTATGTAAAACAAATTGTTAATAATAAAAATTATTTGCGGGTGGGGGGGGGGGGGAGGGAGGTTCAGGTAATTATCAATAGTACGGTATGGTATACCATTTATTAGCTAATGCACTTGTAAGTGGACAAGTTGAATTGTCAGTCACACAACTTAATTGTTATGAAATATGATCGTAATATATCTCTGTACACTGTAAACAATTACCGTAATTTTACGCCGAAAAGTTTGTAAATTCTACGGTGAATTACCGTAATCATCCCTTTCTCAATGTTTTACGGCCGAAACCCGTATTATGGCCGCTCCCATTGCACTCTGGGATATATCCAATATGTAAATGATCTGACCTTACTTTGACATAGCTTTTCGCTCGAATCTTTCCAATGTTTAAATATGTAAAAATGAGTGATTTAAGGCCATTTTCAAATAATTTATTGTTAATTTTATGATTAAAAAGGTAAGATTTTGATGTTCTTTTCTATGTTTATGTAAAAAAGTATATTCAAAATTTAAAATATTGAAATATAGATTATAATTGCATGCCACCATGACTAAAAAGAGTTTCGAAAAGACACTATATATAAAGGATACATGTTCTGCATATCAGTAACTGGAGAGGATCAGGAGTGGTTGAAAAAAGAACCAGTGTACGTGTAGGTAAGTGAAAAACATTGTGTACAATATACAGTTGCATTGATTAATTCCAGTATATGCAGATCCGTCCCATAACTGATGCAGCGTTCCATCCATACAAAAATCCCTTTAAATGTACGGCACAATTTGTAAAACTTCCACCGTAAAAAATTACGGAGCTTTACCTGGCAGCTAGGGTGCCAGTAAACGGTAAAAAGCATTAAAAATTACGGTTACCAAAATACGTTACCCGTAGTATTAACAGACTTTTTACCGTAAACATAATGGTATTGTAAAATACAATACGGTCCACACGTAAAAAATACGGTAGAAAGGTGGCAACTCGCTGCACGACTTTCGACCGTAAATTTTACGGGTAATATTTTACAGTGTAGACCGACATGACCTTCACCTGTTTTCCATTAAGGGCTGTTGGTTATTCAAACAATTTCATCTCTACCGATGTCCACTTGTTTGACCTGTGATCTTTGATTCCCGCCGCTTTCATCACGCCAACCGAATATAGGACTCAATCCACAAAATTGTAAAACACACATCAATGTATATCGCTTTAATCCTTCTACCCACATATTAATATTAAAGTCACAGTGCAGGTAACACGACACTATGACTCATAACAGATGCCTGTGGTTATAAACATACTTCTCATGTAACAATAATTAAAGGGACAACATCGTCATGATCAGAGCAGACTTTCACAACAGGGCATGGAATCGGTGTCCTAGTTTAAGATGAACACAGTTACTGAAAATTACTGGCTTATTTAATTAATGCAGCAGCAACGGTAATATGACCTTATCATGTTGGGTATTATTTCCAGTCACTGAGTTAATCTAAAACTAGCACTTCGATTCCATGACCTGTTGATTGTGACGATATTGTCCTTTTAATAAGAGACTTATGCAGCTCAAAATTCAGAAAAATGTCTTTAAAGCGCATGCTAGAATACAACATTTATTAAAGCCAGCAAGCAAATTTTGTATACTGTCTGTAAATGCATTAATTCTTTATAACAATCAAGTGTACGTATAAAAACCAACCTGTGAAAGTATCAGTTTCTTTCATTGTGTCTTTAACAAGGAAATAAAAAAATAAATCAGTTTGGAAATTATTTCACTAATTTTACTTAATTTTACAATAACATTTGAGACAGAAATATTTCAAGGGATGTTTGATACCATCATCAACTTGATACCAAGTAATTTTTATGTAAAACTGTGATCAATTATACTTTTCGCGATAACCAATATTGTGTAGGACCTAGAGGCTTAACAAAAAACCCAGTGGATTTCTTACATGGAGTCTTAAAACAATATAGGCTTTTAGTTTTAATATAATAAGGGCTATATCTGACGGTGTATCAAGCTGTTTTATAGCGCCATATGGATTTGCAAACCTATAACTCAGTAAAAACTGAAGGTGTTAAAATAACACCAGTGTTATCAATTTTATTCTGGTGCAGCTATTCCTATCATGCCTCACACATTACGTATAGTCATCTGCGTCATGATTAACAATGAATATGCCTAAATATAAGAAAATAATGGTTAAGTACTGTTTATATATGTAAGTTGTGTGATCCCCCAATAAAGCTACCCAAAAAAAAATAAACATGCCATAAAAATTATAACTAACATTTTAAATTCATTTGCTCCTTCCTTGTTTTTTCTTTAATTAGTTCATGCTCCATATTTCCACATTACCCTTGATTTTCTCTTGATTTTATTTTCCCTGCCCTACTTCATACAAAAAAAAAGGATTATCTCACGTCATGAATTCAAGGAGATATACGGCTGCTTTCCGTGATCGCGTCCTCTAAGGAATATATTTATCGTGTCTTTTGAGAAAATCCTTCTGTACCAACACAGCAGGGAAAATATGCTAAACAAACACAAAAGGCGATTGACTGAAATAGTTAACGCTGCCAGTGAGGCTCTGGGACCAGTAAAATCGACGCTTAGACACGGCATCGGTATTATTCGAAATCTCGTAATCGCATTAAAAGTTATCCGACCCACCCCCTCAAGAAGTGTTATGCTTGCCAATGCACGCGGCAAACGCTTCATGGCTCGCACGGTGACGTCCTGTTGACTCCGTGTGGACAGCGTAAATATTCAACCGCGAATCTCTAGGGAAATTCTAGTCTGTGCGAAGGAAATGTATTAATGGAAATGATCTTTAATTTTCATTTCATTAAAATTGAAATAAATCTGTGGTTATAAAATCACTACTTGAATGAATTAACTTTACTATGCGTAATTATTTGTTAAATCTTCTATTTTTATAGATAAGAAAATCAATATTTTAGTTTCAGGCCAACTGCTTCTGAATTTTTATGTAATATTATTGAGGGCGTCTTTTAAATGAAATAAGTTGATACTTTGTGCCCGATCGAAACTATTAAATAACTATCCATAAAAAGCACATCAGAAAAAAGGTTAGACCGGCCCTATTTAGTGTTATAACAGTCTTTCCACCAAATATAGTTCCATCTGAAAATCGATAATTTTAGTGTTCCATGTTTATTTGTTTTTTTCACCCGAACCTAAATAAAGGTAAAATGTAAACGAGTAAATAATTTGGTCAACTTTACCTGATCACAAGTTGGCTCCAGCACAGATAAAAGTTTCCAAAGATATTCCGGTCGCATCAGGGCTCGACGTGTGGACGGTAAGCTAACAATTGTCAGCAGGGCCCTAGCAGCTAGCCGCTGAGCCTGTTTAACTTGGGTCGGGCTATTGTCCTCGGTTTTAGACCCTGCTGGAGGTGTGTTCTCATCCGAAGATGCATCACTGGATGACTCCGCCTTGGAGACACTGTGAAGGCAATCCAACAGCATATCCACGTCAACGGTAGTTAGAAGCCGGACCGCACTGGGCGTTGCCGGTTGCAATGAGGTCTGTTTCGTCTTTGCGGACCGGCCAATACTTCGGGCAAACTTCCCCAGCTTCGAGTGCACACTCTTCCTAAGAACCAACCGCTTGGCATAGAATGAATTGGAGCTGTAGCGGAAGCTAGGCTTCCTAGACAATCCAGGAGATGCAATCTTGGGCTGAATAGCGTCAATCTTCAGCCTGAGGTTCTCCAGGTTTGGGCTGGATGGGACCGACAGAGACTCGTTCCCTTTGGAGTTGGGGTGATGGTTGCAAACCACCGTAAGACTTGTCCCCATTTTGCTACTCGTGCCTTCAGTTTGTTGTCTCAAGGCGCGTCTTGGTGAGGTATTCATATCTGTGCCGGAGTGAGTCTTCTTTGGGCTACACGCACAATATGATGTCCTGTTCTCCTCCATTTTCATGTGGAGCTTCAGCACCGTGTTGACAACACTAAGAGCTGCATCGCGGACGCACTCCCCGCACCTGACGAAGTGAAGGGCGATCCGGAACAACTTACCGAGCCTCTCGCCTTGGATGCTCTCCAACTCGCTGGCACCATGATGCTGATTTCCACCCGTTTCTATTCCATCGATGGTCCCGTCAGTTTCAGATGGCGCCGTGCACGCCTAATGGTCGAAAGGGTAATGGGGGAACGTTTCTTATTAAAACAGGTTTTCCAATTAAAACTCCTAGCGAAGTATCAAATATGAATAATTGCAGTTTTTGATGAATGTTGATCGATCGGTGCACTAACCATAATGATATAAGGGGGATTTGACACACATTGTCTGGGTTGCAATGCTACGTTTATCGTATATTCTCTAAGTAGGTCTGCAAACTGCGTGATTACCGATTGTTTTTATTATCACTTGAATTTTTTTTTTTTTGGGAACAGACAAATTCATTCTCGGCAGCCACATAATATTGTAACACCCATGAGTGTCTGTCGACCTCTGTGTCAGCACAACTACGCGTGCATATAGGCCTACATAAAATCCAAGTCTATCAAATTCTCTGTTTAATAATATCAGTTCAAGCAAGTAAATACATTGCCGACCCACTATCGGCCGACAGTAACTATCTCCCTATTTATTAAAAAAAATAAGGTAGTGACTTTTAATATGAGAGTATTGGTTCCGCCAAACGGAAGAGAGCACCAACGGACAATGTTTGATCGGCTCTCGGAGAAACAACACGCCGCACCTGTCCAGTGATTAAAGGTCTTTCTCTTATGATTACACAGGCAAAGACAGACAGAAGAAGGGTTAGAGAGTAATGGCATACAGGTCAATAATACTGTCAGACCCTCTAAAGGGTTCAAAATCGTTTTTCATCCCGCTCACCGGTGAGCAGTAACATTCACTCAGTGGCACTTTTTAGCGGCGCATTTTGTCGTCCAAGGGGTGTGGCATCTTTCCCATATCCCATTGGTTACCCCCAATGGGTGTTATACCCCCAATGGGTGTTATACCCCATTGGTTACCCCCAATGGGTGTTATACCCCATTGGGTACCCCAATGGGTGTTATACCGCAATGGGTGTTATACCCCATTGGTTACCCCCAATGGGTGTTATACCCCATTGGGTACCGGTACCCCAATGGGTGTTATACCCCATTGGTTACCCCCAAATGGGTGTTATAGCCTATAGGTAAGCTTAAATCACGAATGGCTAAGGAAACAGCTTTTATCGGCAATAAATCGTGAGTAAACCGGACACTGGGGACGTACGTTTGCCCTGAGAGTCGTCAGGAAAAACCAACGAAATGGTGTAAAAGGTTTGTGGGACGTTGGGTTTGAATCCAGCTCACGGCGGTTAAAGGCGAAAAGGAAAACTATAACATCTTAACTATACACCATACTGTTATATTATTTTAAAGATGTGAAACTCTGAATAGCAGAGATCAGATGGAGCTAGACATATCGACGATGCGCACTTCATGCCCCGCTCATCCCTTTAACTTTATATTATATGTACACGTGCACTTTAAACAAGAAATCACTGTAAGACACTTTTATAATATCAGTACTGCATGAGTGAGTATGTACGTTTACTACATTATAACACTGTCTATTCATCCCTCATAGTATTGCTACTTCATTAGCTCAACTATACTATGCCATTGCCCGGCAACTCTTTTTATGTACCGTCTCTGGCTATTCCATTATTATGCGATGATTTCGCAGGCGGATTGGTGCATGCACTGAGGACGTCCCCTCATTGTATGACCGAGTCAGGGTCACACTGACCTAAAGCAGTGGCTAATATTGAAAATATTAAACAAGCAGAACAAATAGAATGCTTACAAAAAACAACAACCAACGCTTATAATCATTGGTGAACATTCGGGGCTCTTGTGTTAACATGTGATGTCATTGGTCACAATCGTCTATACAACGAGAAGGTGAAATTTTGAGTACAGATTTAAATATTGTAACCTGAAAAATGTGTTATGACTAATTATCATTACTCATCAGAATTAGTTTGTCCAAAGTACTTTTTTGCAAAATCATTGAAATTTGAGTATAATTACTATCAGGAGAGGCGATTATGCTTCGACAGTGCTTCCTTTTTGAAACAAATTCAAAGATTTTATATTTGTCAAAAGGCTCTGACAATATTTGTCCCTGGGATGACGTTGATTTTGGGTGAGAAATTGCCAGAGCAAATTTGCACAATATTGTCAGAGACGTGAGCACTTATTGATCCGGAACTTACACAGGTCGATTTCCATAAAGTCTACGTGAAGATTCTGATGATGTATCTTCTATTTGTTAAAACCTTTAAATTACTTTGACAAATATTTGTCAACAATATACTAACCTAGGCAGTCAGTTGTATCAAACCATATTACAACCACCTAGATTTTCTTCCACACAAGTCTAAACCGAGGCTTGCATGAAAATAGTCTGGTACCCTTAATACGCAGCCCACTGATAACTACTGTCGCGTTCAGGGAAAATGACAAAGATGAAGGTCTATATCTATTATTAACATCACTTCATCATAACCACTAGTCTTGGGTCAAGACGTCTGTAGCTGCTTTGTTCGAACCACGTTCATTAACGGTAACCCGCCTCAAACAAAACAAGTAAAGTGCGCGCAGCAGTTCGGCAACAGCCGTCGAACACATCCTCAAATTCGTCTTGGGCCAAGACTACATTATCACCTGTAGGATATTTTGAAGTATTTTGCCGACCCCAACGCCGATCTGTCCGCCGAGGCTGGCCGTCAGGGGTTGCAGTTTAGGAAGGCACGTTGGGAGGCGTTCCAGAAGTAATGGAAGACATTCTCTATTGGCAGAAAGACGCTGAAGTACCTGGATGCTTCTCTCAGCTGCGAATGTCTCACAGCAGTTATCTGTAATAAAGATAACATGTATATTACAATTTACAACGCATGTATAATTAGCACAACAACAACAGCAACGACGACAATGACGACAACGACGACGACAACGCATGTATAATTAGCACAACAATAGCACAACAATAACAGCAACCACGACAACGACGACAACGACGACAACGACGACCACGACGACAACAACGCCAACAATGCCAACAACGCCAACAACGACGACAACAACAACAACAACAACAACAACCCGTGAGAATAACCCGTGAAGTCCCCATGGTTCTCCCTGAACCATATTAACCCGTGAAGTCCCCATGGTTCTCCCTGAACCATATTTCTCACTTAGCGACAGTGGGAAAAAACGACGACAACAACAACAACAACAACAACATTGGCGGATCCAGGGGGGGCTAAGGGGACTGTAGCCCCCCCTAAAATCGTAAAAAAAGGAGAGAAAGAGAGAGAGAGTGAGAGAGAGAGAGAGAGAGAGGGGGAGGGGAGGGGAGAACGCACTCCCATTCCCCCTCACTGTGCTTTGTTTTTCTCTCCCTTTGATTATTTCATTGTAATTTTTGTAGTACTGAAAAATAATTGTTTTTGATTCTCAGCCCCCCTAAAAAATGTTCTGGATCCGCCCATGAACAACAACAACAACAACAACAATAATAATAATAATAATAATGAATTTATAAAGCGCCATTTATCTAGTTTCATATTCCGAGGCTCTGAAAGGGGTGGAATTAAATTATTTGAGATTATATGCAGATTTATACAAAAAAGTCTTCAGCCTTGTCTTGAATGCGTTGATGTAGCGGCAACAGCGAATGTCCAATGGCAGAGTGCTCCATAGTTCTTCAGTTTCAAATTGTTTCTTCGCAATTATATATTAATTTGGACTGGACATTAATAAACAAAATGGCAGCAGATATCTGTCGTAAATACAAGAGTTGATGCATCGCCTACGAATGCATTGGAACACACCCACATGTGTTAAGTTTTAAATGCATGCAAACGTACCTTTACTGAAAATCAATCATAGATTTGTGTGTGGCTCTGGAAATAACAAGTTATATTGGGTCAGCAGTGTGCTGTGACCGCCATCGTGTATTTTGATATTTAATAATTTATCATTATGGGGCCGGAAGTAATGGAATGCAGGGAGCGTTAACCACTAAGTATAGACCGTCTACCGTCAGCTGACATAGGTCTACGTGTGTGTGTGTCAGGAAATCAAAGATCACAAATCATAGATCACAAATAAAAAAATGTTTCTTTATTTGCGCAGTTTTTAAATTTTTGATTTTTTAACCCACACATTTTTCCAAAATAAGTGCTGGGCAAGTTAGGTTTTATATAACCCATTGTTATCACAATTTATATAGAAATGTTGTAAATAAATTTAAACAACACTTCAAACCCCTGTATTTACATCTGGCTGACAATTCAATGTCCCAAAATGCTGAAATAAATGTTGAATGTTAACTTAATCTAATGAATACATGGAGAATTAAGTAAATATAACGAACCTAAAGGGCATGTAGTATAAATGCAAAATAGTAGTTATTTGCCTTAATTTAATGAACTTCACTTCACTATATACCAAAGTTTTAGGGGGAAAATGCTTGAATTTAATTCTCGTGGACCTATTTTATCAAATCACTTTCATCAATTTTCCCGACTGTTATTATTGGATGGTTGGTTGCAGTGAAATTTACCGGAGTCGCACGGACGGAAACCCGAAACATCCGAGCACAGTGAATGTGACAAGCTATCGAGATGAACTGTTTATATATATATATATATATATATATATATATATATATATATATATATATATATATATATATATAGTAAAGATATATATATATATATATATATATATATATATATATATATATATATATATATATATATATATATTCTTTCGTCTGTTAATCTCATTTTCTTTGTATTCGGTTGCCGTTCAGGCATTTGATTACATCCATTTCCTCAAATTAAAAGCCCACTCGTTGGCAATCATAGTGTGTGTATATATACCCTGGCTGGTTTTAATCTCGCCGAGATTATTCGGCTGAGAAATTTAGTTTATTATTCCAATTCGATCGATGATTTTTTACACAGATAAGAATCTGGCTTTGTGTGTCAGTAATCACAACTGTACCGTCTTTGTTTGCCTATCAATAGATTATATTGTGCTACCACAGAAGCATCAGCTGACTGAAAAGCCATCTTTATTATACATCTTCCCAGAGATGAGCGTTTAGATAATTTTTCTCGTTCACGGCTTGCTCTGATGTTTTAAGATTGTGGGTGTTTTAGGGCTTAGTTTCACTGGCGAATCTACGTAAGGGACCCTCGCCAATCTCGCCCGCAAAAACCACTGGGCCATTCTCCCAGTATTATCGTTAGACTCGCCCGGAAAGCGGTGATGAAGCTGAGGTCCTAAAAAAACCTGCCATTGTTAACACCCTAATCCATTGACAAAAGAGTGTTCCTGAAGGGCTTAGACCTTTTGAATTGCTAATTAAGCCTTTGCGTTGTGTTAATGGATTAACATTGGGCTATCCATGCCCAGCCAGACAAAGCGGTTACGTCAAACTATAGCATGGCCAGCTTCTTCTATTGTTAAGGTTTTTCTAAAGGTCTGGTAGGAGACTTGGAGTAAAAAAACAGTGAGGGCGAGAATTTAGATTGTTCCGGGTGGAGTTAGTGGGCGAGATTGGCTAAGGTCCCTAACTTTACCATGTTTTTTTATTTAGTGTGTGCCTATTCCTATCTGAGACCTTTGATCCACCCCTGCTATGTTTCGCATTGTCGTTGGCGAACTGAAATAAGCTACATTAAAGGGGCAGTATCGTCACGATCAGAGCAGACTTTCAACAGGGCATGGAATTGGTGTCCTATAGTTTAAGATGAACCTAGTGACTGAAAATTACTTGCTCATTTATGCAGCAGCAACGGTAGTATGACCTTATCATGTGGGTATTACACTGTAAAAATGGTGTTTAAAATTTAAACACATTTCTAAACACTTAATTGTACCCACTTTTTTCACATGTTTAGCGTGAAATATGTTTAGATTGTGCTTTTTCTGTGATGTGTGTTTGAATGCTAAAAACCATATGAACAGGTGTCAAAAAGCTAAGCACGTTTAGTTGTGACATGTACAGAGGATGGCCGTTTTAGCATTTAAACGCATTCCTAAACGCGTTTATTGTGCTAAACATGACTGTGGAAAAGTGGGTACAATTAAGTGTTTAGAAATTGTCTACAGTGTATTTTCAGTCACCGAGTTAATCTAAAACTAGTGCCCTGACTTCATGCCCTGTTGATCGTCACGACAGTGTCCCTTTAAGCTTAGGTATAAAATTGATAATTCAAATTTGTTTACACTTTGCGTGACATATAGAGTACCAGGGTGATTTCCCGCCTGGCAAAAGTGTGTGTATTTGTATGCAGAGTTTGTACATTTTGTACTTCTCCACATAATATCAAGATTTGTTTTAATTTTCAGATGAATAAGATTTGAGATGTAATGTTAGGGCCTTACTAAAGAATAAATCAAATAAATAGAGAATTAGCTGTTTGCACTGCTGCTTACCAACCTAAAGGACCTGTAGTTTAAATAGAGAATTAGCTGTTTGCAAACTGATTACCAACCTAAAGGACCTGTAGTATAAATAGAGAATTAGCTGTTTGCAAACTGCTTACCAACCTGAGGACCTGTAGTATAAATGCAAAATAATAGTTACTTGGCCTTACGTTTAGGTTCTTTCTCAAACGTAACGCCAATAACGTCTATTTTGCAAAAATAAATCAAATTAAGAATTTTTCTGCTGATATCTCAAAATATCAGATTTCTTGTCATAGACCAGTGTACATTTTGTGCCCGGCGCAGTTTCACCCTTGGGGCTCTTTTGTAAATATGTGATGCCATAGATCACGTGTGTGTGTGTGTGTGTGGGGGGGGGGGGAATTATGGGCAGCTCCCCTGGACAAATAGTGGGGAGTATTTATTCCTCCATCAACAAGAAATTAAACCTTTCTTATTTAATGCATATCGATGTTCAAACATAGATTGACCAGCTGTTCTTCATCAGGTATTACATCTAGATGAAAATGGATAAATAACCTAATATAATCACTCATATACATGCTAAGCGACGCCAGTTTAAGAGGGAAAAAAAATCAATAAACAGGGGCCTATTGTGAAAAATGATAGATCACAGACTAACAGTTTACTCTCTGTTCTTGATTATTTTCGGTCAAATATTGAAAGACATTTCTAAATTTTCTCAATCAATCTACCGAGCTGAACGTGCAAAGGTCGGTTTCTGTACGACACATTGCTTGATTCTCATTAATCATGCATGGGCTCGAGAGGCAGGTGTCGTCGCATAATGGCTTCCTGATTGGGGTCTATTGGTATCCTCATTGGGAGAATAAGGTCTCAATCAGGATAACAGTATTCCCAATCGGGATAGTATGGCAGATTGTATCGTCACCTAAAGATGCCCTGATTGGGGCCTATTGGTATCATCATTGGAAAAATAATGTCTCAATCAGGATAACAGTATCTCCCAATCGGGATAGCATGGCAGAATGCATCATTGTCACCTAAAGATCCCCTGATTGGGGCCTATTGGTATCCTCATTGGGAGAATAAGGTCTCAATCAGGATAACAGTATCTCCCAATCGGGATAGTATGGCAGATTGTATCGTCACCTAATGATCCCCTGATTGGGGCCTATTGTATCCTCATTGGAAAAATAATGTCTCAATCAGGATAACAGTATCTCCCAATCGGGATAGCATGGCAGAATGTATCATTGTCACCTAAAGATCCCCTGATTGGGGCCTACTGGTATCCTCATTGGGAGAATAATGTCTCAATCAGAATCCTCATTGGGAGAATAATATCTCAATCAGGATAACAGTATCTCCCAATCGGGATAGCATGGCAGAATGTATCGTTGTCACCTAAAGATCTCCTGATTGGGGTCTATTGGTCTCCTCATTGGGAAAATAATGTCTCAATCAGAATCCTCATTGGGAGAATAATATCTCAATCAGGATAACAGTATCTCCCAATCGGGATAGCATGGCAGAATGTATCGTTGTCACATAAAGATCCCCCGATTGGGGCCTATTGGTATCCTCATTGGGAGAATAAGGTCTCAATCAGGATAACAGTATCTCCCAATCGGGATAGCATGGCAGAATGTATCGTCACCTAAAGATCCCCCGATTGGGGCCTATTGGTATCCTCATTGGGAGAATAAGGTCTCAATCAGGATAACAGCATATTAAGTATGCACGCAGAAGAGAGCTAATAAAAATGCACTCTTATGCCAATGATTGATTTGTGAATTCAACGCTAACGATATGCGATAGGGTCCGACACATGAAAAAAGGTTACATGATGTTATTATCCCATATAAAATCCGATGCAAGCTCATATTAATCCTGAGTTCTCAAACGGCCCTCCTCTGTACATGTCACCTGTTCATATGGTATTTAGCATTCAAACACACATCATAGAAAAGCACAATCTAAACATGTTTTAGGCTAAACATGTGAAAAAAGTGAGTAAAAGCTAAGTGTTTAGAAATGTGTTTAAATTCTAACGTTATAACCCTAACTCCCTAGGCCCACTTGCTTACACATAACCTGAATCCTTCCTAACTCCCTAGGCCCACTTGCTTACACATAACCTGAATCCTTCCTAACTCCCTAGGCCCATTTGCTTACACATAACCTGAATCCTTCCTAACTCCCTAGGCCCATTTGCTTACACATAACCTGAATCCTTCCTAACTCCCTAGGCCCACTTGCTTACACATAACCTGAATCCTCCAAAATCCTTCAGTAGTAAAGCAAGCACACGACATGTATGCACACATGTGTTTCTAATCTGTGATACATGTACATGGCCAGGGACCCGCCCTGCATGCATGGAGCAATAAACAGTGTCCACTGACCCAAGCACTGACCTTGCAATCACTACAACAAACATGGATGTACATGTACCATGGAAAGGCAAGTATGCCTAATAACCTCAATCCTCCAAAATCCTTCACTTTAGCAAAGAGCATGTAGCATGTAACCTCAATCCTTCAAAATCCTTCACTTTAGCAAAGAGGATTTTGGAGGATTTGGGAAGGTTAGGGTTAAACACCATTTTTTGCAGTATACTTTGTAAAAATCAAGAGATGTGAAAACCAACCTGTGAAAGTTTGAGCTAATTTCACTGGGTCGTTTTCACAGCAGAAAATAGTCAAAATGCAATCAGTTTGTTTTTGTGTTATTTATTCTAAGATGGAATTTTCGTTTCATGAAAACTCACCCGGGAAATACTTATTATGCTAAAATGGTAGGACATCGGACATAGCCTACCATACAAACATCTCAAGAGTTGTTTTTGATAGTCATATAATGCGCCTTGAGCACCACTTAGTTGGTGGATACGTGCGCTATATAAGTCCACACATTATTATTATTATTATTATTATTATTATTATTAGTCAATCAATTTTACACCATGTAATATGGACAAAGCTGTGATTAATTTTGGGTATTTCGGTCAGTGGCAGCTCTTTATAAAGTTAAACTTAACTCACTTTCTACGATTTAAATTGATTTAAAAATGTATTAAAATTTATCAATGCAACTTATCAATGTATCTAGCTTTAAAAAGAGCGCAGCGTGGTAGCCCTGGTAAAACTTGTATAGAAGAGGATAAGTGACACCATGTGAAATTCTCTATTGAGTAGTAATTAGTTCAGAAAAGAACTGGAGGTTACAACTCGACGTTTCGATCAGTGTGCTCTGATCGTCATCAGGAAAATGCCGGACTCTGGGAAATGCTGCTGCTTAAGTAAACTACTGGAGGATTGCGCTAAGACTAGATGCTGGAGGATTAGTGCAATGAAGCGTGCAGGCAGGAAACTGGTGGGACTGGATGGGATCCTTGGAATGGGGGTGAGGAGTGTGTGCTCATTGAACTGAATCAGTTGTTAACAAGGAGGAGGGGTGGTTGACTTAGGATGTACGATAACCCTGCCTGTCCGCTGTATATAAACTGATTTGGGTTGTAAAGCTATAGTAGTGTGGCTGAGAGTTGACATGACTTAATTAGTTGGTCAATGGTAGACATTTTTGAGAAGCAAGTCTCAGAAACGTCTTCATCCAAGTCGCAAAAATTTCAGGGTATAGAGAGGTAGGCCTATTGGTGGGTAAAGCTGACGCGGCGTATTTCCTCAACAACTTACCTTCGTCTATATTATCCATGGTATGTGTTCTTGATCGACTCGGTTTGGGCTCCAGACCACTCAGCGATCCAATCGCACTTGTCTGAGCTGGTTCGGTTGTCTTCTCCGGGGGAGCTTGCCCTGAGGTCGAGTCAGAATGTTCAGTGTCACTCTTCCCCGGATCCTCTCTCGATCTCCGGCGTCGGTCAAGCCAGTGCCACAGCCCAAGACTCATCTTACGGTTCCTCTTCTCAGCCGCAATCTGCTCCTGTGTGTCTCTTTCTGACGATGAATTCGTCTCTTGCGCATGCGGAATGCACACTGTAGCGCACCGATCCCTGGAATTCGGAGAGCGGGAACGGGCAACTTTGGCTACGAAACGCGGTAACGCCAACAGCCCCAGAGACACCTTTCGGCTGTCTCGGACTGAGCTGATTCTCTGCTGAAGCACGTCTTCTTCAGGATCATTGGGACCTTTGTCAGGATAAAACACCTCCAGGGTTTCCTGAATTACTTTTTGTTGGAGGACTTCCAATCCAGGAGCGATATCAACGGGCCGCTCACCCTTTTGGTCTGCTATGAATATCCTTGCGCCGTGCTCAATGAAAATGGCGGCGCATTCCCACCTTTCCAGAGGTGATTGTGCGGCTACGTGGAGAGGAGTGACCCCTTGATGGTCCTCGGCTTCTGGATCTGCACCGTATCGTAGTAAGGTCTTGATCATCAGACGGTTCCCCATTCGTGTTGCAAGGTGCACTGCTGGTTTGACGAACCATTCACGGACGGTGTTGATCTGGTTGGCGAAATACTGGAAGCCGTCGTGGTCTGTGCCATTATTTTGTTGATTAGCTGACAACTCAAGGTCGGTTGGTGGATCAACTCCTTCGCAGTTTGGATCCACGCCGCACTTCACCAGCAAGCGCACCACCTCAGTGGATCCACAGGCAATAGCAAGGTGTAAGGCATTCGTAAAGACAGTCGGTCTAGATTTATCTTCATGAAGAGAATCCTCATGACTCCTTTCCCAATTGCTGATGAGAGCCGTGCTCTGATTGAGCAATACTTGAACAGTGAGACTATCACTTCGGGGTCGGGCTTTCTTGGCTCCCGGCCCTTCGACCACATCGTAGTTGACGTTGAACAAGCTAAAGTGGGCGTGCAGTACCCGCGAAACGGTGCCCACATCATTGAATAGAATAGCCATTCGCAAAACGTCCGCATCCACAACTGGGTTACCAGTCACAGACTGAAATTGCCTGACTAGCAGCGACATGTTAATGGACAGAGCTGTGATACAAGGAATTGTTCTCAGATTCGACAAGGAGGTTTTCCTCAGTCTAGAAGGAATGTGTCTAGAGCTAAGGAGAGGGCTTCTCAACTCGACCCTACTGTTGCCGTCTGCTGAGAACAGGGCCTTGGGAGCGAGGGTGGTAGAGCGGCGATGACTGAGGAGGGTGGGTTGTAAGGACGCTCGTCGACCTGGTAAAACCTTGGTTGATGGATCAACTCCTTCCATCCTCATCGTAATTACCTCCACCATCCGCCTGGCCTGAATAAGAAAAGAAACAGAGTTACAGAAGAGATCTCTTTTAAGCTTTTCGGTAATATGGTGTAAACGATGGCGTTACCAAAGTGGTGTAGGGAAAGGTCTGGGGCAGGGAGAAGACAGCCTATGTTACCCTGTTGCCTACGGAAAAAACATACGAGACATTGGACAATAGAATGACAAGGCATCCTTGTTGGATTCGAGTCCATGCAACCTAAATCCATCCTCATCGCAATTACCTCCACCATCGGCCTGGCCTGAATAAGAAAAGAAACAGAGTTATAGAAGAGATCTCTTTTAAGCTTTTCGGTAATATGGTGTAACCGATGGCGTTACCAAAGTGGTATAGGGAAAGGTCTGGGGCAGGGAGAAGACAGCCTATGTTACCCTGTTGCCTACGGAAAAAACATACGAGACATTGGATAACAGAATGACAAGGCATCCTTGTTGGATTCGAGTCCATGCAACCTAAATCTGAGTCTAACACCGAGTCCTTATAGATTTCCCACTCGACGAGTCACTCGAATCAGGACAAGTTATTCGTGAATCTCGTTTAAATATATTTTTATTCAAAATAATGATCAAGTCGTGAAGCAAATGATAGGATTGTGGAGCAAATGATGTGAAGGCGTCAATCAAACGTATGAGATTAATAATCGAGTCCCGACCAAGACCAAGACCGAGTCCTTATCCTTCGAGTGCGAAACAAAGCTCTAGTCAAGAGAATGGTCTGGCAACTATGAACGGTCTTGGAGTACTCTCGATCACCGCAAGGCTGCATACCAAAGGGTTAAATATGTTGACTTTTTGGTGGACTTCATGCGAGAGCCATTATTGTTATAAGATTAAGTGCCATGGTCGAGCGGTTTAGTGCATCGGATTTGTGTTATGATAGCTGAGTCGTCAGAATGTGGGTTCGAATCCCAACCACGACCGGGGTACTTGTGTCCTTGAGCAAGACGCTTTACCATAATTGCTTCTCTACTCCCAGGGGTAAATGGGTACCTGTGAGGGCAGAGTTGGTTGTTGTGTTTGATTAGCCCATATGCGCTGAAATGGCAGCAATTGAGCTGTATACTCCCCAGGGAGCTGAGATGGTTTTAGGAATGATTTATGCGCCTGATGAGCAGGGGTAATAATATAATGCCCCTTGAGCACCAGTTTGGTGGATACGTGCGCTATATAAGTCTACATTATTATTATTACATGTATTATTATAATATATGCAGGACAAGTAACTGATACTGTATATAAACCAGTCGCGTAAATTTATTGCCGGGGGATGATTAAAAATGTAAAATTCCAATAAATATAAATAGATTAATTAATTTTGAGAACATTTCTGGAAAATGTATTGAAAATATTGGAAACTTTTTAAAAATTAAGCCAGATTTTGAAATTTTGACATAGTTTTGAGATTTTCATTATATTTTGTAGAAATATGATAACAACTTGAAAAAAAATGATATGCCCAAAATTGTATATTTTTACTGGGCCCAGAAGTGGGGGGGGGGGGGGAGGCAAATGGGCCATACATATTGCCGTTATAAGTTGACATATGCAGGGCCCCAATGGAAACCAGTTTTTAACTGTTTGGGCATACCCTGGGTAAATAAATGTAATAAATAAATAAATAAATAAATAAATGTCTAGCGATCGTCTCTATAATTTGTTTGACCAAAGTGTACAAATGTAAAAATGATACTTCTATGAATATCATTATCACTATCTTTAAGACGTGAAAAATTTTCTCTTCAAAATATCAAACTTGTCAATTACCAATACTACATCCTTAAAAAAAAGAAAAACAAGTCAAGATAACAACACAAATGATGAATTCTTTATGCAGTACGAGGAATTGTTAAAGGGAAGGTATAACACTGGTACTTACCAGATTAATAAATTAACAAATATTTATTTAAAAACTTACTTAAGTTGACACACGTTGCAATCATCCGTTTATTTCATTATGCCACCCGGCAACTTTTTTTGTGAAACATAAAAACATATTCATGAGATTCATTTTCTCAAGAAACATGAACACCGATCGTGATGAAAACTTGCACAGAAATATTGAAAACCAGAGGGTTAAAATGAACGTTTATTATCAAACATCAGTAATGGACCTTCCCTATATCACTGTGAAAAAAGAATGATTTTGCAGATGGGGATTTATGATTGAAAAATCTCCAAATGAAAAACCTGCGGAGTTTATTTTGACTATTTTATTTGTTCTTACTCCCAACGGGTGCATGGCCTGTATTGAATAGATACTCTGCAATAACAAGATCCTATCCTTCAGCGATCATTCAGCAACAGGATTTAATAAGATCCGTTATATAGTTCTAGAGGGGACGGTTCCTTGACTGATAGCATTTGAAGTGGCAAAGAGTATAGCGGGCATAGACCTACTAGTTATTAGTCAAGAGAGAAAGGTATTTGCTAAGCGCACATAAACAAAAACGTGTTTGATTTACCTAGCGTTTCCTACACTGCATCAATAATGGTATGGGGAAGAACCTCAGACCTGTCTCAACAGTAATAGAGAGGTTGTAAAATATTTATGCTTAGGATAAAGAAAAAAACACAAGACTCTAGTATGACAATGAATTAATCAATCAAATAAAAGATACATTCTGACACATATTGACGTGTTATTATACACCTTTAAGATTTAAGGAAAATATGTTTTTGACCGATCATTGCGTCAACACAGCTGATGCAAAAATATCCAGTCCAATTGCTAATAATTAAACGTGCAACGCATTAAAACATTCAAAATAAAAGCACTTTTGCACTGAATTCCATTTTAATAACAAGATCCTATTTTTATGGGTTAGCCTAGGGCCGTGGCTAAGTCTCCAACAGTGATAGGCCCTAGATCAAAACGATTACCAAGGAATCAGTCTTGGACCCTGTCTTCTATATAGCGTACACAATGGACAAGTGACTAAAGCACGCATAGCATCCACACAAACTTGTAAACACGTGAATATCCTACATGTTATGAAAACGTGAAATTTTCTGAAATATTTTAGGGGTGTTGAATACTGTCACATGAGTCCTCGATTATTAAGCCCTGCTCATTTTGTTTCGTGACCCAGTTGACTCACAACAAAACCTTTATGTTAAGTTTTTAAGGTTTTTTGCGGTTTATAAATTTTACATATTATTATTATTGTTAAATTACAAATGAAATAATAATAATGATGATGATGATGATGATGATGATGATGATAATAATAATGATAATAATGATAATAATAATGATAATAATGATAATAATGATGATAATGATAATAATGATGATAATGATGATA
The DNA here is from genome assembly GCA_029582265.1 of Zoroaster sp. YZ-2022. NCBI lineage: Eukaryota > Metazoa > Echinodermata > Asteroidea > Forcipulatida > Zoroasteridae > Zoroaster > Zoroaster sp. YZ-2022. The sequence continues at coordinate 32,331,931 of CM055832.1, read as the reverse complement.
ATGATGATAATGATGATAATGATGGTAATGATGGTAATGATGATAATGATGATAATGATAATAATGATGATAATGATGATAATGATGGTAATGATGGTAATGATGGTAATGATGATAATGATGATAATAATGATAATGATGATAATGATGATAATGATGATAATGATGATAATGATGATAATGAATAATAATAATAATAATAATAATAATAATGATAATAATAATTTGCGAAAATGCTATAATAGGGCGACTTTCCCATAGACTTGTGCACAAAACTTCCCCCTTCCTTTTCCCTCTTAATAATATCCTCCAACAACCCAAAATTTCATGCCTGGGTTGTTTCAGCCCAAGGAAGCGATTACTTAAAAAAAAACCCAGTTAATTCCTTCATTAAAAGGTAGTAAAAACAATAGGGCGACACTAATTTGTCGTAATTTGTCGCCCTAATGAGGCGAGTCGCCCTAGTAGAAAAAAGTCACCAAAAACTGTCACCCTAACATAGCATTCTTTAAAGTAACGATAATAATAATAATAATAATAATAATAATAATAATAATAATAATAATAATAATAATAATAATAATAATAATAATAATAATAATAATAATAATAATAATGCAGTAAAATTGCACAGATTATTTTATAATCTTAATCCATGATCTACATTATGTATGAATGGGATTGGCTGTTGTTAGAGGTGTTTGTACACCTGTTGACCTCCTCCCGTCACTGGCTTATATACTTAGTTTCATCTATATATATTCTTTTTGTTAGCTTAATTATTTTTATACGCTTTTTGTTTTGTATTTTTATACCAGTGTAAAGTCGAATAAATAAATAAAATAAATTAATAATTATGTTTTATCAAAGTGTGTTTTGGGGCTATAGCCTAAACGTCTTCAAAGTCCATAAAATTAATATTGTTATCGATTGATCATTTTACGTAGATACAAAATGAAGTAGCCTACATACAATAGGTTACGACGGTGTTTGCTGGACCAACTGGGGAAAAATAACGAAGGTATGCATTAAGAAACATAGCTTTTTGATGATCAATATAATTGCCTTACAAAGGGTTGAAGGCCTACAACACACTTGAACGACAACGCTAGCCATAGGATTATACAGAGGTCATAGGTCATGGCTTTGAAAATGTTGGTCGAACGTTACCATAGAGAAAGTATCATTTCTCTATGGTCTAACATTAATGAAGATGTAAGTTTATAGATTTATGTACACGTATAGATTATTTTAAATTGGCCTACACACATATGTGTACAACTAACCTTAAATGTATCGCTGGCGTGGTGAAAATTTACCCCAAATTGTTCACGAAACATTTACCAACTTCACTATGTTTTACGTAAGACTTAAAAAGAATGCACAACATTGGTAATGTTGGCAAAACTACTTCTATGAGTATGCTTACTCTCTTTGAATCAAGATATACATTGAAGGGAAGGTACAACGTTGGTAATGTTGGCAAAACTGCTTCTATGAGTATGCTTACTCTCTTTGAATCAAGATATACATTGAAGGGAAGGTACAACGTTGGTAATGTTGGCAAAACTGCTTCTATGAGTATGCTTACTCTCTTTGAATCAAGATATACATTGAAGGGAAGGCACAACGTTGGTAATGTTGGCAAAACTACTTCTATGAGGATGCTTACTCTCTTTGAATCAAGATATACATTAAAGGGAAGGTACAGCGTTGGTAATGTTGGCAAAACTGCTTCTATGAGGATGCTTACTCTCTTTGAATCAAGATATACATTGAAGGGAAGGTACAACATTGGTCATGTTGGCAAAACTGCTTCTATGTGTATGCTTACTCTCTTTAAATCAAGATATACATTAAAGAGAAGGTACAGCATTGGTAATGTTGGCAAAACTGCGTCTATGAGTATGCTTACTCTCTTTGAATCAAGATATACATTGAAGGGAAGGTTCAACATTGGTAATGCTGGCAAAACTGCGTCTATGAGTATGCTTACTCTCTTTGAATCAAGATATACATTGAAGGGAAGGTTCAACATTGGTAATGTTGGCAAAACTGCTTCTATGAGTATGCTTGCTCTCTTTGAATCAAGATATACATTGAAGGGAAGGTTCAACATTGGTAATGTTGGCAAAACTACTTCTATGTGTATGCTTGTCTTGATAGGCCTACATAAAACAGGTAACATATGACCGTTCAGCTTATTATGCTGTGTTATTATTGAGAAAATAGTGAAAATACACTAAGATCGTTCGTATTCATTCTAATTTGGAATTTATGAAACAACTTCGGAAAGATGATTCTGACCCTGAATATCCCGATGCCCCCCCGTTGGTGCTGTTGCAAACATACTGTATTATTTAATTGTTTACCTAGATTCCATCACACGGTCATAGAAATGAGGAAGACCTTTCAGACAAACTAAATCGATTTGTAGACGTACTCAAGGTTTCATGAATAATTTAGGAACTGGACGTTAGAACAAGGAATATTATAAACTTATTAATGATACATAGGTGAGTGTATACCATTGGTGAAATGTACGTTAATGCATCATCAGTTTCATTTATTCACTTAATAATCTTAACCAGTCAATGGTTTGTGATATAACTGGTTTGAAAGTAGTTTTATGTCTTTCTAATGGGAAAGAGCAATATACAGCTTTTAACCAAAAGTGATGGGAAAATAAGGATTCATACGGAATATGCATCCTTAGGCAGTGACGGAAAAATAAGGATTTACACAGAATTATGCATCTTTAAACAATGACGGAAAAATAAGGATTCAACACGGAATATGCATCTTTAGGCAGTGACGGAAAAATAAGGATTTACACGGAATATGCATCTATAAACAGCGACGGAAAAATAAGGATTCACACGGAATATGCATCTTTAAATAGTGACGGAAAATAAGGATTGACAAGGAATCAGACTTGTAGTCGAGTACTTTTTCATGAGTACAAGTACAGAAAAATTAACTAAAGTACGAGAATGAGTACTCATACTCCAACTCTATAGTTGTAGTTAAGTACATTTTCATGAGTACGAGTAACGAGTACACAAAAATGGACTCGAGTACTACAACTCTGCACGGAATATGCATCTTTAAACAGTGTGGAATACGAGGTAAACATTATAGGCTCAGAGGTGAAATAAAATTACAACGGAAATGTCTTCTGGGCACCAAGAACGGTTCGATCGAGCCGCGGGCACTAAAATTGAATATCATGTTTTCATGTTGACTTAAGACTGATGGGGCACCATTGCAATGATTCCAGAACGGCTTGCACGTCTATAGGCGCAGCCATGTGTTGTCATAATGTGTTACGAAATAAAAGATACAGACGATATCCTAACTACGTTGTATACACGATACCTACCAGCCGGCAAGAACAAGGCACCCGTGAAAGACATGCGTAATGGGTGGAGGGTCTAGACCATCATGGCAAAACAATAAATCCAACCCCGAATGGATAAAACCTTCGCTATAACAAAGGTAAATAATTCGACAAAAATATAACGAAGTACCGGCGTCCACTTGCTCATCGATTTTTGGTCAAATATAGAGCGCCCTCAACTAATTATCTGGCCAAACACCAGCGGCACTACACAATGTGAGAAACCAAGGCATGGGAACACGTATGCACACAACAAATTGGCTTGCACCGCAAGTGCAGGAATTCCGTCATAGGTAGTGGGAAAAAATGTTTGCTCGCTCGCCGGGCGGCTTTATTTGTCACAGAAATTCTCGAGACGGGCACAGTCGGCGGGATGTCAGGCAGATTTCAGAGTAAATTGGAACTGACAGCTGGAAAAGATGATGTCATCATGGCTGGTGTACAAGACTTGAACTATTTCATTCAAGCAACACATCGGCTGTATCGTGGAGGGAGAAACCGCCGAAATTCCCACGTTTAAGTTGAAAGGGTAATATAACATTTTCTTTACGATATGACAGAGTCTAAATTATACATTTAATTTACATAGCTGCCGCGATGGTTAATGAAGAATAATTTAAATGAACTGTTTTGCCCAAATAAAGACAACTGCTCCTTTAACTACATTGACTGTCTTTATAACCAAGGCGACAGAGTATTTCAGAATCATTTTCATGCATCTTTTTTTCAAGAACGGCTATTGAAAGTTACATTTTTCAAAAATAAAAGAGAAACCTTGAACTAAAAAAAAAAACAATTTAAAGTTTCTGAATAATTCACAATCTTCCGTTGCCATCCTACAGGGAAAATGCGAGCGGCACGTGGCGTAGAACCGAAACTAATTCCGCGACAAAATAGTTTTTTTTAATAGACACACATTTTGTATTCCCGTATTGTGCGATCACATTTCCAGTCAATAAAAATCTGAAGTCTAGATGGTAATGTTTAACGGAAAGCATTCCTGCAAAGGTGGTGAACTTTATATATTTTGTTGTTTTGACATCGTAGCATGAGTCGGGATATTTTCTTTTATTTGGGGCTGATATAGCCAGTCAGAATATACGCTTTGTGTAAAATGTCTTTGTATATTCATCCCTATACTTTATAAGAATCAAGATATATATTTATATATAAAACCAACTTGTAAATTTATTCATATTTTTCGTAATGATTTCAACGTGGAACTTACGCATCCGGAGGACAACATTTCCGTTTGCAAAATAATTTGATTAAATTATAGCTCCTCAGACAGAAATATTTCAAGGGATGTTTGGTATAATGAGTTCACATAAAGTACGTTTCATGTCACGGTAAATCTATGATCATTTATGAGTTTTTTTCTTCTTCGAGAATGTAGGGGCTTGACTGATCCATTTGTGGAAAGGGCCCTATAAGGATTGGTTGGGTTGGGTTGGGTATGCAGTATGCGATGAGCCGTAGTGCTGTGTAGAACATGGTCTGGGTTAATATGGGTTAATATCGGGGTGTTGGGTTGTTAATTGGTTTGAAGTGGATTGGTTTGGGTTACGTTCAGTGGGTGCAAATGGGTTGAACGAGGTCTGTATTCCTAACCCACGTGTGGGTAAAGGAAAGGTTGTGGAGTGGGTTCAAAGCTAGACATAACAAGCCCCCCACATCACTGGAAATGGATTCTTATGAGATCTGGAAAATGTCTTGACAATGAACTTGTTGTAGGCCTACGCCAGAAAAAATTAGGCCTAGGCCCTACTTCAAAAAGATATTTTAATTTTTTTTTAAAGGAAATGAGGCTTTTCAAATTGTATCAATTAAACATTTATACCGCGGGGAAAAATATCAGAATTGAAATTTTTCATGATTTTCATGGAAACTGTGGTTCTGGAATAGGCCCTACATATATATATATATTTTATAACCCATGTAAATTACCTTATTAATCTTCTTCCCAGAATATCTCATCAATTTAATAGATTGAATTGGGGTCACTGCTTTTTTGGTGCAAGATTCCAGCCGTGCATAGAATTCCTCTTCGTGTTCATGAACACATCGCGCTGCAAAGAGCAATGTCTATCACATACACATACACACACACACACACACACACACACACACACACACACAATACATGTAATTATATAATTGTGATATAGTACTTGATGTGACAACGCCATAGAGAGCCTTGGTTGACAAGTGGTGGTATCGTGAAAAGCGCCCTCTGCGTTGAGATAATATTCAAGCTGCCTGTTCCAACAGAGACGGTTTTTAACATTTAATTCGTCAGTTGTCGTTTGTGCGACAGGACGGTATGTACACTTTTAGAATTGTTGTTCTGTGAATGGATTTGGTATAATGCACTGTTTATCCGGTTTTAACAGGTTATCCGGTTGACCGCGGTTAACCGACCGAAATTGCACTAACCGTTTATAATTTATTAACCGACTAAAGGAAACCAATAGTAAAAAAATAAAAAAATAAAAAAATAAATCAACAATTTTGGAAGAAATTGCCGCCCATTTTGTTGTTCTAGACTTTTTTTTGTTTTTGCTGCATTGGTTGTAAAACAATCATTGTGGGAAGTTTATTGATGCTTTTTGATTGAAAATGTATACACATTGTGCCATTTGCCGACGTTCTAGTTTGTGTGGCCGTCAGGTGACGACTTTTGGTCAGCCGGTTAACCGACTGTGAAAGATTCGGTTAAACGGTTAGCGAACTAACCGGTAACTCCCAGCACTAAAGATGTAACCTGTTTCCAAGCCGACACGGAATGTCTGTTCTGTCACCCTTTAAAAACTGTCTATTTTGGACTCAAGCCTCGTTTTCATTCTCACAGACTTGCATGAAGGACAAGTCAACAATGGCTATTGTAGCACGTCAGGGATCTATACTTATGTATCAACTCAATACCAGACTTTCTCTAGTGATGGTCCTTGGAACCGTCCTCGTTCCCAGGGCTTTCGAGCAGTATAGGTAGTCCTATCCCTCTATTCAACTGCTCACTCGCTCTACCTAGAATAGGACGATTACAAAAGGCTACCACAAAAGTAAGTTGCATTGCAGAATTATTTTATTTCTTTCGTCAGTCTTGTAGTCTGATTTACTTTACTGTAAGAACAGTGTGTTTTGCAGTATAACCTTGCCAACACCCATAATGTCCCCTTCCCCCGGCCTCCCTCCCTGTTGTCTCACTCTCTCGTTTCCCTGTAACCTTTCCACTTGCCCGCTCTCCCCCTTCCTTTTTCGTATGAATATGTATTTTTAAATTCTCCTTTATTAAAGAACAATTTATATGTAGAATTATTTGTAACTTTTTATGGTATTTTTAACTATGCAAATTTGATTGTTTTCGGCACAGGCTGCTTTGTCAAAATTAAATTTTCCTGAGGACGATCAGAGCATACTGATCGAAACGTCGAGTTGTAACCTTCAGTTCTTTTCAGAACTAATTACTACTCAATAGAGATCTATCTTCACATGGTGTCACCGCAATTAGTCTTACTTATCCTCTTCACCATGCAAAGCTACAAGTTTTACCAGATTTTAATAAGCCATCAAGAATGACCGTTTACAGTGTCTCGGAGATTTTCCAACTAACAATCAAATCCCATGCATTATTTTCTCAGTAAAATCAATAATCAAAACAAAAAAAAGTGACAAAAGTGACAGAACCAATCCATATATTTGATTTTATTTAAATGATATTTAAACTGTTTTTGCATGTATTTATGCTGACATGTGGAGTGTCGTGGCCGAGCGGTCTAGCTTACCGGACTCAAGTTCTGGTGTTAGCAGCAGAATGTGGGTTCGAAACTCGGCCGTGACACTTGTGTCCTTGAGCAAGACACTTAACCATAATTGCTTCTCTCCACCCAGGGGTTAAATGGGTACCTGTGAGAGCAGAGTTAGTTGCCCTATATGCGCTGTAATGGCAGCAATTGAGCTGTATACTCCCCAGGGAGCTGAGATGGTTTCAGGAATGATTTATGAGCCTTATGAGCAGGGGTAATAATATAATGCGCCTTGAGCACCACTCAGTTGGTGGATACGTGCGCTATATAAGTCCACACATTATTATTATTATTAGTAGTAGTATTATTATGGGCTAAGGAGTGAGAAGACTGTATACACCCACCGTGCAACAAACCGCGCACGCTCAGGAACAATGAAACATCCTCCCACTTAAACAGACCAAGGCTCGCTAGCGAGTTTATACCGTACTTGAGAATAACCTTGTCTTGTTTAATTTTGCCAATCTCTTTCATATTCTAATTGAACTGCCTCTTATTGGAAACCCAGGCTTGTAGTCAAGGGCAAAATAGAGTATCAACGGTGTAAATCATTCGCCAGTAATTAACAAAGACACAGCAAATTGGAGTACAATAATGTGGTACCATAGTAACATATCTTCTGACGTCATCAATTGTGTAATCAGCGAGAGGATAATACTTTAAAGGATAAACATTGAAACGTCGTTGGTTTGGTCGTTTAACAAGGCGCATGTAAACACACCGTGTGTATCAGCACTCAATGGTAATTTAAAGGGAAGGTCCAACATTGGTAATGTTGGTAAACTACTTCAACGAGTATGCTTACTTGAAACAAGATAAACATATGCTTACTCTCTTTGAAACAAGATATAAATTAAACAAAAAACAAGTGCAAAATAAACAAATAGCAGGGGCGGATCCAGGATTTTAAGAAAGGGGGGCACAAACTTTGAGGGCTAATTTCAAAGTTGAAAAATGCGAGTGCGTAGCGTATAGCGCGAGGCCCTGTACAAGGTATTTATTATTATTATTATTTTTTTGACTCTGCAAAAATAAGGGGGCGCGCGCCCGTTGCGCACCCCCCTAAATCCGCCACTGAATAGTGCAAAATAAAATGCATTCAGAGTTTGTGTATTGAGTCTAATGTGGAATTTAGGGAAAATAAATATTTCCTTTAAGAATGAGAACTGGCACTGATTTCACTGTTCTTAAAACGCTTGATATCATTGTCAGCTTTTACACCAAGTTAGTTTTAGCTGAACGTTTTACCATTTTGTTATTTTTTGAACATACCGATTCTATACAGTATATTTAACTGAGTGGCTAATGTGTCGGTACCAATTAAAACACGTGCAATTTACTCACAATGGTTTACCTTGTCCGGTCAAAGACATAATGTGATAAATAAATTTTCGAAAGCTAATACAGATGTAAACATGCGAATGAAGTTCAATAATGAGCAATTTATATCTGTGGCAGAGTTCTCTGTAATACAGATTGAGGAATTATAACTGAAAATAATTAATTTAAGTGGTACATATGAATGATGCAGAGTAATGGTAAACATCCTGATGTGATTGCAAAAGCTTTGCACATACTTTGAAAGCAAGCGAAACACGACACAAACTCAATAGGGCCTACATGTTTTACGAACGTTTTTACTATTATATGTAAGCTCTGACTGATTTATAATTTTTTAATTTAAAATGTTTTTTTTTAATTTAATGCAAATCACCCCACATAAGGCCAATGGCCACTCCAATGTTGGGGCTCCTACTTGCTATTTGTGTTTTTGGTCACCAACGTTATTAACTTTTAAATACGACATCAATGAAACAAAATAAACACGTTTTAATACGTAATTTATTAGACATTATTAGATTTGTTTTGTTCGAAGTTTTATTTAAAGATGTATCGCCGGTTTTTCCAATTTCCGGTTTTTTCTTTAATATTGGAACATTTCCATTTTACTCGAGGAAAGGAAAAAGGTAGGCCTACATTAACAATATATTTCATAAAATAATCGTGCGAAGTATGGTTTAAAAAGCAATAAATGTCAATAAAGATTGTTCATGGGTCTCGTCATAAATTCATTTGGCACTTACATAAATTCATTTGTCTCATGTATTTTCTATAATTTCTTAAACGAAATTAATAACATTCTATTAAAGATTGCTGGTAAAATAACGAAAAAACAAACACGGGCACTATTTCTTAAAAACTCATTGCTTTGGTAATCCATAAAAAAGAATTATGTTTCTTCTTCAAAGTAAAGCGAACCTAGGCACGGAACATATCTAAGAAATAATTACAAGCAATTATAAAACTAATAGCATCGATATATATTCACCTATTGGTGACTTAAATATTTGAACGGGGTTTAGACACCTTGATCATCCAAGCGAGATTGGATTGACTTTTCCTTGAGGACTTAAACAACCCGAACCATGGGATCAGAACGAATAAATTTGGATGATTAAAAACCTAAAGATCTAAAGATATTCATTCATCAATGCAAACAATAAGTAATAATAATAATAATAATAATGTATAGATTTATATAGCGCACGTATCCACCAACTAAGTGGCGCTCAAGGCGCATTATATTATTATCCCTGCTCATAAGGCTCATAAGGCTCATAAATCATTCCTGAAACCATCTCAGCTCCCTGGGGAGTATACAGCTCAATTGCTGCCATTTCTAGCGCATATAGAGCAAACCATCTCTGCCTTCACAGGTACCCATTTAACCCCTGGGTGGAGAGAAGCAATTATGGTTAAGTGTCTTGCTCAAGGACACAAGTGTCAGAAGTACATTCTTGAAATAAGTTAACATACGTGTAAAAGTACATAAGACTAAACAAAGATGTGGAGGGGGTTTGCAAGAAGCAAAGCTTGTCGGGTGCAAACCCCCTCATATATATTATTTGTGCTCTAAGTTAAATCTAGACTTAAAGCATAAATAATAAAAACAAACACTTTTGGTTACAGAAATGAGTACAAATATCAATGAACGAAAGACAATGAACAAAGAAACCTAAGCAAGCAAACAAACATCCCCCCAAAAACACAAACAAACAAACAAACAAACAAACGCAAATAATGCAAAGCGGTGAAACTAGTATATTAAGTTCATGCACTAATAAGGAGTGATAAATAACGAATTAATTTCAGTTTAAAGTGGGGTAACGAAGAATTGATAGAACAATGATAATTATGGATGTGTTGGGAACTACTTGTATTTATTTAAAAGAATTTCCTTAAGTTTGTTCTTAAAGGACTTGATATTGTTAAGTTTCCGAAGAGAATTGTCGAAAGAGTTCCACAGTTTTGGTCCCGTATACTTAGTAGTTCTTTGGGCAAGTGATGAGCGAGTTAAGGGAATGTGGAAAAGGGAGGCCTGGCGTGTAGAATATGAATGTACCAGTTTATTACTTGTAAACATTGAGGTAAGACATTTTGGTAATTCATTATGTACTAACTGAAACATAAAGCTACCAAGTTGCAGATTGTATAGATCATTAATTTTTAAGGATTTATGTTTAACAAAGAAAGGATTTGTGTGAGCAAAATAATGAGAATTGTTAACAATGCGCAGGGCTCGTTTTGCAAAATAAGCAGTCTGTTGATTGTTGTAGCGGCAGCACTACACCATGCTAATATACCATAGTTAATATAGGATAAAATTAAGGTGTTATACAGAGAAAATAAAATATGATGTGGAAAAAATGCCTTAAGTTTATTAATAATACCCATATTACGGGAAATTATTTTACATAAGTAATCAATGTGGTATTTCCAGGATAATTTATTATCAATATATAAGCCTAGGAATTTTACACTATTTGTTAAGTTGATCACCGTATTATCAATACAAATATCTATAGGAAGTACAGTGTGCTTATTACTAAATAGCATACAGGTAGTCTTTTTGAGATTTAAGGATAATTTGTTAGATTTTATCCAGTCGGAAACAGAACGAAGTTCTGAATTTATGGTATTAACAAGAGTAACAATATTTTTATGGCTATAGAATAAATTAGAATCGTCGGCAAATAGAACGTAAGATAGAAGTTTGGACGAACTAGTGATATCATTTATGTAAATTAGAAAAAGCAGGGGTCCTAGAATTGATCCCTGGGGTACCCCGCATGATAATGTGCGACAGGTGGATATGGTAGAATCGATTGAAACACACTGCTTCCTGTTAGACAGATAACTGGTGAACCACTCTTGTGATTTTCCACGAATTCCGTAATGGTTTAATTTATACAGCAAAATGTCATGGTTTAGTGTATCAAATGCTTTAGAGAAATCAAGAAAGATACCCAAAGTATGTTGTGCGTTGTCGATTCATGTCACTACATTATTAATAAAATGGAGAATTGCATGTGAAGTAGAATGTTTAGCACGAAACCCAAATTGATAATTGGAAAGGATATTATGTTTCTGAAGAAAGCCAAGCAAGCGTTCATAAACAACTCTTTCTAAGATTTTCGAAAAGCTTGGAAGAATAGAAATAGGACGATAATTACTAACATTTTCAGATTCGGCATTTTTAGGGATTGGAATGACTTTTGCAATTTTCATATCGTTTGGAACCACACCGGTAGAGAGGGAAACGTTAACAATGTAAGTAAAAGGATCGGCAACTGCACTGATAACGTTTTAATAACAAACGTATTAATAAAGTCTAAGCCACAACTGTTTTTACTAGCTAGATTATTAACAATATCACAGACCTCTTCTTTAGTAACCGGGTTAAGGAACATAGAGTGGGGATTAGGATCAGAAAGGTAACCAGTGAAATTGGTCTTGCATCGGGGAATATTATTGGCTAAGTTAGGGCCAATACTAACAAAGTAGTTATTAAAAATGTCAGCCATGGCGGAAGGATCTTTAATTAAGTTTTCATTGTGAGAGATACCCAGTATTTTCTGAGAGGGACTTTTGTTCAAAACCGAGTTTATAATTTTCCAGGTTTTTTTAATATTATTTTTCTCCTTATGAAATTGACAAAAGTAATATTCTTTCTTAGCAACTCTCAGAACATTCGTTAAGACATTTTTATATCTTTTGTAAGCAATGAGATTATCTTCAGTACGTTTTTTAAGGTACTTACGGTAAAGTCTATTTTTTAGGTTTATCGACTTCAAAAGAGAATCAGAGACCCATGGCAATTTTGGAACGTGTTTGTTGGATTTCATTTTGGTTGTAGGGAAAGTGCTATTTGCATCATGGATATGATTAAAGATACTAATAAAATTATCATAAGCCAAATTTGGTTCATTTGCATTGAAAACAGATGACCAATCAGCAGTCCTAAGATCCTGATGCAAAGATTGCAGGTTATCTTTAGTGTATTTACGAGTGTGATTTGTTTTGGGGATGGTAGACTGTAGTTTAGAGATTGGAAATGAAGTGGATACAGGAAAGTGGTCAGAAATATCGGATATTAAAATTACAGACCTCGAGGGGGGTAGAATATTTGTAAATATATTATCAATCAGAAGAACGTAGCCTCTGCATCGGCGGTGACAACTGTCGCATATAAATACTTGATCTCTGCTGGTATTTCTTCAATTGTATTTTCGATTACGTTTAAAGGTAAAGTATAGGATTGACACTTAAAACTCACCAAATGGTCTAATTTTATTGTTAAATATACTTAATTTTAAGCTAATGATGTATTAATCTTCCCTAGAAATACTCTTGTCCGAGGTGCTGTAATTAAAAAAGTGAACTAATTTGCAGTTCGAATTAAGAAACAATTAACACTTCCTAAAATTTCCACATTGGACTGAATACAACAAGTATAAATGCATCATTCACTATTCTCTGGAGACCAACACAATATCATAAGTGGAATCTTCCACGGGTTGGTTGTCTAATTTTGTTTTGTTTCAAAGAGAGTAATCATATTCAATGATGTATGCCTTCTCTATAAATGTTCTTGTGTATTCAGTATTAAATACAACTGTTTGAATATGCATTTATAAAATAAAGACTGGATAAATTATGAATTTATTTGCAATGTTACGAAAACTAACACTGAGCACATGTTACCCAAATTATGAGAATAATATAATAATAATAATAATAAAAGACATTTATATGGCGCTTTATGTAAAAACCTCAAAGCGCCTCACAATAAGAACTATAAAAACCAAGGCATTATAATAACACTTAAAAGGCAATTAACAGGACTTAAAATTAATAATAAAAATTAAATATTGAGAAATAAAAAAATATATAAGAGTTACTTAAAGGTAAAAGTGCCACAAAAACGAAACAAATATGAAACGATTGAAACAGACGCAGCTAAAAAGAACATTATAAACAGAAGAAACGGTTTTAAGAACGCGATGTAAAAAATACCTTAAAAACCAAACCAAAAGCACCGCAAAAAAGGTAATTAACACACCAAAAAAAACCCAAAAACAAACAAGTTAAGTATTGGAGTAGAAACAAGAATAACAGTAACGATAACATGATTAACAAATATAACAAATATACTTAATTATAAAGAATTAGAATAGGCTTATATTTCACAATGCAAGATATCCAATATGTAATGCACCGCTGGATAGCAAATTGTCCCAAAATATACAATTAATGTTCGTCTCTGAATGACTGTATTAGTTCCACTTGGTTGTGCTCTATAGTTGGCCGGCCCTAATATACACAGATTGGTATTCATTCCATTTGATATCAATCTTGAGCCACATGGCTCATAACTACATGCCCTGTTAAAATCAGTTATTTTTTGTACTATTTCCTTATGATATTAGGCCTAGTTAAATTAAAGTGAAAATACCAAGGGAACGTCACGTGTCTTTTTACCGAGCGACGTTACTAGGACAAGGACCTCGGTGTATCCCTCCGAGGCGGACGACAAACCCCGCAAATGTCAATTCTTTCCCGTATACTGTGCTTTATTACAGAGTTGTTTCATGTAGAATGTCTTCTGGGAGAAACCTGGAGAAAAGGCTTCTCAAGTGAAAAGCAGTTTACTCGAGTAAATGAACGTGAAGCCAAGGACGTACATGATCACGGCATTAACTGAATATCTCTACTCTTTGAAAATCTACACTTCTTGAGAGTTGTGCATCTTAGTTCATCGAAATTCATTTGCAAAGGTGGTTTAAAATGAGATCACTCAAGGTACAACAAAGTCTCAGGTTGTCAGAGACATCATAACTAAATTTACATTAAGTAGGCCTATGCTTTCAGATATAACTGAAATTGTATTTTATTTGGAAAATAATCAATCCTCTTAACTGTCAAAATCTTGTTACTTTGGCCTGAAAAATGGCTTTTTTTCTAGGTCACTTCCTGGAGAAAAAATATGCAGTGCGCCACATTATGCAGTCAAGTTACATCCGACGCAGACTTGCCCGAAAGCAATTTTCGCTTCTTCATTTTTTCCCGTTCGCTATTTTAAAGGGCGATATATCTCAGTAAATAGACATGAGAAATATGTCTGTTTGCCTACACTACTGATTAGTGCATTATGGTCGAAGTGTAACCAGTGACGTAGCTGGAGGAGGGGATGGAGTGAGATACATGTGTCGGTGGCCATATTTTTGTGTACAGACTAGAAGTGTCAGTGTACTACACTCATTATTATTTGTGCCGGTGTGCCCCACCATGTTTGCCATAAGTGGTATCGAAGGGTGCACCCCACTAGTAGAAAGAAATTCATGCACTGAGCTGTTTATCATAATTTGTATGTCCTACATTTCTTTCTTAAAAACAAAGATTTGAGGCCCATACTTTTTATGAATTGTGTAAAACTGGTCCAATATCATAACCTGGGGGGTCACAGACTTCCAACTTTGAGTATTCTGGATACACTAGGCCCTGAAAAAGTGGTCCTAATTCGATTCCAAGCGTAAGGCATTTTTCCCAAATGGATATGCTTTTCAGTGTGGGCGTTCTATCGGGATGAGAATAACTCGACGGGCGTCTGGACTATTCACATTCAATTGAGAAGAAAAATAATAAAAGGTTAGACATCAATCATTACTTTTTCTTTTGGTTTAAAACATTTTAGGACTTCTAAGTATTTTTTAAAATGATTTTTGAATATTTTGTATTTAGCATTGATTGCCATGGGAGTTTATTTAGTGGTGTGCACCCCGACAAAACCCCATATGAAGTTACTGTTCCTAAGGCCCCTGGCCCTGGTAAACGCCACCGAGTTGTATGCCCTTCCAGTCCAGTAAGAATTGACAAGGACCCAGACATCTTAGTTAGCCTACTAACCGAATTTTGGAATTAAATAATTTGCATTGACTCCAAATATATGCAAACAAAATTCAACCCAACTCATCCTTGGGGAAATGTGTTTTTAATTAGAATTAAAAATGGCCGCCAGCAAGTGCACAATATAAATGAAAAGGAATGTATTTCAGACACCTTAATTTAAAAACAAACATTTGTTTATTGGTGTTAATAATAATAATAATAATAATAAACTGTACTTATATAGCGCCTCACACAAAATGTCCCGAAGCGCTTACAAAAATTAGCCGTTACCGGTAATTAAAGAGGTAAGGTTTTAACATTGATTTGAAAATGTTTTCATTTGGAGCAGTTTTTATGAAATTTGGCAAATTGTTCCACAGTGTGGGTGAAGAATGTGAGAACGAGCGATGGCTATATGATTTGGTGCGAGTGATGTATGGGACGAGTTGAGATGAAGAGCTGGAACGGAGGGTACGACGAGGTTGATATGGATGAAGGAGTTCATGGAGGTAGTGGGGTGCGGAATGGTTGAGGGATTTGTATGTCAGAAGTAGGATTTTGAATTCTATGCGTTTGGAGACAGGTAACCAATGAAGTGTACGGAGTATTGGGGTGATATGTTGCCGAGGTGATGAGCGGGTGACAAGTCTTGCTGCTGAGTTTTGAATACGTTGGAGTTTTGCAATTTGTGAGACAGGTTAACTGAGAAACAACATTAGCAGGGTAACTACCCAAAACAATATTACAGTGATACATAGCATTACAAATGTAGTAGATAATAATAATAATAATATTTAAAAAAAAATACAGACAAAATTATTATTTTAAATGAAATGCGGTACATTACTGATTATGCCAATGATGATACCAAATTTAAAAAAAATCTAACCATGATAGCATATTGTCAATTGTCATTATCATTTTCATGGTCGTGTAAATAATACACTATAAACTATGACATTCAATAACCCATTTGAATGTATGTAGACTGTCATTTGCCAAAAAAATATGGCAATTTAGTTAGGCTAATGAATTTAAATGAAGCCAAAGACGTACATGATGATCGTGGCATTAAATGAATGAATTTCAGTTCGAAATGCTCTACTGGGAAACGACCTTTCAATGAGTGGAGCAGAAATGATGAAGAGAGAAAACACATTCAGTCTTATTGATTCTGAGAACGAACGAAAGAAAGTATGAAGATTTGCTGTACTTTTTGTATTGGGTGTTACTGATGCTTTATATCTCTGTGTATAAGAAAATAAAACTACAATGCATTTCTGACTACTAAAAGTACATCACATTTGTTTAATATTTATAATTAAAACATAATAACCACAATATACCAACATGAAAGTATTTGACCTCATTTTTACCCTTAAAGGGGTGTTGTCTTGTGACCTCAATTAAAATACATTCCGGTCGAAAATTGTCCCGGGGCTACTTTTTCCAAAAAATTTTTTTCACCGCCCCTCCCTTGAC
This sequence comes from Zoroaster sp. YZ-2022, assembly GCA_029582265.1. Classification (NCBI taxonomy): domain Eukaryota; kingdom Metazoa; phylum Echinodermata; class Asteroidea; order Forcipulatida; family Zoroasteridae; genus Zoroaster; species Zoroaster sp. YZ-2022. Next base: position 32,315,014 of record CM055832.1, on the reverse strand, counting down.
AAATTTCTAGCTAGGCGACTGAAGTAACCCACGATCCACATCATGAAATAGGGGCCTGAAAGATTTGTGCCTATAAGGTCACGGTGCTATCGTTTTGTTTAAATCATTAATAATTTCCAAATTCTACAACAGTAGGTAACCGTTTGAAAGTGAAAGGAAACAGACAACGTATAATTATTACATCAATCTAGCAAAAACGTTTATATTGCCAACATAAACAACGGTGACAGACAGCACCAGACTTTTTTAATAATGTAGCGGATTCAATCTAAACACGCTCAACAAACGGCCTTGCGACAATGCGCTCGGGCCGGCGTGCTTCATCGCACGTAACAAACGGTCCAAGTGACATTCGAAAATAAAACCAATATTAAACACGGGGAATGGGATTTTCTGATAATATTATTTGAAGGATAGACTTTTTAATCGGCAGTGATTCGTGCTTTCTGCGCTTTAACGACTCGCCGTTATTAAATCACCGTTGGATTACAGTCCGTCACTATGTTGAATTGTATGCAAAAACCCCGAGCAAAAGCTTTTTAATGTAAACATGGCTCCCTTGTTTCGCGGTTTTGTTTCATGGAGACAGCGTTGCTAATAATCTGTACCGTAAAGAAAATAAAAACATGGCGTGATTGCACCCATTCATAGCCGGCGATCTCAGGAGGGGGAGGGGGAAGGGGAGGGGGAGGGGGAAGGGGAGGGGGAGGGGCGGATCATGGGGGGACATGTTCCTCCCAAATCTATGACGGGGTGATAATGGCAAAGTTCTCCAACCAAGATATTACATTATTCCATTGTATTTTCGGTAACAGACACCCCCATAGCCTATTTTAGGCATACTTAAAATAAAATCCTGTGTACATCCAAAAAACTTCATATTTTGCATATTTTAGATCAAAAAGAATACAAATTTGTATTTAAAAATCTAAAGTTTAAAATGTATTTTGTAATTTATCGTGTATTGTATATCTTGATTTAAAGAGCGTAGGTATAAGCCTATACTCATAGTTTGACTAACATTCCCGATGCTGTATCTTCTATTTATATGAAAGCGCTTCCAGGTGGGATAATTTCACAATGTGTATTTCTCTTCTTCCAGGGTATAGAAATTATTTCATAGTGAGTTGGTGGTTTTTCCCTTAATACATAAATTATTTATTTATTTTCATTACGTTTGTGCTTATTTCATTTAACCGATTGTTTATTTATTTATCTATTTATCGATTAAACCTATTTATAAATGTTGTCCATTTTTCCATCAAGTAACATCAAGCTGACTTCATTCAAGAAGCTCATGAAGTATATGTTGGAGCTAAAGTGGAGATGTCAGGGGTTCCCCCAAACGTATGGCCTAACAGTCCATGCATACACATAGTTAAATATTAATTCCGATTCGTGCTCGTACTTGGCCATAGGGTGGCCGTGTAACGTCTCGTATTTATAACGTGTGTGATATTGCAGTGACCTCAGGAGATGTGACATAAAACACAGGCCAACGAGTGGGCTGCTCGTGATTGCGAATAATCGGGGCTTTTATGACGGGAAGGCCGGTGCAATCGGTCTCGTAACCCTAGCCCCGTGTCCGCTTCGTGATTTCGACTAGAGCTTGAGGCGATCGCCCGTGGGCAGCTCGGCTCTATATAGCTGGGATGCAAGGAGATTCACACATCGGGATTCTAATGAAATATCGGTTTTAGAGATTGGGTTTTCACTGGGATGCTATTTCTGGTGTAGTTAATGTGTTTTGGGATTGAACACGCTCATTCCATGTTATGAATTAATCAGGGAACATATAGCCTAAGTAAAAGTAAATGAACACCCAAGGACGTAGCCGGGTGGAAAGGGAGAGGTGATGCGTTTGGGTCGGAACGCAGCCCCTAAAATTGATTCTCCTGAAGATTGTGAGAGCATACTGATCGAAACGTCGAGTTGTAACCTCCAGTTCTTTTCAGAACTAATTACTACTCAACAGAAAATTTCATATGGTGTCACCGCAATTAGCCTTACTTATCCTCTTCACCATGCAAAGCTACAAGTTTTATTTAATGATTCTATAAAGTATTTTTTTCAGAAATGTTATCAAAAGGTTTTAGACCTACTGGCTTCAAAAACTAGGAATGTACTTCTAGGTCAACCTGATTCTGATTCGCCAAACATGATCAAGATGATAACTTAAACCTCATATTTCATAATGTTACTCGCGCCGCAGCATTTCACCTTAGGAACATTGGAAAGATACGCAAATATCTTAATTATGATACAACAGAACAAATTGTTCATTCCTTCATAACATCTCGTCTTGATATGGCAAATTCACTGCTTTATGGACTTCCTCAGGATCAACTACGACGACTTCAAAAGATTCAAAACACTGCTGCACGTATTGTGACTCTCTCTAAAAAATCATGTCATATCACCCCCATCCTGAAAGATCTGCATTGGCTGCCAATATCATATCGTATTATTTATAAAATATTGCTTATCGTTTTCAAATCTTTGAATGATTGTGCACCATTATATATATCTGACTTGTTGAAATGTTATGCCCCCTCTCGAAAGTTACGTTCCAGTGCAACATTTCTGCTGGCTGAACAAAAGTCTAAACATTCTTGGGGTGACAGATCTTTTGAAGTTGTGGATCCACGCCTTTGGAATGATTTGCCTCTGTACATTCGTGAATCTCAAACTGTTTACTCCTTCAAGAAAAACTTAAAAACTCATCTTATGTGTATTGCCTATAAGGACTACTAACATTCATTTATGCATTTTTAAAATCTTTTGTTTAGTATTATATTGCATTTGCTATTGTATTGTTATGCTATTGTATGATTTCTTGTTTACTGTAAAGCGCCTTGAGCACTTCTTGGTGGATATGTGCGCATTATAAATCTTCTGTATTATTATTATTATTGTTATTATCATGGTGTACGCCATAATTCCCCAATCAGTGGGGCATAGTGTTGGAATGATGGGTGGGGCATGGGTGTAAATCAAGGGAGGGAGTAGATCATACTTTGTTGACCCAGTAAAACAAATCATTGATCAAACTCCTCAGTACCACTTAATATGACGTTTGAAAAAATAATGTTGGCCTACCTTTGTTTCAAATGCTGAAAAGATTTTCCCCCAACGTGCGTTCCCCACTTAAAAAAAGGTTCACAAAATGTTCGAAACACTTCAACATTTACGAAAATTCCCGACATTTTTTAAACGTTCCCAATTGTTTTACTCAAAATTAATTGATTTTTAATCCAAATTCCAATAAAAAAATTATTACTATTCAGGTGCCGTAATTAGAATTGGACATTTTCAATAATATCCCAAATGTGGTGAGGGTTAGGAGTTGGGGAAGGAGGTACAACATTTAATTTCCTTGGATGTTTTGTGTTTAATGAAACATCCTATGTGCCGCCCACACAATATTGCAAGATCACGTAGGCCTTCACGTGCAGGCAACTGTACAACAATCACTTGAATACAAATCTTTGGAAACAACCAGGCTCCAGATCTCCCAATACGGTAATGGGAATATCGCTAATATCGCGTATCATCCTGTAAATCATGAATCCCTCCTACACACTGAGTCAGAAGGGTATTAAATCATTTTATGCAGCCAAAACTCGATTGCCAGTGTGAATGGTAGGCCTTACTCCTGAAATCAAGATCCCGTAACTAAAGGATTTTAAGTAAACCACAGAACGAAATTGCTACTCAGTTATCTGACACACAATACACGGAAGATCCGTAATGGATCCTATTCCTTTAGAGACATGTTCGCAATTTTAGAAACAAAAGATGGCTTATGTTTTCCCACAGCCAGCCAATTACGGTTGGAGGGTTCCATATCAAGAGATTATAGAGGAAACTTAAGAATGTACGTGTTCACAATTATCTTTTAAGTATGTATGATGCATAATGCATGAGTTAACTGTTATATGGGTCCTGGAATTAAACAATATCCATCAACGTAGCCCAATCTGGCACATGTATTATAATATGGTACTCCGACATGCTCAGACTGACTTTTAAAAAGTCAAGCCGACAGCAATAACAGCTACAAAGGCCACAATTTGAAACATTCATTTACAACTGAATAGCTATATCTTTCGTCAATTGGAAATAACATGAAAATAATAAGCAGCAAAAAGTCCAAGATCCTATGCTTTTGAAAAACGTTTTAGGCCAAATGGAAGGACCTTCAAGCATGGCATTTCAATAGCTATACTGTTCATCACCTTTACCAACCATCATTCGCTGATGTACTGTCATATTCGTGTAGAAGAGGTTTAATAAATAATAAATACACTGGAAGCATGAATATTTTCTTCAAGTACCGGTACAAGGTGGTACTAATTTGTTATCTCTGTTCGCCGTGGGTTATGTATTGTGTTATGCAGTGATATTCTACCCCATTCGCTGTTTAGTGCCAATCGTTTAGGATTCCCGTGTTGGATTCGGAATTGCATTCCGAGCTTTTAAGCTAAATTGAAATTCCCTTGGATGATTGTTTCGGCGACCCACGGCCCAATTTTTTTTAAGAGAGAGAGATAGAGAGAGATTTTTGTCGGACGTTTAATCAGTGTCGATACACTGCCGCCAATTTGGGCCAAAAGAATGACATGAAGTTCAAATTGGGAATAATTTATATCTTTCGGAACGAAAAAGGTATACTTCTCATTCGAATTTCGGCAAGATTATTTAACAGGAGATAATACAGTAGTAAATGGCGCGTAACAATTATATTAGTCACATGAATATCAGTAGATCATTCGCATAACGAAAGGACTATGGCCGGAACGAAGTAGGCCTAGTGGTATTCCAATGGTGATTTATGTTAAACCAAATCATCATAGACATTGTTAATGTGATCTTTCGGCTTGAAGGAATTTTACACCACTGATAAAATGTGTGTAAATGCATCCATATTTTATAAGAGTACAGAAGCAAACCTGTAAAAGTTTCGGCTCATTTCACTGTGTCAATTCAACAGCGAAAAATGCATTAAAATTATTTTGTATTCATTATAAAATTGATCACAACTGTAATCCATTTAAAATTGTGTATTAAAACAAATCATTATGTCAGATGGAATCATTTCTCAGGATGTTTGACAACTTTACATCAAGTAAGATTTTAGATTATAATTCAGTAATTTTGTAATTGATGCTGCTTAGGTTTGTAAGGACACACGGTTTTTCTTTGTCAACAATTTATTGATAGTGTTCTGCCGATCTAAGGATTTAAAAATCATTTAAAACTACCACACAGTTCAAAAAGCAAAAGTACAGTTGCAATTAAACCAATTTTGTTTCATGTATAATGACATATTCAACCTTGATTAACTACTCAAAGGAGCGAACACAACAACCACTTAAATGAACAGTAAGCCAAGCGGCTTGGAAATGGTTGTCTTGAACGCTCAATGCGGAATGCATAATAAATCAACAGAGGGCGCTATAGGTCAACATGTCTGTTAATACTTCAGTTTAGTTTCGTGACGTTCGTTTGTGTAGTTGAGACACGTACAGCCTGATTTGACCATTTCATTTGTTGATTTACTAAAGTGGAATGATCATTTTGGAGTTTCTGTGAGGGTCTAAGATAGTTGAGAAGACACATTATTTTGTCTTTACAATGTCGAATGCGTGACCAGAAACATGTTCCAACCTAAAGTAGCCCGTAGCTAATTTCCTGTTCTTTACATTCATTGAGAAAACAAGTTACCCCGAGGAATACAGAACTACAATCGACATGACGAAACACACTCATGACTGTGTCCACAGCAAAGCACGGACCTCATTTCAATCCTCATCGGTAATTTCCTGGCACAGTGTGAGAGAAGAAACAGACGACCGGTCGTTTCGTTTTCGGCGGCAAAATTTAATTCCAGAAATCATCAATATTTCAAGTCAAATATTCACCGATCTTCTGTGCTCGGATTGGTGATCCATCATATAGTGTTAAATATTGTACATTTTTATCCCTAGCCTGAAAGTATTTCTCGCAACTAAAGGGTTCTGCACCAAAATTATGTGGCGCTAAATCCTGCAGCTATATAAATGGAACTGACGATAAAATAACAGCTGCTTTACAATCGATAGGGTGTGATTTATCTCACATGGCATTAGAGTGCTGGTTTTCATGAAAGAAATTGATAGCCAAGCAACCTTGATGGAAATTAGCGACGATTGGGTTAGCCAAGATAACTCCCAGTGAAAGATTATCTTAACGAAAAAATAATACTATATTTTCGTTGTGTTTGCCTCAATTCTGAGGAGCGTTAATTATTTCTAATTATGTTTTTTTTTTGCAACAGCAGTCTCGAGCTTGCAAAGCAATCGTAGTTTGTTCTATGTAGGCGCACGTAGGGTGTGGTTTTCTCAAATGTTAACTTGTTTTTTCCCCAGGTTGTGTAGTATAGTTACTGGTGCATCGGTATCCAAAACTTGTAGTGCTATTTTTCCTTATCCACTTTTGGGGAATTCCATGCAAAATGATAATAATCATCATCATAGTATGCACAAGAACATTTTGGCAATATACATAATGCATAGAGTTGATTTCTTGGTTACCAATAATAAAGTACATTGAGTACATTGTATTCACTATTTCTTGCCATTCAGCATTCATAAATGCCCAAGACAGTTTAAACAATCTGATTGGACAAAACGTAATCACGTGGGGTGTGTTAACGGTTAGTATAGACATGGCTTATCAAAAACAGCTCGTATGTGCCAGCTGTTCGCCAGCTGTATTGAGCGACGCGCGACGCGGATTTCAACCAATCAGAGTGACAAAAATTGGCATCATGCGCCTGACTCATGTACTTTGGAAGTGTTTTGTGCGTCCCCAAAATGTGAATTTGTCCTTTTGTTTATTTGGCTTCATTCAACAAACATTTCTATTTTTTTACATTTTGAAAGCGAAATCGATACGGGCATTTATAAATGGGAATAACAGTTATAAACGACTTGGTCCTTATCACCCGTGGCCACGCCCAAAACCGGTCGTTAACCTGCAGTAAAGACCGCACGAAAAAGTGAAGTTCACAGGGCGCTCAACCTCGCTCAAGCAGATTCTGTATACCTCGTACCTACTGCTCTCTCGCCCTGGGACGGGACGATTTAAAAAAAAAAAATTTAAAAAAAATTGGATGTGCAAATTAGGTGATAGCCTTTATACCGTTACTAAGAATAGCGTGTGCTATAGTGGGGAGGCCGGGACTAGACTATCCAATTTATTTCTTTATAATTTCGGTAAAATCACTCATTCAAACTATGGATGTGTTAAAAAATCATATAGGCATTATAGCATGAAGAAGAACAAAATTTTAATATTTTTTCATCAAGATAATATTCAAACTGTTTTTTGCGTATTTTTAAGTAACCAATCAGCGTTGCGAAAAGCACTTTTCCCACCAGGGTCTAGTAGTGAGAACGAGGTAGACCCCGGAGACGAGGCTGTAGGGCGCTATGTTTTTTTTGGGAATTGGTCTTGCACTAAGCCACATTCGAAGGTATGTAAACGATGGTTTAATGATGTTGGACTAATGCTATGCATGAGCGAACGTAAATAACGCTCACACTCAGCTTCAACGAGCCAAAAATGTTGGCAATATTTTGTTTAGGGATTTACGGAGAGTAAAAATGTGTTTATTTTAAAATAATTGCATAGTCTGATCCATCTCCGTATGATTTTGAGCCCATGTTTACTGAAGGAGAATAAAATGGAATGGTGATTTTCCTTGAAACAATCTGGGTCAACGAGCCCTTTGCAGACAAACAACACTTTATTTGGAACAAAATATTTTCCACTCCTCCAGTTCTTTTCAGAACTAATTACCACATGGTGTCACCGCAATTGGCCTTACTTATCCTCTTCACCATGCAAAGCTACAAGTTTTACCCAAATTATGTGTGTGCATGTTGTATGTGATGGCTGATGGACTCTTACCAAACGCGTGGTTTTAAATTAGGAATCTAAGAATATAGAATTTCCATTGATCTAATTTTCTAGACAAGTAGCTCAGTACATCGTAGCTCGGCATCGTGTATATATGCATAAAATTAAGACCACCTTTACATGAAAGCTGAACAATATCAAGTCTTTGTGTCTTACACAATAATTATGTAATTGATGTTAAGATTTTAATTCAATTTCTTTGCACTTAGTGTACTTCTGTTGGTTCGTTTCTTTCTAAGACATCCAAAAAGATTGGAATTATTCTGTTTGATAAGGCCCTGACTAAAGTGGTCTCTTTCTTGACTGGATTCCAGTGGGATAGAATTCCCGCTACTTTAAGCCACCTGCCTGCGAATCAATATACACAAGACGTCTGGGCTTAAGTTGCCCAAAGTACAAGGCGCCTTGTGTAACAGACACAACAGCAATACCACACGGAGGAGAAATAGGACAACTATTGAGTTGAGCCAGTATCTCCCTGGATTCAATGCCCCCGGTGGCTAAAATGTTAACCATCTTACACTCATCTATACACTATCTCTGAGTTTATCTGAAGAGGACAATATACAAGGAGTAACGCGTCATAAAGCTATCTTTGTATCAAGATATGAGTGTCGGGCAATGTGGTATTGGGGAAGCAGTTCCAGTTCAGTTTGGACGGGAGGGTATCGTTATACTATGTATGGTAGAGTTATCGATGATAATGACGACAACGACGACGATAAGGAGGAAAATGCTGGTTACAATGACAACCACACGACGACGACAACGTATGTTGATAACGATGATGATGATACAGATGACGATAAAATGATGATGAAGATGTGGATGATAATTATGACGCGACTTTGACGATAACGATAATGATTACAACAAAGATGACGATGACGATGGAGATGAAGTTTAGGATGTAGATGAAGATTTTGATGATGTTGCTACTGCTTATAATGAAAAGTAAGATTTTTTAGAATAACATCAGTCTCATCACTTTTAAAAGAATAATTTTGTTTTAATTACGCAATTTCGTTATGTATAGTTATTTGTCAATATTAATTAATATTTTGTGAAACTTAATTTAGTTAACCTGAAGTAAAAATAAGATTAGGTTCATAAAACAGATGTTCATTATGACGACATTCGGAACAAACATCTCTACACTCTTCACTGACAGTAGACAAAAAAGTGTTACGATTTGATCTGAATTATGATTATAAATTGAACGTGTAATGCAACGTACGTTAATATTATGAAAATCGTATATCATCCATTCAACTATCGTATTGAAGATGGTGGCGAAAGCGCTAGAAAGGTGACTGGAAATAGAGTCTACACTTTCGCACGTCATTCATTGGTTACGTTTCTGAAGTGTTTTGTATAAGGGATGACGTCAGTACCGATCAATAATATACCAAGATGTAAATAAAACCTGTCATGATGAGAGCGACGGTGGTAAAGGCATAGGTGGCATGTTAGGTGGTGAGGTTACTGTCATGCAACTCAATATTGTTGTATAATATGTGGCTGTTATTGATTGATTAAACATTTGAGTGTTCAAGTAGTGACGAAGCGTGAGGGTGGTGCGGGTGTCGTTGTGGCACGCCGTAGTTATCATTGTTGTAGTACTCGAGTCCGATGGAGTTTGGACTCAAGACCACGTTTCATTGACTTGGATATGAATATTAAAGACTTGAATAAAGGGACTCCAAGACTCGAGCCGAGTCCACCTCGAGTCCAGCTGAAATCAGTCAACAATTTTAGATTTATAGCTAAACTTCAGTTCAAGCATGCTCAAACATTGCTCAACATCAAGTAATTTAAACCCATCTGATGCTTGACATATGATATATCGAAGGTATTCGGCAGGTTAAAAATAATAACTAGACTCATGTGCGTAGTTTGTCGCGTGATATCCAACAGGTTGTTTTGTATTGTTTGCGTGTTGTTTGATATTGTGGCTTAACGGAATTGTGCACCGTCGGTAAAATGTCTATAAATACATGCTTTATCAAAAATGAAGAGAGATGTACATTGACCAACATATGAAAGTTTTAGCTCATTTTATTGTTTCATGAACGAGGAAATAGCGAAAATGCATTCAGATTTGTTTATCCGTCCTATCGGAACAACAAGGTCGTATCTAATAAAAATGCAACAAGGTCGTATGGTCGAGAGGTTAAGACGTCTGCACTAGTAAGCAGGAGGTCGTGGGTTCGAATCCCGCCCAAGTCGCCTGTGTAGTTTTTCACAGACACTCGGAAAGCACTGAGCATGCAGTGCTATACACACGTCGGTGTAGGGCAAAATTAAATCAATTGTTTATCTCCCGACGCAAGAATTTCACCAATCTATATATATCGCGGAACCCGCTGCTATATAGGATTCTAGCCGGCCAATCATCATCGGGCAAGCTCGGTGGTCGAGAGGTTAAGACGTCTGCACAAGAATTTCACCAATCTATAAAGGTCGTATGTGCAATAGTGCATAAATTTGCATACATTAAAACAATTGAGTGCAACAATGTCGTATCTTCTTCCATAGGTTTTGCGTGTTTATCCTGGAACTCTGTAAAAAGATACAACCTTGTTGCACTGAGCAAACTCCATGTCTGCAACAAGGTCGTAACTATGATACGTTGTGGAAAATGGGTCACGTCTGTAATAATAATAATGTATAGATTTATATAGCGCACGTATCCACCAACTAAGTGGCGCTCAAGGCGCATTATATTATTATCCCTGCTCATAAGGCTCATAAATCATTCCTGAAACCATCTCAGCTCCCTGGGGAGTATACAGCTCAATTGCTGCCATTTCTAGCGCATATAGAGCAAACCATCTCTGCCTTCACAGGTACCCATTTAACCCCTGAGTGGAGAGAAGCAATTATGGTTAAGTGTCTTGCTCAAGGACACAGGTGTCACGGCCGGGGCTCGAACCCACACTCTGCTGCTGGCAACACCAGAACTTGAGTTCAGTGCGCTAGACCGCACAACAATCCACTTTACGTGCATTATACAACACACGGGACCTACGGCTTTACGTCCCATCCGAAGGACGAAGCAATTATGGTTAAGTACCTTGCTCAAGGACACAAGTGTCACGACCGGGGCTCGAACCCACACCCTGCTGCTGGCAACACCAGAACTTGAGTTCGGTGCGCTAGACCGCTCGGCCACGACACTCCATATCAATGTTTAAAACATTTCAGACAACAAATAATATTTCATGATTCTTAGTACCAACACCAAATTCACATCAAATAAGGTTTTAGATTATGAATTTTATGAATTTATGAAGTTTGTAATTAAAAAAGGTAATTAAAAAAGGTGTATAATCCCATTAAATTTCAAAATTCCTCGTTAGTTGTATCATTAGTTTATTTGTATAGTATATGCATATGAGTGAAGCTTCGTGCACATCTGGTATTGTTCCATTGAAGTTGAATTCACATCATATTATAGCTACAACTCCAAGATGGCGTCTAGTGAGATCACGTGTAGGCCCAATATGCATCTAGGACATTAAGTGTTGTGAAATTATTTATCTTAAAATTAACAACATATTGAAAAATGCAACGGAAAAACTCCCTTCAATTTAAACAATTTAATCCGTATACCTAAATATTTGGTCACTCAATGGCGTGTGATGTTATACCATAATAACAGCACTTTTGTAATTTTCAGGAATTCAATCGTTTTGGTCCACGAAATTAACAAAACGATCACATCTCTGTGACCATTCTGTTTCCCGTATCAGTATACAGGCGATTGGAATCAACTCTTTAGTCCTTTGATATTTCTACCAGCGTGCGTTTGCATGTAATATTCATTTTAGTTGAATAACATGATTATGTTGTTAGGCAACCGTCACAAAATGGCATTGGGATGTCCAATGAAAGAATTGCATTTATCTCAAGCACCACATTACGAACGATGTATATTCGATGTGACAAGTTGTTGAAACTGTCGGGGCTTTTCACTCGAAATTTCCTGAATTTGATGCAGAGGCGCGAACAAGTATTCAGTTAATTGATAGAGGGGTGAACATTTCCAGACAGAAGGGGATATACAGTGAACAGCGCCGAGGGCATTTTGCGACCTTTAGTAGGGGTGGGAAAAGGCTGTTGAGAGTATGGTAGAGTTAAGTGGGGGCACGTGGCTTCTGTGGATACTTGGCCCTATAGTTACAGAAATGACGTGATATCGCTCTGCTTTAGCGCAATTTTTTTGAGATAGGCCTATCACACACTAAAATGTGTTCCCTTAGAGGGAATAATTTTATACACTTTTTTGTAAGGTTACAAAATTTGAAATAAAAACACATGCAGTTTTATAAAAATATTTCTAGATGTTTCTAGATATGTTTACCCCAAAACCCCACACATTAGCATGGGCGTTTGACATTGGTAACTCAGTATGAAAATTGGTCTCTGAAGGAAAAAACACACGCAGTTTTATAAAATATTTCTAGATATTTCTAGATATGTTTACCCCCAAATCCCCACACATTAGCATGGGCGTTTGACATTGGTTACTCAGTAAGAAAACTGGTCTCTGAAGGGTAAAAACAAAACAAACAAACAAACAAACACCCCAACACCCCAACAAACAAACAAACAAAAACATAGTCCACAGATTATTTTGGTGGTAGTGCATAGTTTGCACTTTGCAGGGCAATGAACGTGTATTCCACCGATTACACAAATGTATTTCAACAGTTACCGTATTACATGACACAGCCCTGGATTGGTGTAAGTCCTACCTTTTAAATAGGCCTCAGCATGTTTGTATTGGTAACGCTATCTCCGAGCCTGTTATTCTTGACTATTCTGTACCCCAAGGTTCTGTGCTCGGCCCACAGTGGTTTACTGTTTATACCTTTCCAGTTCGTGATATCATTTTGAAGTATAATTTAAATTACCATGTTTACGCTGATGACACGCAGCTTTACATTACTTTTAAATCTTCTCAAGAACCTGCTGATTCCTGCATTAAAACACTGGAGAAATGTATTCAAGAGATTCGAAGTTGGATGAGACAAAATTTCCTGAAATTGAACGATGAAAAAACAGAATTTGTTCTATTTGGATCACGTCAGCAATTGTCTAAAGTTTCTCTTCCATTTATTACAATTGGTGACTCGCAGATAACCCCCTCATTACATGCACGTAATTTGGGTGTTATATTTGACTCGACAATGACTTTAAAACCACATATCTCCAACATTGTTCGCATATCATCATTTCATATCAGAAATATAAGCCGAATTAGGAAATACTTGAATAAAAGTGCTGCTGAACAAATTATACATGCGTTTGTCACATCAAGGCTCGATAACGGGAATGCTCTCCTTTACGGTCTCCCGCAGAATCAAATATCTCGTCTTCAGCACATACAAAACACAGCAGCTCGTGTTGTGACTTTGTCCAGAAAGTCATGCCATATCACGCCAATCTTGAAAGAACTGCACTGGCTTCCTGTTTCACAGATAATTGTTTTTAAACTTATGCTAATTGTTCACAAATCTTTCAATAACATTGCTCCAATTTATATTTCTGAACTGCTTAAAGTCTACACTCCATCACGCAATTTGCGCTCCAGCAACATGTCACTCCTAAAGGAACCAACTTCAAAACGGAACTGGGGTGATAGGTCGTTTTCTGTCGCAGCTCCGAGACTCTGGAATCATCTTCCATCTAAACTCAAATCTTGTCATAGTATAACCAGATTTAAGTCGATGCTTAAAACTCATCTTATGTCACAACTCTTCAAAGATGATGTATATTTGTAATTGCATTGTAGGTACATGTATCTCGGTACATAATTTTTTTTCCCCTATGCTATCATTGTATATTGTTTGTATTCATGTTTTTTCTTTGTTTCCGCGCCTTGAGCGCCCAGCAGGGTGGATATGTGCGCGCTATAAATCTTTATTATTATTATTATTATTACACAACTGTACCTTTCGTGCATATCTTCGGTTTAATTCTACTCATCACAATGTAGTCTGCTATATAAGTTAACTATTCGTAATCTCGAAAAACATAAATTAATGATCACAGTTTATGATTACATACAACTTGGTGTACTTGGTGTATCAAACTTGGTGTATCAAACATCCCTTGAAATATATCTGCCATAGGAGTTATCGTCTTAGAAAAATGATTGATCAAAATTCCAAAACGAATTTCTGTCAATTCAAGCAGAATGAATTCAAGCATTTTCACAATTTTCTCGTTAATAACGCAGTGAAATAAGCTCCATCTTTCTGAAGTTGCTTATTACAGTTATGTCTTGATTCTTATCGATTATGGATACATTTATACCATGGAGGAAGCTTCCTCCATGTTTATACAGACATTTTACCAAAGGTATATACTGGCTTTAAATGTCGCTTAATTATTCAGCTCGCTGATCCATAATCTTCTTATTAATTCCATGGCACCACCGGGCCATCGTAACTGTTTTATTTCCTTCAAAGAGGTGTGATGGATCACTGAGCTTTTAGATGATGTAGCCTCACTGTGGCTCCATCGACTCCAAGGCTCAGTGGATTCACGGTCCAATCTGCTAGGTCATGCATGACCACTGAGCTTTCACCGTCCCATCAAGATTTCATGCTACTGGCCTTTAAGTATATTTTGTTACGGTATTTAACTATTAGTCTTATCCCATGAATTTAATTACGATGTGTCTTAACGGGAAGTAATGGGGATAGATCAGGGCGATATCAGCTCAGGCTCGTAGCCAAGCTGGAACATTGTGTCTCTGTGCAGCAAGACAGCCAGCGCAGTATTTTGGAGTCATTGCGGATTGCCATGCCAGTATGTGTGACCCTCTAAAGTTCCAATTATCCTAGCCACGTACGGGCCTGTATCGGCTCTGTCATAAAATATCCGAGATTCAATGAAAATGGAATATACATATATATATATATATATATATATATATATATATATATACTTGTAGTAAAACTAGTGGAACGCTGGTAGTTGTAACTCCGAGTTTCACGCGTTATGCGATCATCAGACAACTGAAAGTCACCAAGTGATTACTCCTATATATATATATAGGCCTACACGCGCACGTACAGGTTACTCGCTCAATGATGCGTGGTAATTACCTATTGTTTGCGGGCCTTGTGTGTAAGCTTGTTTGTTGGCAGTTTGTGGTTTGTTGACGCGGTACTGTTCCTCGTCACGTGTCATCGCTTTTGAAGTTGCAGAGGTAGAACTTGTTTTCATGGCGGCATTTTGATATGAGTTCGGGTCGTTTGTTGAGGAGTATCCTCTTGTCGGCGTTTATGATGGAGAGCTTCTCTGTGAGGCAAAGGTTGCACCGTTTCGATTCACTGTTGTATGCTTGAGATCTACAGGCTACCGACCAGTTGATGGTGAATGGTTTCTAGTTATATATATATATATATAGTTATATATATATATATATATATAGATATATATATATATATATATATATATATATATATATATATATATATATATATATATATATATATATATATATATATATATATATATATATATATAATATGGGGGAAAAACTCACGGGGTCACGACACAGCAAAATAATTGTAGACAAAATCCAAAATTTCTGTTTCGATTGTTTAATTACCACCAAACACTAACTAAATAGGGCAGTCCCATGAGGCAACTCTACAAAATTGCGCTATTTACCAGCTAAGAATAACGTCTGTCTAATACCCGCTAAACTTAAGGATTTACTATATAATGGGCGATAATCAAAATGACAACCCTAGATCCTGATCAATTAGCGAGTGTTAAGCCCTAAGGCCTGGAGGATTTAAATATCCCAACAGTTCGTACGTATAAGTTCGTTCTGCAGTTCCAGCTCGTATAAATGAACAGTTAGATCCCACCTGTGGGTTTCAAGATGGATGTCACACTCTGGTGAATCACTTGTTGGCCAGCCATGTCTTCGTGCGTAACACGGTAGCCGCCCGGTAATCCAAAGGAAGCCTTTGTGTAGATCTAGAGCTGTTCCAACCCTGGGTTACGCCGATATGGTAGTCCTGTTCACTTTGGCTTTGGCAGAGATGAAACCGAGAGCCTCATGGCCTCTCGCCTCGGTCGGTCTTGCCTAGCAGAATAGCAATCGGGGAGATCTGTCCGAGCTTCACAGCAAATTTGCAGAGGAAAATTATCTGCTTTAATTGCCGTTCAAGAATTTGTCGCACTCTCGCTTTTTTTACGCGGAATTTAAAAATAAATATCACTAATATCTCAATCTGGATATGCTCTGGGAACCGGCTGCTGCTTGTATACCAAGTCTAGAATTCCTGTAATCTGCCCCGCCTAGCCAAAACAAAGCTCGCCTGAGTATATTGTGTCGTTCATACCCAGCATGCCTTACGCGCAGAGCACATGATGCAACACATATTCAAAACTCCCGCGAAGAAAGGAAAAGAAAAACCAACCCTTTAACCTCACCACTTGACCACTTGACTATGACCATTCAACCTTGCGAGACATGCAGACTTTACTGCAAATTAGACTTGTACTAGTCCACAGTTAATAAAATAAAATAAAAGGACATCGTGACAGGCTCCCTGTACTGACGTGGTCTTCCTGTACCACAGAAGCAAACTACTTCATTATGAGGGTCAGTATCGCCGTTGAGGGCGGCTCCCAACTTAATTTACACGATACAACTAGTTGCAGTCTGTTTCGTTTGCCTTTGAGAAAAGACCTTTATGAAGTACGTCACCACGCCATAGTCAATTACTTTCTTTTGACATAAGCCTTATTGGTAAAACTTGTAACTTTGCATGGTGAAGAGAATACGTAAGACTAATTGCGCTGAAATTCTCTATTGAGTAGTGAATAGTTCTAAAAAGAACTGGAGGTTACAACTCAGAGTTGCAATATAAAAAAAACACTGCGTGGGAAAGAAAGCAAGTGGCAGCCGAGTGATGAATGTGTATTCTTCAACCTGTCAAACTTTCAGACCTCGTCAAAATAATGTCTAGCATGTAGGCGTAATACCCACAAGCATGTTAATTTCGTAACGAGTGCCCGCCTAAGGCATGACAGAAAGTAAAAAACCTTCATCCTGTGCTACGGGCTACTAGGTTGCCCCCAGATTGAAAGAAGTTGGGGGTGGGCTGCGTGGTTTGCTCGAGACCAGTTTTGAATTGACTCGGTGCTGGAGATGAAAACTCCTTGAGCAAGATTGGGAAAAAAATTGTATAGCATGGCAGTATAAACATACGTTTTCCCTTTTAATTTCAGTACACATTTGTTACAATATTAAATAGTTACCAATTTCACAAATGACTTTAAAAGTGACAATTTCTCTTTGGAAATTTCACAAAGTTAAAGGGAAGGAACATTTGCAATTAAAATAACTTGACGTGAGGTTGGTATAAAGGTCCCTATCATATTGGAAATATGCACAATGTGAACAAACGTTGCTATCACAAAAATGTATTTTCAAAAATAAACGTGTAAATGCCAGTGCTTTCAGACACTTTCCGTATGACCACGACTCTGGATTTAGCTGTATAGCTGTAGGTCCTACTTTCAAAGGTTGGTTGTTTAATGGGAAGGTACAACATTGGTAATTACAATATTATCGAATTAATACGAACTAAATTATCTGAAAACCTACTTGATGTAAAGTTGGTGTTGTAATATATATTAATCAACCTGAGAAATGAATTCGATTGAAGTAATTTCATCTTAAAGGGACATTATCGTCACGACCAACAGGGCATGGAATCGGAGTGCTAGTTTTAGATTAACTCAATGACTGAAAGTAATACCCACACGATGAGGTCATATTACCGTTGCTCCTTCATAAATGAGCCAGTAATTTTCAGTCACTGTGTTCATCTTAAACTAGGACATCGATTCCATGCCATGTTGAAAGTCTGCTCCGATCGTGACGATAGTGTTCCTTAAAAAAAAGCATGATTTGTTAGGCTTATGGCCTATGTTGAATTTACAACAAGTTACCGGTACCGTCAAGAAACATTTTAAAAACATTTAAAACATAATAATAATAATAATAATGTGTGGACTTATATAGCGCACGTATCCACCAACTAAGTGGTGCTCAAGGCGCATTATATCATTACCCCTGCTCATAAGGCTCATAAGGCTCATAAATCATTCCTGAAACCATCTCAGCTCCCTGGGGAGTATACAGCTCAATTGCTGCCATTACAGCGCATATAGGGCTAATCAACCAACTCTGCCCTCACAGGTACCCATTTAACCTCTGGGTGGAGAGAAGCAATTATGGTTAAGTGTCTTGGTCAAGGACACAAGTGTCACGGCCGGGATTCGAACCCACATTCTGCTGCTAACACCAGAACTTGAGTCCAGTAAGCTAGACCGCTCGGCCACGACACTCCATGTAACAGATTTTCGTCGTTCTCTCAAAACCCCTACTGTAATGAAAAATTCACAGGTTGGTTTTACGATAGACCTATATCTTGAAAACAAGAGGGCTGAAATGAATGGTCTTTACCAAAAAAACGGTGTAATTAAGTTTCCTTTAATATTTATTTTCTCTGAAATGAGAGCACTTCAGAGAGACTTAGTTTTTTAGGGATGATCGGTACCTTTACCAAATTCACACCAAGTTAGCTTTCATATATTAATTGTGTAATTTTGTAATCAGGTTATGTTGTACATTTCCTTTATTATGTTAGTATGTGAAAAGTATGTTTTTGTATAATTGTTAATATGTAATTGCACAAAAGGAAAATGCATTTAAATTATTTTTATTTGTGAGAAAAAAATTGTTTTTATTAAGTTGAATTTAATAATATTTTCGTTGGCTTTGTACAATGGTAATCATGACACAATAATCATCGAATATAGGATTTCAAGGCCACGATCACAGAGGTGTGAAGCCGCATAATAACAGACGCGATTTTGAAACTGTGACCAAAATCACCTTGCGGCATGATCCAAGCACACTTGACTAATACTCAGTAGCAGAATGTAACGAGTCTACACCTCGGCCAGGACTGCCGGGAGACAAATCTAGCGAATTAAAGACCCCGACATACAAAGCCCCCTGGGGTCTGTCATCAAAGCGGCGCATTAATTTTGATTAATTGCAGTACTATTTCGCAAGCTTGTAAGTTTTAAAGGTTGCCCGTTCCCGACAGATGATCTCGCTAATACGTATAGGCCTTGGCCGAGACAAATGATTCCTTACACCATAAAGAAAAAGGTAAATAAAATTTGCCTAATATGAAACCATATTAACTCTGCTTCATGCACAGAAAATAAATTGTTATTATATTCTAACAACAGAAGATTCCTTTCTTTGATAATTGTTAGTTCTAGTGAACCATTCCTCTTAAGCTGCG
This sequence comes from Zoroaster sp. YZ-2022, assembly GCA_029582265.1. NCBI lineage: Eukaryota > Metazoa > Echinodermata > Asteroidea > Forcipulatida > Zoroasteridae > Zoroaster > Zoroaster sp. YZ-2022. The sequence continues at coordinate 32,295,686 of CM055832.1, read as the reverse complement.
TTTTTCCCGCTATAAACTGAGAAATTCTCTTTCCAGGGTGCATGTAATATGTATAGTCTAGATTCTAGCATAAGAAGGGTAAAATCTGTGTAAAGGTTAAGGTATCATTAGTATTTCAAAAATAACAATTTTTGGTGTAAACCTGATGATGGCTAAGGGCTCAAATTCCGATAGAGGGGGTATATATACCCCCAGTAACGCCTGACTTCACCAGGCCATTTCTATTAGAATATATTCTATTAGAATATCAGAACGTCTATGGGAACATTTGTAAGGGGGCACTAAGGCCAAGACCAGGGTAAAGAAGGTCGTGGCCGCAGTGACATCCAGGCCTACTACTTCATTTTGGCAAAAGTACCATTAATGTTCTTGGTAATGTCTCACTCTTTGCAACATTTCAACCAGGACTTACCTGTCGTCTTGATGGGGCACTGAAGACATAGCAAGTCCATTCCTTATCGTCTGTATAACCAACAGTAACTGTGAACCATTGCCGTAACGTGGAACTAACCGAGCACTGCCCAACCGCGTACCACTTGCAGCCGAGGAAGGGTAGCCCAGTCTCGTGGTCGACCGCCCGCATACCACCAAGGTCCCCGCTCTGGAGAAAGTCCACGCGCCTCCCGACCGCCTCACCAAGGGGTCTGCTCGGTGAGTTTGCCTCATTACAATCAGATGATTGGAGCTCATCCCTGAGGTTACGGAGAAGCAGGAGGTGAATGAGGTTCTCGGTGTGTTTACCTGGGAGGGGACTGCATACCTCACCACTGCCCACGTAATATAAGGCTACTGTGTTAGGGTCCCCCATCGCACAGCGCCTCAAATGGAGGTACCAGTGATACAAGTAGACGAAGCACGAGTCACCTCACATACATTGTCATTGTATAACGAACGCACCTATCAATAAAACCAATGATAAAACATCTATTTGATATAACTCTTACATCCAACACTCTGAAGACTAAAGTGTTAAATAAACAGTGACAACTCTTTATAAACTCAGTTTTGATTGGGTCATAAATTGTTAATTCATCACTTTCTTTGAGCTGAATATAACTAGATAGAAAGCTCCTGTCACTAATCGAACCTTCGAAAGGTTGTTAGAGAGAACGGACGTCTTACCGACTAGGCTCATAACTGTTATGGAGTGGTTAATTCAAGACGTATGTCTATAAATCTGATGGATCCGGAGGTAGGTGCTCCTGATTCACCTGTGTCAGAGTCACCCGTGTGTTCCCCACAGAGACTGTTTAACACAGACATGAACAATCACTCATGATCGAGCCACTTCGATATTAAAGAGAGGCTCTAAGCAAATGCCAATAATTTACCTTTCTCCAGTTTTCTTTGTTTTCTTTAATGTGTCATAATGAAACTAAACAACAAAAGATGTATTGTCTCAACCCGTCGACAAATAATATTGTAAAAAAGTCATTTTGTCCAAAACCTTTTATCTCGAATTAAAAAAAGCACACAATGTCCACTGGGGAAATCAAATGGACCCTCTTACGTTTACACGAACAGCAGTGCCGATATGTTCGAGGTATTTACATGATTTGATGATTTTGTCTACTAAAGGGATGACTTTGCAAGGGAGACATCATGAAGGAGATTAATTAGCAAATAGTGAAAATTTATTCTTACGTGGAATTTAGGAAAGAGTTCTTTTTCGTAAATTCGAACTTTGGCCTATCTTCCTTTTTTCGTACAGGTGACAGAACGCCAAGTAAGTTTTACATAACTATTCGACAATTCGGTTATTTTTTAATAACCAGCAATTTGATTAGATTGTAAATTTCGTTAAATAGAGACAATCTTCCACACAAGTCTATGCTGCTTAACAATCACCATTACTACAAATCAGTTTTACTAAATTCAGACGGGTACCTGCTATGTGACAGAATAGTGGCACCAATTAATTATTCATAGAGAAACAATCGTGACGCTGAACACAGGAGTGCGGGGTCGGATTCAGAATTTTTGAAAGGAGGGGTGCAGATAATTGGAATTTTGTGTACAATAAGAAATAGTACGTACACTTGGCAACGACTTGTAATTAGCTCACCACTGACGTAGCTATACTTCAAACCGTGTTTTTGGGGAAAGCAACCAACAGCTTTGTTAAATAAAAACGTCTTATGGTCTTTTCAGGAAACTTAAACAATAAACAGACCCCCGACCCTCCATCTGAATCCACACTGGCTGTGTATAGACAACAATTTAATCCCTAGACTTTGTGCAAGACGTAATTTAATTTGTGTACACGAAGTATCCGTTTACTCCAACAAAGGGCGTTGACCTGTGGGCAGGGCCAACGACCGCTATTCGTCGTGCACGAACAGTTAAGGAGTTAAGGTATTTTACACCTTTTATTATCTAAAAGCTTACCAGATAATTATGAATTTGGCAAATGTACAAATCATTATTAGAACAACAAGAAACAGAATTAAGTTTCACTCGTGGCGATCGTTTGCTAAGTGTGTTTATTGAGTTGAGGTTGAATTATTTAATTATATGATACAACTTATTCATCTGAGAATATCAGGTATAATATTTCAGGTATAAATTTCTATATGCATATTTCTTGATCATCACAAAACATGAAATGAATGCAAATAGCTACCTTTTACCAAAAGTGCATTCTTGCTTTAAAGACATTCACAAGGTGCACAGCACAGCACAATGCATCACTAGCATACCACTTTAAGTCACGGACATGCCTCTTTAAGTATCTATCTCCAGTTTCTCTCTTGTTTTCTATAAAGCTCAGGGGCATACTTTGTGTCATGTGTAATCAATTTACCAGAGATATCGTATTTCTGATATTTGCATATCGATCCATTGTGAAGAAAGGATCCATGTTTGCCTTTAAAACATTCAATACATTTATACAAGTTTTTTAATATGTTATTTTGTAATTAGATGTTCTGTCCCGATGCCCGAGGAAGCAAAATGCGCGGTATAGAATTTCTATATAGGATTAGCTATGTAACACAAACAACACTGTGAAACTCACGACCAATTATACACAAATGTCACTCGCGAACATTTCTCTTGTCTGAATGATTAACATTTATTCGGTAACAAATGGTAGGCAATTTGGATTATTTGAAGTGACAGATCCTCACGGTTTGTGGCAAAATATATCTTAATAACATCTTATGCTATGTCCCCTGTCCCCGTGATTGAAAGGTAAACGTTAACGTCTTTCTTTATTTCGTTTCTAATGGAATGCAATTAATTTCAATGAATTGTTAATTTTCTTGCATTTCAAACTCTTTGAAAATTTAACAAACGGTGTGCAATGACCTTAATATGTTCTTAGTTTGTTGTTATCTCGATATACCATTGTTATTGACGTTCAGGCTGTTGCCTTTGTTTAAAATCGTTTCTTCCATGTGACTGAGTTATCATTGTGTGTTGTGCTTTTACACAAGCTTTGTTTTCAATAAGGTGAAGATATTTTATTTTACAACAAATAATTCGCAGGACATTTTGGCAGGTTCTCCTTGTCACAGATGTCACATTCCAGGTACAGCGATTCCCAAAATATCACAAGGCCTTTTCACCTTTTGATGAGGTATCATTAAATGATAATCTAGACGGTGTCATTTGAGGTGTCGACCGTGATAAATATTTGTCAACATCCCATGAGATTCCTAGGAAAACAGGGCCAACTTTAAATACAAAATGTTGAAATATTTACCAAACTCCTAAGAGGTTTTTTGTGTGGTATGGTTCTTGGCACGGCATGGCTCAGATACCATAATTAATACGAGGTAAATATAACATGTCTTTGGTGTTTCATCTAACTTTGACAAAATTGATTTCGAAGTTGGCATTGAACTTTAATCACATGGGTTTTTTGTTAAAATGTTTTTAAACAAAAACTTTAAAGGGATGGTACGGCATTGGTTATTTTGTCAAAACTGCTTCTATGAGCATGCTTACTCTCTTTGAATCAAGATATACATTGAAGGGAAGGTACAACATTGGTAATGTTGACAAAACTGCTTCTATGAGTATGCTTACTCTCTTTGAATCAAGATATACATTGAAGGGAAGGTACAGCATTGGTAATGTTGACAAAACTGCTTCTATGAGCATGCTTACTCTCTTTGAATCGAGATATACATTGAAGGGAAGGTACAACATTGGTAATTTTGCCAAAACTTCTTCTACGAGTATGCTTACTCTCTTTGAATCAAGATATACATTGAAGGGAAGGTACAACATTGGTAATTTTGCCAAAACTTCTTCTACGAGTATGCTTACTCTCTTTGAATCGAGATATACATTGAAGGGAAGGTACAACATTGGTAATTTTGCCAAAACTTCTTCTACGAGTATGCTTACTCTCTTTGAATCAAGATATACATTGAAGGGAAGGTACAACATTGGTAATTTTGCCAAAACTTCTTCTACGAGTATGCTTACTCTCTTTGAATCAAGATATACATTGAAGGGAAGGTACAACATTGGTAATGTTGACAAAACTGCTTCTACGAGTATGCTTACTCTCTTTGAATCAAGATATACATTGAAGGGAAGGTACAACATTGGTAATGTTGCCAAAACTTCTTCTACGAGTATGCTTACTCTCTTTGAATCAAGATATACATTGAAGGGAAGGTACAACGTTGGTAATGTTGGCAAAACTGCTTCTATGGGTATGCTTACTCTCTTTGAATCAAGATATACATTAAAATGAAGGTACAACATTGGTAATGTTGGAAAAAATTATTCTATGAGTATGCTTACTCTCTTTGAATCAAGATATACATTGAAGGGAAGGTACAACATTGGTAATGTTGCCAAAACTTCTTCTACGAGTATGCTTACTCTCTTTGAATCAAGATATACATTGAAGGGAAGGTACAACATCGGTAATGTTGGCAAGACTGCTTCTACGAGTATGCTTACTCTCTTTGAATCAATATATACATTAAAGGGAAGGTACAACATTGGTAATGTTGGCAAAACTGCTTCTACGAGTATGCTTACTCTCTTTGAATCAAGATATACATTGAAGGGAAGGTACAACGTTGGTAATGTTGGCAAAACTGCTTCTATGGGTATGCTTACTCTCTTTGAATCAAGATATACATTAAAATGAAGGTACAACATTGATAATGTTGGCAAAACTGCTTCTATGAGTATGCTTACTCTCTTTGAATCAAGATATACATTGAAGGGAAGGTACAACATTGGTAATGTTGGCCAAACTGCTTCTATGAGTATGCTTACTCTCTTTGAATCAAGATATACATTGAAGGGAAGGTACAACATTGGTAATGTTGGCCAAACTGCTTCTATGAGTATGCTTACTCTCTTTGAATCAAGATATACATTGAAGGGAAGGTACAACGTTGGTAATGTTGGCAAAACTGCTTCTATGCGTATGCTTACTCTCTTTGAATCAAGATATACATTAAAATGAAGGTACAACATTGGTAATGTTGGAAAAAATTATTCTATGAGTATGCTTACTCTCTTTGAATCAAGATATACATTGAAGGGAAGGTACAGCATTGGTAATGTTGGCAAAACTGCTTCTACGAGTACGCTTACTCTCTTTGAACTATAAATATAAAACAAAAAACAAATCATTTAGCTTAGTGCATTGTGTCCTCAACAAGAAAATATTTAAGACAGCATTTTGCATTCATTATACTGAGGAATTTATATTCGAACTATTCGAATTCGAAATTTGAATTCGAAATTCCGAAATTATTTCAGTCGTTTAACACTAAGCACCTCAGACAAGAACTTATTCTACACCTTACTTTCAAGTCCATTGAAGACACAAATTAAGGCAATGCATTGTCATGGGGGGGGGGGGTACCCCAACTGAAAAAAAATGGCAATACTGAAATTTCTAATAAAAAGTTAATGTATATAGTACTGTCATATACTTTGTACATGATCATGAATACTTGAATAGTGTACATACCACACGGTATGGGCAATTTATGCATGAATTTTACAAACCACCACTAGCTCAATCAAGCGTGTAAACGAGTGCGCAATTTTGACGATGGGGAATTTGAACAAATGACGTCCGGATCACGAAGTGGTTACCCCTTGGGAATCGGTAAATAGCCGCTAGGCTGGTGGTGCCTATAATCCCATATTTACTCAACATTATGAATTGAATATAGGCCTGTAAATTCTATATATATATAGGCCTATATTCATTTAAAAAAAAGTACAATTACTGGCAATTTCCGGAAATGTTATTTTCTTCGTTAGAACATTGCTATTTTACCTTAGGAACGGGAAGCAAATGCTTTTCTTGCCATGCATTTCAAACAAATAATCATGAGACTCATAGTTTTAAAGGAAATATGTCCCGATATTAATTTATAGCGGGTCCCGTCAGACATTCATTTGGGCACTTATTTAATCTTTAAATGTGTATCGCTCATGTTTTACCGGGAAAGTCCGGAATTTGTACATTGGTGAAACAAAAACAAATACTTTAAAATGAGATATTTAACAAAATATTTGCCAGAAGCTTGGTTTTACAGTGTCAAAAGTGTCAAAAGTGTCAAAATTAAATATATGATCAGGCTTCACACGATTATTTTGAGAAATGTGAGCATTTTTTCCTTTTTCAATTGATGAAAAGGAACATTTGAGGTCTGATGAAAAGAACATTTCCGGAAATTGGCGTTAAAATAGCGAAAACCACGGGCACTTTTGTATACAGTCAAAACAAGCTTTTGACAACTTTTTTGGTGAAATATCTCATGTTAAAGTAGCTTATTTGTTATCTTTTTGTCTGAAAGGGAATAATTAATGTTCCAAAGAAAACACAAATTTCCGGAAATTGCCGAAAAACACGGGCAATACAATGTTTAAATTGGGACATCGAAATAACTGCAGGCAGTAACGTCGTTAGTAGGTCTGCATTATGTATGGCAGATTGTGATAATAATGTTTGAACTACAATGTTCAGAATAAAGTCTAGCGCCCCAAAAGCTGTAGTTAACACTAAAATAAGCCACATGAAAGAATCTGACTGACTACTTCTGGAAATGAAATTTAATTCCATGTATCTTTATCGCGGCATGTACAAACGGGAAAAATCATTCCATGCTTGCGGAGTGATATTGTCTTTGCAATCCTTCTTTTATATGTTTTGTTTGCAGAGAACCGGTCGGCTGCCTTCCACAACTGTTCCTATTTTGTTCGACAATGATTGCCAACATCTGTTTTCTAATCTGCTGAAATATTAGAACCCCGGGCAAAAATCCGTAATTTTGTTACTTGCAAACAACCGTAATTGTGTTTCTTGCAAAACCCCGTATGCATTTAGGGATACAGTCGCACCAAGTACGGACAGTTTCTTTGATTCGATTTTGCCTCAACATGCCCTAAAAATCTCGAACAATAATCACGTCCAATATGATTTTGATGGCAAATTCATTGGACGTTATCTCAACCAAGACAATTTTCCACGATTACAACAACCCACCAACGTGACATATAAAGAACCAATAGAATTTACGGTCTTCTCTGAACACGCCGTAACCTTTCCACGAGATACCAACAGGATCACGCTCGACCCACTTTTGACGCGATTCCAATCACGATCGGCGAAGCTGCTTGACGGCGGGTAGATTAAAAAAAAAAAAAAAAATGGAGACTGAAAAAATTGCTAAGTCTTGTGGAAGGGAAGAAAAAAACAACATTGCGAGCAGTTAACTTCGCTAACATACACACAATATATAGCAAAGGACCCCACATCATGACACCTCACACCTGTCATCTGCATGCGAGAACATCGAAATAACAATGTACACAAACTCGCTTTTGGAATGAAGGTCCACACGAATCGATGGACAATGATTTGGGTAAAGGGAAGGTATATCCAGTCTAAATCAATCAATTAATAACCAACCTGTGAAATTGTCAACTTATTACATCCTTGGACCCAAACTGTTTCTAGAAGTATATAGGCTTACTTTCTTTGAATCAATACATTAAAGAGAAGGTACAACATTGGTATCATAATGTACATATACTGAACAGCAAAAGAAACGCAAGTCCGAGGACAGCAAAAGAAACGCAAGTCCGAGGTCTTGTCAAGTTTTCAAACAGAAGACAAACCATTTTGATTCTAATCACTCATTTAATGAAAAATGCTTTCAATTTGTGAGCTGAAAGTGACTGTTGAATGTGAAAATCTTGCAATGCAATTTCAACAGTCACTTTCAGCTCACAAATTGAAAGCATTTTTCATTAAATGAGTGATTAGAATCAAAATGGTTTGTCTTCTGTTTGAAAACTTGACAAGACCTCGGACTTGCGTTTATTTTGCTGTCCTCGGACTTGCGTTTCTTTTGCTGTTCAGTATATTTTGAATAATTTGTTCAGCATCGATCCTTTCATTGTTTAGCCAGACTATTCTATTGTTTAAATATAGTGCTGTGGTAGACTGCATAATTCATCATGGTTGATTAGGTCAAAAACGTTTATGCACAATAAGAGAGCGAACGCAATTCGTGACACAAATCGCCATGTTCATCGAAAGTGAAGATGTGTTCAAAATAGTGTTTCTTCAGGTTTTTGTTTTGTTTGTTTGTTTGTTTATTCTTGTTGTTTTTGGGGGGTAACCTTTTTCAGCTTAATTATCACGTTATATCGTTAATGAGAACAATTATTAGGCAAAAGCCTTTTTTTCTCATTTTTGCGTATCCATTTTAACGTTGAATTTTCATCTCCTGAAAAATCATTTGGGAAATCAGTTTAATATTTAAATTTTTGGAGAAATATGCAAACCTAGTAAATTTTTCTGTACTTTGTTTTTAAATGGGGGGAGGGGGGGTGGGGAGGGTAGACAAACATGGGTGGGTGGGGGTGGCTATGGCCCTTCTTGCCCATTCCCACTTCCCCGTAGAACCACACCTGTATTTGTTAATAGAACTTATCAGACAACCATTTCTTTAAAAAAGGTTGGCAACGTCTTGGTCATACCGAGGAAAAAATATCACTTATAATCCCACCTGCTAACTTGATACTCTTTGAAAATGTCAGCCAACTCGAGTTGACATCTTAAGCAACATGAGGATTGCACTACCTTTGATAGATCAAGATCGAATAATTCTCGGTTGAGCGAGTAAACGGTTTGAGGTTATATAAATGACACCAAACACTTCTCGCCTCTCCTTGAAAATGATTCCCAGTAGCGAGTTTGTATCAAGCAAAGATTTGAATTATGAATAGTATTGTGAAATATTATCACAAAGGCCCGTAGAGTATTGTGAAAGCTAAAAAACCTGAGCTTGACGATTACTAATTAATTGGATCTATGGACCTATGTGGACCGTCACGATATCATGCAATCATGCCTAACGCCATCATGGCAATTAGTTAGGACGGTAATACAGCTGACTAGGCTACTGTGTACGAATCAATTGTCATAATTTTTCACATGAAGATGAGAAAGATTGAATAAAAAACAAACATTTTACATGTTTGTTGAATATTTTCAAAGATAACAAGTTGAATGGAAAGTTCCTTCCAGTAATGGCGTATTATAAGTCGCGATATCTACACTAAGGGGAGGAACACTGAAAAAAAAGGCGAATCTTGTACATCCTGCAGTCAAACTTATCTCCATCCATTGATGTTATCACACTACCGTCTTAATACCTTCATATTGGTTTAAAGGCAGCCTATACCTTTGGGCATTCTCAAAGAGCATAATGTTCACAGTTTTACAAACAATTCGCTTGGTGGATATGCCTTCTGTTACGTTGATATCAGTATCCAAAAATACCTTGTCTGAGCTGCTATAATTTGAAATAAACATGTAATAGTCCCCAATGATTTCCCCAATAATGCACATGTCTGAATTCACATGTTGGTTGTATATATGCTTTATATATGGTTTATATGTCTTTATTCATGCGAAGTGAGGCACAGAAGTGAGGCACAGAAGTGAGGCACATAAATGAGGCACAAAAGTGAGGCAGAGAAGTGAGGCACATAAGTGAGGCACAAAAGTGAGGCACAAAAGTGAGGCAGAGAAGTGAGGCACATAATGGATGGTCACTGCCAATCTGATCGTATCGGTAGTCCTCGTACCCACTGCTCTCTTGCCCTGGGACGGGTACTAAGAAGGGATTTTTTACAGCGTTGAGGCTGGGAGTAGGTCATTTAACTTTCAAATCCAATGCATTGCAGGTAGATATTGATTTCGTCATAATTCGGTATTCTTTTTAAAAAATCAATCCAAAAACTTTGGACGTGTCAACAAAATATAATAAAGGCATGATTTTAAGAAAACCAAAATCTAAATATTTGTTTCTTCAAAATAATATTTCAAATATTTTTGAATTATTTTGTAGTAGGTGGACCTATATATGGAAGACAAGTGGTATCATCTTGATAAAGCTATCTTCGGTTTCAAGTATACCAACTAAATGCGATGGGACTGAACTCGTTGAATTATATTCGTTAAAGAACTCAAATGTTATACTCATGTTCCTGTACTGTATTATAATTTAATACGACTCGAATATTGAATCCAACATCGAAAAATAAGTACTCCCGTGTTCGACAAACCCGTGGTAGTGCTCTATGGTTCAAATAACGCGGTCAGTATTGGATGATCTCATAAATCTGGTTACGGCAATTGGATATAGGCTCCTGTCTAACACGAACTCAATCCCGTGGGCTTCCAGCGCTCTTCCCCGCAAGGGAACTCGCGTACGGGACGGAGTGAAGAAATGTATATCATGTTTGGAAATAAATAGGACAGGACAGAAATGTTAAAGATGCGATTGATGCTTCTCAATATGCGGAGAGGGTTTTGACATCGGGCGGAACATTTGCCCTCAGCTTGTTACGGATATCCGTGTAAATATGCAATGGTGTCGTTTTACAGAGCGTTCCATCCGCTGTGGTTCCGGTGCATATTTACGGACGGGGACCGGACGTCTAACCACTTGGAAAAAAACCCCTAAAGTTCGCGATAAAAGTTTTAACTAAATCATAAAACTTTCACTGAATCCTATTAAACCAATTACTTACTTCACATCCATACTTCACAATTCAACGTGGTTTCAAATTATCAACAAGGGAAGGATTTAATTAAGAATTGTTTTTCCTATTAGTATAATTCGTCCCTAATTTGCCATAGTGACCAATCGGACTTTTTTCAATTTTAAGTTTTCCCGCCCATTAGTACATTCAGGAAGAGACCTACCATTGTATCTAATCCACATGCATGTATTCCTTATAGTTTTGGAGATAGAGCATGCATTCAAATGACGAATGCTCTAACTGGCTATTTTTGTAATTTGGCAAAGTGACCAATACCGCATTGGTCACTATGCCAACTTAATTCGGGATTGGTCACTATGGCAAATTAGGGACGAATTCTAATGTTTAATTAGTCTGCACAGCTGCTAAGTCACTATTGTAATGGAGAGTAAAATATTTACTTATAGGTCATGTGATTTGTTTACACTTTGTGTGACCTTTAGAGGACCGGGTGATTTCCCGCCGGGCAAAAGTGTATGTATTTTTATGCAGAATTTGTACATTTTGTACATAATATCAAGATTCATTTTATATTTTCAGATGAATAAGACTTTAGATGTAACGTTATAATGCCTTATTAAAAATAAATCAAATTAAGAATGTTTTTGCTGATATCTCAAAATATTTGATTCAATGGATTCTTGTCATAGACCAGTGTACATTTGATGGTTTCTTGTCATAGACCAGTGTGCATTTGATGGTTTCTTGTCATAGACCAGTGTACATTTGATGGTTTTTTGTCATAGACCAGTGTACATTTGATGGATTCTTGTCATAGGCCAGTGTACATTTGATGGTTTCTTGTCATAGACCAGTGTACATTTGATGGTTTCTTGTCATAGACCAGTGTACATTTGATGGTTTCTTGTCATAGACCAGTGTACATTTGATGGATTCTTGTCATAGACCAGTGTACATTAATGGATTCTTGTCATAGACCAGTGTACATTTGATGGTTTCTTGTCACAGACCAGTGTACATTTGATGGTTTCTTGTCATAGACCAGTGTGCATTTGATGGTTTCTTGTCATAGACCAGTGTACATTTGATGGTTTCTTGTCATAGACCAGTGTACATTTGATGGATTCTTGTCATAGACCAGTGTACATTTGATGGTTTCTTGTCATAGACCAGTGTACATTTGATGGTTTCTTGTCATAGACCAGTGTACATTTGATGGTTTCTTGTCATAGACCAGTGTACATTTGATGGATTCTTGTCATAGACCAGTGTACATTTGATGGATTCTTGTCATAGACCAGTGTACATTTGATGGTTTCTTGTCATAGACCAGTGTGCATTTGATGGTTTCTTGTCATAGACCAGTGTACATTTGATGGTTTCTTGTCATAGACCAGTGTACATTTGATGGTTTCTTGTCATAGACCAGTGTACATTTGATGGATTATTGTCATAGACCAGTGTACATTTGATGGTTTCTTGTCATAGACCAGTGTACATTTGATGGATTCTTGTCATAGACCAGTGTACATTTGATGGATTCTTGTCATAGACCAGTGTACATTTGATGGATTCTTGTCATAGACCAGTGTACATTTGATGGTTTCTTGTCATAGACCAGTGTACATTTGATGGTTTCTTGTCATAGACCAGTGTACATTAAATGGATTCTTGTCATAGACCAGTGTACATTTGATGGATTCTTGTCATAGACCAGTGTACATTTGATGGTTTCTTGTCATAGACCAGTGTACATTTGATGGATTCTTGTCATAGACCAGTGTACATTTGATGGATTCTTGTCATAGACCAGTGTACATTTGATGGTTTCTTGTCACAGACCAGTGTACATTTGATGGTTTCTTGTCATAGACCAGTGTGCATTTGATGGTTTCTTGTCATAGACCAGTGTACATTTGATGGTTTCTTGTCATAGACCAGTGTACATTTGATGGATTCTTGTCATAGGCCAGTGTACATTTGATGGTTTCTTGTCATAGACCAGTGTACATTTGATGGATTCTTGTCATAGACCAGTGTGCATTTGATGGTTTCTTGTCATAGACCAGTGTACATTTGATGGTTTCTTGTCATAGACCAGTGTACATTTGATGGATTCTTGTCATAGACCAGTGTACATTTGATGGTTTCTTGTCATAGACCAGTGTACATTTGATGGTTTCTTGTCATAGACCAGTGTACATTTGATGGTTTCTTGTCATAGACCAGTGTACATTTGATGGATTCTTGTCATAGACCAGTGTACATTTGATGGATTCTTGTCATAGACCAGTGTACATTTGATGGTTTCTTGTCATAGACCAGTGTACATTTGATGGTTTCTTGTCATAGACCAGTGTACATTTGATGGTTTCTTGTCATAGACCAGTGTACATTTGATGGTTTCTTGTCATAGACCAGTGTACATTTGATGGTTTCTTGTCATAGACCAGTGTACATTTGATGGTTTCTTGTCATAGACCAGTGTACATTTGATGGATTCTTGTCATAGACCAGTGTACATTTGATGGATTCTTGTCATAGACCAGTGTACATTTGATGGATTCTTGTCATAGACCAGTGTACATTTGATGGTTTCTTGTCATAGACCAGTGTACATTTGATGGTTTCTTGTCATAGACCAGTGTACATTAAATGGATTCTTGTCATAGACCAGTGTACATTTGATGGATTCTTGTCATAGACCAGTGTACATTTGATGGTTTCTTGTCATAGACCAGTGTACATTTGATGGATTCTTGTCATAGACCAGTGTACATTTGATGGATTCTTGTCATAGACCAGTGTACATTTGATGGTTTCTTGTCACAGACCAGTGTACATTTGATGGTTTCTTGTCATAGACCAGTGTGCATTTGATGGTTTCTTGTCATAGACCAGTGTACATTTGATGGTTTCTTGTCATAGACCAGTGTACATTTGATGGATTCTTGTCATAGGCCAGTGTACATTTGATGGTTTCTTGTCATAGACCAGTGTACATTTGATGGATTCTTGTCATAGACCAGTGTACATTTGATGGTTTCTTGTCATAGACCAGTGTGCATTTGATTGTTTCTTGTCATAGACCAGTGTACATTTGATGGTTTCTTGTCATAGACCAGTGTACATTTGATGGTTTCTTGTCATAGACCAGTGTACATTTGATGGATTCTTGTCATAGACCAGTGTACATTAATGGATTCTTGTCACAGACCAGTGTACATTTGATGGTTTCTTGTCACAGACCAGTGTACATTTGATGGTTTCTTGTCATAGACCAGTGTACATTTGATGGTTTCTTGTCATAGACCAGTGTACATTTGATGGATTCTTGTCATAGACCAGTGTACATTTGATGGATTCTTGTCATAGACCAGTGTACATTTGATGGTTTCTTGTCATAGACCAGTGTACATTTGATGGATTCTTGTCATAGACCAGTGTACATTTGATGGATTCTTGTCATAGACCAGTGTACATTTGATGGTTTCTTGTCATAGACCAGTGTACATTTGATGGTTTCTTGTCATAGACCAGTGTACATTTGATGGATTCTTGTCACAGACCAGTGTACATTTGATGGTTTCTTGTCACAGACCAGTGTACATTTGATGGTGTCTTGTCATAGACCAGTGTACATTTGATGGATTCTTGTCACAGACCAGTGTACATTTGATGGATTCTTGTCACAGACCAGTGTACATTTGATGGTTTCTTGTCACAGACCAGTGTACATTTGATGGTTTCTTGTCATAGACCAATGTACATTTGATGGTTTCTTGTCATAGACCAGTGTGCATTTGATGGTTTCTTGTCATAGACCAGTGTACATTTGATGGTTTCTTGTCATAGACCAGTGTGCATTTGATGGTTTCTTGTCACAGACCAGTGTACATTTGATGGTTTCTTGTCATAGACCAGTGTACATTTGATGGTTTCTTGTCACAGACCAGTGTACATTTGATGGTTTCTTGTCACAGACCAGTGTACATTTGATGGTTTCTTGTCATAGACCAGTGTACATTTGATGGTTTCTTGTCATAGACCAGTGTACATTTGATGGTTTCTTGTCATAGACCAGTGTACATTTGATGGTTTCTTGTCATAGACCAGTGTACATTTGATGGATTCTTGTCATAGACCAGTGTACATTTGATGGATTCTTGTCATAGACCAGTGTGCATTTGATGGTTTCTTGTCATAGACCAGTGTACATTTGATGGTTTCTTGTCATAGACCAGTGTGCATTTGATGGTTTCTTGTCATAGACCAGTGTGCATTTGATGGTTTCTTGTCATAGACCAGTGTGCATTTGATGGTTTCTTGTCATAGACCAGTGTACATTTGATGGATTCTTGTCATAGACCAGTGTACATTTGATGGATTTTTGTCATAGACCAGTGTACATTTTGATGGATTCTTGTCATAGACCAGTGTACATTTGATGGTTTCTTGTCATAGACCAGTGTACATTTGATGGTTTCTTGTCATAGACCAGTGTACATTTGATGGATTCTTGTCATAGACCAGTGTACATTTGATGGATTCTTGTCATAGACCAGTGTACATTTGATGGTTTCTTGTCATAGACCAGTGTACATTTGATGGATTCTTGTCATAGACCAGTGTACATTTGATGGTTTCTTGTCATAGACCAGTGTACATTTGATGGTTTCTTGTCACAGACCAGTGTACATTTGATGGTTTCTTGTCACAGACCAGTGTACATTTGATGGTTTCTTGTCACAGACCAGTGTACATTTGATGGTTTCTTGTCACAGACCAGTGTACATTTGATGGTTTCTTGTCATAGACCAGTGTACATTTGATGGTTTCTTGTCACAGACCAGTGTACATTTGATGGTTTCTTGTCATAGACCAGTGTACATTTGATGGTTTCTTGTCACAGACCAGTGTACATTTGATGGTTTCTTGTCATAGACCAGTGTACATTTGATGGTTTCTTGTCATAGACCAGTGTGCATTTGATGGTTTCTTGTCATAGACCAGTGTACATTTGATGGTTTCTTGTCATAGACCAGTGTGCATTTGATGGTTTCTTGTCACAGACCAGTGTACATTTGATGGATTCTTGTCATAGACCAGTGTGCATTTGATGGTTTCTTGTCACAGACCAGTGTACATTTGATGGTTTCTTGTCACAGACCAGTGTACATTTGATGGTTTCTTGTCATAGACCAGTGTGCATTTGATGGTTTCTTGTCATAGACCAGTGTACATTTGATGGTTTCTTGTCATAGACCAGTGTGCATTTGATGGTTTCTTGTCACAGACCAGTGTACATTTGATGGATTCTTGTCATAGACCAGTGTACATTTGATGGTTTCTTGTCACAGACCAGTGTACATTTGATGGTTTCTTGTCACAGACCAGTGTACATTTGATGGTTTCTTGTCATAGACCAGTGTACATTTGATGGTTTCTTGTCACAGACCAGTGTACATTTGATGGTTTCTTGTCATAGACGAGTGTACATTTGATGGTTTCTTGTCACAGACCAGTGTACATTTGATGGTTTCTTGTCATAGACCAGTGTACATTTGATGGTTTCTTGTCATAGACCAGTGTACATTTGATGGTTTCTTGTCATAGACCAGTGTACATTTGATGGTTTCTTGTCATAGACCAGTGTACATTTGATGGATTCTTGTCATAGACCAGTGTACATTTGATGGTTTCTTGTCATAGACCAGTGTACATTTGATGGTTTCTTGTCATAGACCAGTGTGCATTTGATGGTTTCTTGTCATAGACCAGTGTACATTTGATGGTTTCTTGTCATAGACCAGTGTGCATTTGATGGATTCTTGTCATAGACCAGTGTACATTTGATGGATTCTTGTCATAGACCAGTGTACATTTGATGGATTCTTGTCATAGACCAGTGTACATTTGATGGTTTCTTGTCATAGACCAGTGTACATTTGATGGATTCTTGTCATAGACCAGTGTACATTTGATGGTTTCTTGTCATAGACCAGTGTACATTTGATGGTTTCTTGTCATAGACCAGTGTACATTTGGAGTGTCGTGGCCGAGCGGTCTAGCGCACCGAACTCAAGTTCTGGTGTTGCCAGCAGCAGGGTGTGGGTTCGAGCCCCGGTCGTGACACTTGTATCCTTGAGCAAGGTACTTAACCATAATTGCTTCGTCCTTCGGATGGGACGTAAAGCCGTAGGTCCCGTGTGTTGTATAATGCACGAAAAGTGGATTGTCGTGGCCGAGTGGTCTAGCGCACTGAACTCAAGTTCTGGTGTTGCCAGCAGCAGAGTGTGGGTTCGAGCCCCGGCCGTGACACCTGTGTCCTTGAGCAAGACACTTAACCATAATTGCTTCTCTCCACCCAGGGGTTAAATGGTTACCTGTGAAGGCAGAGATGGTTTGCTCTCTATGCGCTAGAAATGGCAGCAATTGAGCTGTATACTCCCCAGGGAGCTGAGATGGTTTCAGGAATGATTTATGAGCCTTATGAGCCTTATGAGCAGGGATAATAATATAATGCGCCTTGAGCGCCACTTAGTTGGTGGATACGTGCGCTATATAAATCTATACATTATTATTATTATTATTATTCTTGTCATAGACCAGTGTACATTTTGTGCCCGGCGCAATTTGACCTTTGGTGATGTCATAGATCACTATCGTTTATACCGCGGAGGATTGTTCGAACAACCAGTAATATTGTGAGGAAATTGTGTAGCTCAAAACCTATTATCAATTATAACAAAAACTTAATTATAATATCTCAGCAACGTAGCAAATTTAGTTCAATTCAGTATATTTTCCCACTTAGTCAGTACACTTACAAAAACATGTTTAGGTAAAGAAATATAATGAAAGTGACTTCGTGGTGGAGGTTTCCAAAACCAAGCCTGTCTTGTGGAAAACTCCGAACTTGTTTTTTTTATATTTTAAATTTAGAGTATTGGGGGTGTGATGGGTATAACTGAACATCAAGTACAATCTAAGTTAGGCATACACATGCAGAGACACGAAACAAACACCGATCATACAAGGGTTTATACCGCTCAGTAGTTGAACAGCATCAAGGCATTCATGTAAAATCATTCCTCTCTATAAGATACCGTACCTTCATGGCATGTATATTGTATAATGGGTTAAATGACTTCTGGCAAGCAGATAAGAAGATTTTATCCGAAATTAAAATGGAGTCAAGACCTTTTTATTTCTATTAAGTCACTTGTGTTTGCCAGTCTGCCCCATTCAGTGACGAACCGAATTCCCCTATTGGTCACAGAAATACCACTTAATATTAAGGAAAAAACAGTACAAACTGCACACAAATTTCATCGGGTCTTACAAAATGAGACTTAATGTAATTGTTACATTTGTGGATTTTTTCAGCTCAGAAAAACAAGCCTATTATCATCTTTAATTTGCTACCAAACTTAATGTCAATATCTAATTAAGACTTTTATTGGGTTAAATCAAGTGACAATTTTATTGATCTGCGGTGTGCAAAGTCATGACTAAAACCCTTACTACCCCAAATCCTTCAAAATCCTCCAAGGGGCATTTTTGGGGGACATTCAGCACTGTTAGAAACTGGTACTTTCGCCTCTTCAAATTGGGCAAAATTACTACCTGGCAAGAAGTACAGGCCATAAGTGCTGAATATGAAAGATCAACGAAAATGCATGGTGCATTTTGAAGGTAAGGGCAAATGCACTGATGGATTTTGGAGGATTCAGGAAGGTTGAATTCCTAGGGGGTTAGGGTTCTTAATAGGACCTGTAAAACAAAAGTAGCTGTGGCTACCTCAGACTCACTTTGTAAGATTGGACCACCAAATAAAAAAACAACATAAAGCATTAAATAAATCATCAATAATGTTAAGAGGTAGGTTTGTCAAAAGCTTTTCATTCATATTAGTAAATTTCATAATAAATGATTTAACTAATTATATGTAATATTTTAGATTTTTTAATCACGGCCTGTTGTAGTAAGATTACAATGTACAGTCCAATTCCCCTAACAGAAAAGTCGCCACTTTAAGCTTTATATCCTTTGAGATAGAATGACGGAAAATCACTCGTTACACGCCACAAAAAAGAACGAAAAAATAATAATAATGAAATATTACATTTTCGTTTAATTACCTTCAGTAGAATTTTCAAGGATAGTCTTCTAGAATAAAATGAACTACTAAAATAATCCGTAGTAACTAGAAAGTGGCAGTGCTATTTCATACCCCTAGCGAGTCGCCTCTTCAAAGCCACTTCGAGAATCTCATTTCGTTGAGAGCTTTACACAAAAACATATTTGTTCATGAATCGTGCATTTTGTACCAGGAACTGACGAATCATGCCCCTAGGAAATCTCGGCTTTCTTTGGCATGGTAGTTTAAGATGTATCGCCCGTGTTTGTCGCTTTCATGCCGGTAATTTCCGGCTCATATCCGTTACATGTTTTCGTCGGAACATTGTTTTTTACTTGAGGAAAGGGAACACAAACAATTTACGTTTCTCAAAATACGTTTCTCAAAGTATTCGTAAGAAGTATGGTTTTACAGAAAAATGCAAATGTGCAGAAATAAGTGTATAGTGTTAAACCAAGATTCTGAACATTGTTTTGAGAAATATCTCATTTCACAGTAGCCTGTTTAAAAAATTGCATTTTGCCAATGAAAACTATGGTAAAATAGCAAAAAACATGATATAGGCGACACATCTTCAAATAATTAGGTTAATGTGCGTGGACACAGCAGCTCTATCAATATGAGTACCAGAGAGCAGAGATTTCACGACCAAGGAATCAGCATAATCCGATACAAAAATCTCAACGGAATCGATTTTGTTCGAAGGATCAATACGATACGCCCATGCACTGCCCACGTACCAAAAGGTGTGACCTTTTCGATTCTTTATTTTCGCTTTGTAATTTTGTATCATATACTAGGTCGATTAACCTGAGGGTACACACAATGATATCTGCTCTTAGGTTCTAGTTTGTCATCACGGAGAAGGTAAAACTGATTTCCTGTTCGGGAACATATAGGTCTACCGTTATAAGTGAATGAAGGAAACACCGAACAACTGCCGCATGCACGTTATTAAAAATGGGGTCATTTTGAATTCGACACGCTCGGAAGACGTGTCTTAAAAAGTATTTTTTATAACCTTGTTTTTTTAACAAGAATGTTTTTGAAACGGTATTTTCCCTTGAAATAACTCACGTTCGTACTGTGAGAACAATTATACCAGCGCCAGTGGGCTACATGCCTAATTAAAAAATATCACCCATAACTATATCCCGTTACTTTGCTCACTACATGAACACTTTCTCAGCTCTTTGTAATCTTATAGAAGACTAGCTTTGATTGAAGTCACGGCTGCCCAGAAAGCTATTGAGAATCAGAGACATTTGTTGATTAATTCTTAGAGGACAACCGATAAAGGAATCCTTACATTAATCAAGGATGTATGGTATCAAAGAAGGTACAGGTAAACATACTGACCTTTAACAGACATGGGATTCGATGTTTTTTTGGAATGTTTAATTTCATTTTTATAATTTGTGCAGCTGGACAGAACAATGCTACAACTGAAATTCGTGCATATACATTCAAATCACACTTAAAGGGCACGATCCGAGCAGACTTTCAACAGGGCATGGAATCAGTGTCTTAGTTTAAGATGAACACAGCGACTGAAAATAACTGGCTCATTTATGCAACAGCAACTTTAAATATTTTCAATCACTAATTATTTTAATCTAAAACCAGCACTCCGATTCCTAGCCTTGTTGATCGTGACGACATTGTCCCTTCAAACAAATCCTCCACAGCCTTGAACTACTATTATACAGAAAGACTTTGTTTCTGATTTAATTCTGTAATTAAAAAAAAATGCCATTAGAAAAGAGTGTCGTAAGTACCTTTTTAAAACAGCTTATAGAAGATAATGGTAATTATATACTGCAGAAAACAACAATCGTATACGGGTTACTGCGTGCGCCTTGACTAAAGGCTATGTATTCGGATGATCTAAAACCATAGGTATCACATAGCAATCAATCAGCATTACTCTGTCTCCGTTACTTGGATACTTCTCATTCGTCTTGAGAGGATTTCAGCTGCCCGTGAGATGCCGCAAGGTGCAAAAAGCACAGTGTATATGTAGGTGAGAAAAGTACAGCGTTGGTGGCAGATAGTATTATTTACGTTTGTTTAATATATATTCCCTGTGACAAAGGATAGTGCCCTGTGGAACTTCTGATACTTGTATTCAGTGAGTATCAACTTCAGTGAAAAAAACGGTAGTTTATAATTTGCTTGGAGCAAGTTTGTCATAATTAAGGCTGCCAGATCATTGTGTCATTGGATGATGAGCCTTTCCGTTGGAGGTCTTTAACCCTATATCTTAAGATAGGCATGCGGCTATACTGAATGTTCTCGAACCCTTTTCAATATGTACACTCTAAACAAAAAATTTCATGATTATCTGGGGGATTTTCCCCACGCGACCAATAAAATATATCTGTCTATATTTATCGTTCTAAACATTCAAGTTATCTGAAAATTGTACTGATGTGTATTTTTTGCAAACGATTTGCCAGTCCAAAACACCTGCAACTTTGTAATTAGTATCCTCATTTCTCGAGTAATTTGACCTTAGCAAAAAAATTCTGAAAGACTAACTGCTCTCAGTGATTAAATTAACATTGGCTGGAATGAAAAGATTACTACAGCTGTTTTGTTACATTAGAGTGCCTTCAAATTTAATTTCAAAATCGTTTTGAATACATACAATTATTTTATCTCAAGAGTCCTTGCGTCAACAAGACCGTAGAGACAGATAAACATAAAAAAACCGTGCCATGTGCCGACCGAAAACGACAGGTTCGTCTTAAAAGATAAACATTTCTGGTGAATTCCCATTGTTTTATAAATAATGGCACATTCTTCGGATATTTCACGTTTTTAATGTTGCCAAGTTGGGGTTCCCCGAAAGTACAAAGGTGAACTTTTATTTTGAAAAACTGTTATTCGTGAGCGTGAGGAGGGCCTTCACTGCAAAAACTGTGGTATTAAAAAGTACACAAATGGTGTTTATTCTAGGCAACTCGCACAATATAAACACCATGGAAAAATAAAGTTGACCCACTAGTGTTATTTTAACACCTCAGTTTTTGCAGTGTATACATTGTTTAAACTAGTGAAAGTACATAATTGGTTTCATGTGTTGATAAAACTGATTCTATAAGTTAGCATATGCTTGCTTTCTTTGAATCAAGATATACATCAAACACTAACCAGTGAAAGTTGCAGCTCAATGCGAAGTCATGAGAAAAGTGTGAAAATGCATTCACAGTTTTACAAAAAAATGTAAATGTGCATTGTTGTTCATGTTTCTTTGAAATGAGAGCTCTTAAGATGGGAATGTGTTCAGAATGATTGGTACCTTTACCAACTTCCATCTTGTTTCTCTTCAATACAAATCCACGTAACCAAACCGAGGCTGGAAGGGAAAATAGTCTGGTTCCTTTTCATGCATTGAGAGTTTGCCCTATAATCTTACTTGCGTATACAGGGAACCTGACAAAGATGGCCGATAGACTAGCTTCAGTCAATCAGCGGTCACATCCAATCCAGTTAGTATAGAGGTCAGTGAAGTCAACCCCTCCTCCAGAAAACGTTTCCCTAAATCTATAATCTATAGGCCCCTATGACAATATCGCCAAGCACACAGAATGCACAGACTTATAGTTTGATTGGGGTTGTACATTAATTGTGGGTCGAATTTTTATTTGATTGAATTAGTTTTGCATCCCCTAGGCAATGAAAGTCTAAATATTTTTGTACAGAACTAGGTCGACCCTAGATTTCAAATTGAGTAGTGTAACAGTATTCTTTTCGCTACGTTTTTTAATCTGACATTATAGATGATACGTTAATGTGAGCTATTGGATTGGCAATATAAACAAATAAATTGTCGAATTGAGTATTGAAAACGATGGAAGACGACTGCATCAATCTTCTCCAGACACAATGTTATAAAAGGCGCTGTCACACACTTTCAAGACAAGTAAAATAATGTTCAGTTCACATTTTGGAATGAGTACTATTAAATTCCACGTTATGGCCCTGTCACACTGTTGCTTATCGTACTAGCGTATGCCAGCGTATGAAAATTATCACTCATACGCTGGCATACGCTGGCATACGCTGAGGCAGAAATAAATTTTTAAGCATGCTTAAAAATTTTGTGCGTATGCGGACGTATGGTTAATACGCTAAGCATACGCTAGACATACGCTGAATATTAATACGCTAGAGGTACGATATAGGTACGTTACTCATAGGTCGAGTACGCTGGACATAAGTTGCCATACGTTGTGGATCATGGAAAGGCCGCCGATTATATAGGCACTTTATCACGTGATAGGCGGATAGGCGGTACGCTGGGCATGCGCAGTTCATACGCTACTCATACGCTAGCCATACGCAGAGAACGCTGGCCATACGCTGGTCATACGCTGTTCATACGCTGTCAATACGCTTGCCATACGCTACTCATACGCTACTCATAGGTTCAATACGGTAAGTATACGCACAATTCTGTATTTTCAAGGGCTTTTTGTGCGTATGAAAATTATATTATGAATTTTCATACGCAACTCTTACGTTTCTCTCATAGTCATACGCAACAGTGTGACAGGGCCATTAGAATAAATGCGCAAATCTGAATCGCATGTTCACTCATTTCTCTTCAATGACACAACGTCATAAGATGATACTTTCACAAGATGGCCGTTTAGTTTATATCTTGGTTAAGAGACAGTTAGCAAACTCGAAGAAGCAGTTTTGCCAACATTGCCAATGCTGTACCTTCCCTTTAATGTATATCTTGATTCAAAGAGAGCAAGCATACTCATAGAAGCAGTTTTGCAAACATTACCAATGACATTACCTTGCCTTTAACAAGATTTTTAAAAGATGTTGTTCGCTATTCACTCGAGGAACGGAAAACAAATGTTATAAAATGACACATTTCTCTTATAAACCATGAGAAGCATTCCTTGACGCCCCAAAATTAATTTACGATTGGTCCCGTCATGAATTGAATATTACTAGATTATCAAATTGATTATCAAATTGAAGAATGATCAATTAAAAACTTAGTTTTCGTGAAGTAATGTTTTCAATTATTCCGTGTAAGAGAAAATAGGAATTGTTATCTCAAAAAAAATAAAAATAAAAATAAAAATAAAATAAATAAATAAATAAATAAATAAATAAATAAATAAATAAATAAATAAATAAATAAATAAATTAATTAATTTAAAAAATAAAAAAAATAAAAAATAAAAATAAAAATAATAATAATAATAATAATAAATAAATAAATAAATTTAAAAAAAAAAAATAATAAAAAAAATAAAAATAAAAATACTTTTTTTTACTTTTCCAAGGAAGACTTTATTTTAAAATTCCTTAAAGTAACAGCATATATACAAATATATACAAAAGTTAAAAGAATAATAAAGAAATACATTCAGTATCTTGACAGTAGTAAATTAAATATGGAAACCAGAGCAAATACTTTAAATAAGGAAGCCGTCCAACCAAGTTGCTACTGTCGGAAGCTGGATGCCCCAAAGGTAGCAACAAGGCATAGGACGAGGGAAAAAACCATTTACATTCAAATAAAACGATAAGGAGGGGAAAAGGGGGGTTTGAGGGTAGGGGGGTAAGGGGAGGAGGAATGGGGCCCACTGGCGTCTGGATGTGGACACATCGTGTCCACTGCCAGTAAGGTCCCGAGTGGGAAAGTTCAAGCCGGTGATAAAAAACACCACGTCCCGCCTGGGGGGCGGCGACTACCCACGCACCGGTGACCTGGGGAGGGAAGGAAGGGAAGGGAAAATAAAACTAAAATATACCAATCCGATTAAACAAATTTTAGGATGATTAAAGGAATACGATAATAAACCAGAAATCCAAAACAAAAAAAAGAGGGAGGGGAAAAGAGGGGGGGGGGAGCTTAGGGTGGGGGGGTAAGGTCCCAAGTGGAAAACATTCAAGCCACCGGGGTGGGCGGTGGTAAAAACACCACATCCCGCCTGGGGGGAGGCGACTACCCACGCACCGGTGACCTGGGAGGGAAGGAAGGGAAGGGGGGAAAAATATTTAAAAAAATAATAAAACATAAAACATGTAACAGTTTTTGTCGTTTTCTATAAAAAAGAAATAAAATGTTAAAACCACTGTGATGAAACAGGTTAGTTTTGTAGTGAGATACTTAATTTAATGTACTTTACCAGATACCAATGTTGTATATTCCCGTCAATTCTGGACTTTGTTTACTTTTTACCTGTTTTACTTATTATAGGAAAAATGCTTTAAAGTTACTGATTTCACAAAATTATCTTGAGAAGCATGTTCTTACAGCAAATATGAATGAATTTGTTTACTGTTTAACCAAGACTCTGACGACTATTTTGTGAAATATCATTTCAAAGTATTGTTTTCCTTTCTAAAAGAAACATTATCAATGTTCCAATGAAAACAAAAATGTCCAGACATTGCATGTCGGTATAAAGAGATAAACACATGCGATACATCTGTTTTTATTTCTGTTTTAGCAGTACATAAAGTGTTAAGGAGGACCCTTCGTTCATTTATTTGTATTATTACCGGTATTTTTTTTTAACATTGGGGGTGATTATAAGGATTTAATCATAATAACTGGCGATACATCTGTTTTATTTCTGTTTTAGCAGTACATAAAGTGTTAAGGAGGACCCTTCGTTCATTTATTTGTATTATTATTTTTTTTAAACTTTGGGGGTGATTATAAGGATTTATTCATAATAACAACGTTTGGATTCTTAATTGTCTCATGTGATAAAGAGGAAGGGTGCATTTAGGAATGTGTCCTCATTAAAATCCAACACAAAGGGTTGATCGAAAGCTGTAACGATAAGGCTTCTATATAATGAGGGGAGAGACCTTAATGTGTCCAAAAATATGCCAAGAACTCAAGGATTTATTAACCAAAATGTGAAGACTGGGACGAATTATAGTAATTATACGAAGGCATATACGTCTAGCTCACCTTACTTGCTTTTCCGCTTGCATGTCAAACATTAATAGTGCTTGCATGACACTAATAGGCTTACTGTCTCAAAACATCCCCATTGCACGCAACATTTAACCCTCCTACAATCAGTGCAATTTTTGAAACAACCCATTCAGGCCACTCCAAGCCATTAGCTGTTGCCAGTGGCCTCCATACTAATATGTTCAAACATTTACAGTGGCCTTGGGTGGCACACAGTTGATTTTGTAAGATTACTTGGAAAGGACAGCAGGCTTGTACATGTATGTACTGAAAGTTGCTAAAGAACAGAATTTAGTGGATCGGAGTGGCCTCTTATTAATGAGTGCAAAGGAGCATATATGCCCTTTATAAAACACACATGCGGAAACAATGATAATGTCAAAACTGCAGGTTGATAATTCAACTTTGTTGAGGACTACTCACTATTTCTTTCAGTTTCACAACAGGCAATATATCAGCAATAATGCCCCCTCACTAATAAATCCCTCTCACTAATGAATCCCTCTCACTAATGAATCCCCTTGCAAAAAATGTAGGCCCTGTCAGGGAATAATAAGTGCAATGCAACTTATGCAAATTGATAATTTTGTTTCAACATTTCGACCCGTTTTAAACGTAATCTCGAAATTGTAAGGCATTATTTGTTTGACAAGTGAATGAATACATTGTACCGACATCGTGCATGGCAGTCAATGTCCCTGAATTCTTCGAAATGACTGGAGGACTTTTCAGGCGTCTTCTGGTCCTACCGTAGTGGATGGATCCTCCAATATTTCAGAATTTTTTTAAACAAAGACTTGCTATTTTCTTTTGCAGAAAACAGTAATGTATCTGGGGTGTAACTTATTATATGGATTCATAAAAACAAATGTTCTATAGTTATCACACAGCGGCGTAGCCAGGACTTTTTCAGTGTGGGGGGGGGGGGGGGGGGCGGGCATTGCTTTTCAGTGGGGGGCCCAGCAGGGGTATTGGTTTTTTCCCTTTTCTTTTTCTTTTCTGGTTTTTCGGTCACTACGAGGACTTTTCGTGGGGGGAACCGGGGGGGGGGGGCACTGGACAGTTGTGGCGGGCACGGGCCCGGGCCCGCCCCCAGGCCCCCGTTCTCCCAGCCCCCCCCCCCCGTGGCTATGCTGCTGTTCTCACACAATAGGGCCTACCACCACAACTACTGTGAATAAAGTTCAAGGTTTGCCGCCAAAATCGAAGCAGTCTCCCAGGGATCCCCATCTTCCCATTATGAACATATTTTTAATAATTCCCATGCAGCACAATTGAACCATTCAGGCATTTGGTAAAATCATGGTCTACCTGAACTATTTGCATATTATACAATTATGTAAATAAAAAATATATATCTATACACAAAACTTACTTTACAGTTATTAATTATTACCTTAATATGTGTAGATATTCAAGATGATATCTGCTGTATAGGTTGCTAAAAGTTTTGAGTCTTCGTTGGTAATTCCTTAGCAACACATCTCACATTGATATTTTTAGAAATATCCAGTTGAAAGCAGAGGTCGAGGAGGCGGACCGACGATTCTCTCTACAAAACAATCTTACAACCTCAGGAATTTTGCCAGCTGCCTCCATCCATTCGGCAAGGACCGTGCAAGTTATGACGGCAAGCCCGCCAAACTCGTCGGCACCCCGACTGAACAATGCGCAATTGCACGATTGCAAGTGTACCGTATCTCATCCACAAACGTCTCATCCACGCGAATGGAAGGCATGAACAAAATGCAGCTCAGCTGCAGCATGCAGGCGACGCTAGGAGGATATAATCAACAGTGGAGGGCGTTTAGCGAAGTGTTGCTGGAGAGATCAGTGGTTGCCATGCGCAATGTAGCTCTCGGGTTGATTTGTTTGCATTCAGACAGTAACTGTCATTTTGGTATACACTATAGACCATTATGCGAACGTATAATTCATATGATAAAAAAGGAATTTGGAATTAGCTTTCCATTAAAAAAAGTAATAAAATATTTAAAAAAAATAATCCACGGCCGTGTATTCCTATTATTCAGTGATTTAATTTTGTAATTCAAAAAGAGTAAATACATAATAGTACACAATAATAATAATAATTAACAAAAAAAATAAAAAATAAATAAATAAATAAAAACATAATAATTCCGGCAATACATAGAATCTAATTAGGTCTTTGTCATTGAGAGGCGAGAATTTATTAATTCCACTGAAGGGAAACAACATGATCCACTTACGTTATTAAAAATCACCCTCCTGATATTACCCTTGCAAAGAAACCCCTCATTGAACAAAATCACCTCAGTTTTTGCCAAAAATTGCACTGAAATAAAATATCAGTGATGTTGTTCGCATTTGTGGATCCAGGGAGGGGGCGAAAGGGAGCCATGTGCCCCTTCGTATCGTAATGCACGTAAATTTACCATACATATTTTACAGTATGACCCACTTTTTCGTAAGAGAGGCCATTTGTTTTCCCCAGTGTACCTGTGGCTTTTTAAAATTTGAGACAAAGGGAAGAGTTCAGACAAAATGACAAAATTACAATATTTCACCTACTGTGATAATTATGGAATTTAGTTTCCTTGTGACATGATTATTTAACATCTCTAAAAAATAGGCAAAGGTCAAAGCCCCTCTTTAAGGGGTTCAATTCACCAAAGGGGGATGCCACGGCGTCTTTTTTTGAATACCATCATCACAGACAAAGATTTAAAAGGTAGCTCCACCCCCCCCACCCCCATCGCTTAGAATTCGGCTCCCTAATAAAAAAGATAAGGGTCTGTACAGAAAAAAGTGTCTCAAATAGCCCCTGAAAATCCTGCCTCCCCGTCAATGCGTCACCTCTACTACTCAGGCCCGTAGCCATGCTGTAATTGGGCCTTAAGGTGCAGAACAGCAGAACAGCAGAACAGCAGGGATACAATAATTGGGTTTGTTTGTTACAACGACTCCCCCAGAATTGTAAGTGTCGTCTGACATAGACAACAACAGAGGGCGCACAACTTGATGACTACAATCGAGTCGTCAACATGCACCGCACCGCAGCTGTAGCACATGACCGTGTACGGCGCGCCGCGCGCCATACGGTGTCAAACATCTTAATCACGTCGCCTAATTCAGAGCCAAATAATTGGCAAATACGTGTAGGGTATGTTTGCCCATGTGACTGCACCGATTGTTTTTGTTTTTTTTATGCAGAAAACAAGCATGACTAAAGATGTGATGAACACCTGATATGGTATGTATTGCAGTTATAAACCTATTTTTTGCGCTCTTTCCCAGCGCTATCCTATGGCCAACATAATAATAATAATTATTATTATTAATATATTAATAATAATAATAACTAGCCTAGATATATAATAATAATAAAGATTTTTAGCGCGCACATATCCACCCTGCTGGGCGCTCAAGGCGCGGAAACAAAGAAAAAACATGAATACAAACAATATACAATGATAGCATAGGGGAAAAAAATTATGTACCGAGATGTACATGTACCTAACAATGCAATTACAAATATACATCATCTTTGAAGAGTTGTGACATAAGATGAGTTTTAAGCATCGACTTAAATCTGGTTATACTATGACAAGATTTAAGTTTAGTTGGAAGATGATTCCAGAGTCTCGGAGCTGCGACAGAAAACGACCTATCACCCCAGTTCCGTTTTGAAGTTGGTTCCTTTAGGAGTGACATGTTGCTGGAGTGCAAATTGCGTGATGGAGTGTAGACTTTAAGCAGTTCAGAAATATAAATTGGAGCAATGTTATTAAAAGATTTGTGAACAATTAGCATAAGTTTAAAAACAATTCTCTGTGAAACAGGAAGCCAGTGCAGTTCTTTCAAAATTGGCGTGATATGGCATAACTTTCTGGACAAAGTCACAACACGAGCTGCTGTGTTTTGTATGTGCTGAAGACGAGATATTTGATTCTGCGGGAGACCGTAAAGGAGAGCATTCCCGTTATCGAGCCGTGATGTGACAAACGCATGTATAATTTGTTCAGCAGCACTTTTATTCAAGTATTTCCTAATTCGGCTTATATTTCTGATATGAAATGATGATATGCGAACAATGTTGGAGATATGTGGTTTTAAAGTCATTGTCGAGTCAAATATAACACCCAAATTACGTGCATGTAATGAGGGGGTTATCTGCGAGTCACCAATTGTAATAAATAAATGGAAGAGAAACTTTAGACAATTGCTGACGTGATCCAAATAGAACAAATTCTGTTTTTTCATCGTTCAATTTCAGGAAGTTTTGTCTCATCCAAACAAACTCTAGGTGTTCGGGTTTGAGAAGTATGTAAAAGTCACAAGCAAACAAATAATACCATTGTTAACACAAAACATCAAAAAGAGCTTTATCTACATTTGATTTGAAATTGCGGTTTTTAGACAGTAAGTGAGAACAAATAAGGTCAGTACTAATTTTAAAAATGCCAAGTTAAAGCATCAACAGTTACATATATTTATTTACAGCAGAAGTTAGTTTGATCTTGACTTGTGGTCAAAATTGGATATAAAGCACACAGACATGATATTCGTTTGACAAATATGTTTAAAGGTTTATTTAAAGATGCAGGCTCGTCAATGCGCGACGGACAAAATCGTGCCACGAAAAGTCATCTTTGACTTTGCATTGGCTATCTCTTACTCGTTGAAGAAAGTGGCGTTTCTCATAACAAACGACAGAGAGCCAAGCGACATGCCCGTATCCGTAATTATGTTTTACGTTTACAATGGTTGTATTTGTTTAAATTCTGATGTTACGTTCTCTTACAAACCCGAACCCTTAGTGTTTGTAATCTGCAAACACAACAAGTCTAGTTATTGTTATTGTTGGACTGATATCGAGGATGATGTTGTGGTGGAAACTCTGCACCCTTGAGGATTATTTGGATGGTGAGCAGTATCTATGGGACCGTACTCAAGTTCTCTCAGCCCTATGTTCCCTCATCCCAAAATAGACCCTATGTTCCCTCAGCCCTATGTTCCCTCAGCCCTATGTTCATAGGGTTGAGGGAACATAGGGTTGAGGGAACATAGGGCCTAATTTGGATAATAAAAAAAAGTTAGGCATTGAGGGAACATAGGGCTGAGGGAACATAGGGCTGAGGGAACATAGGCATGACCCCGTATCTATGGCATATTCTACATACTACGGTGGTTAAGTTAACTAAACTAAGACACATCTACATTGTGTAGTGTTTCAGCAATGACTGAATAATCCATCATCCATGTACATAGTTTCTTCCAGTTGCAGCTATGGTGATATACTGTGCATTGTTACTGTATAAACAAATACAAATACTGTATCTGGACAATATAATCCCCTTTTTATCATTATATTCAGGCCAGCCTAATTGTAAGAAACAGAAAAAAAATTGTTCAAAAATTTTGCATAAGCCTTTTTCTTGTTTCATTTTGTTGTGCATCATAACAAGTTATCCCTATTGTGTAGTTTCCATCAAGCAGGAAAAAACTGTTAGTTTTTCGATTCATAAAGCAAAAATGTGTGTCTCATTCCTGAGCATGTTATGATTGTTATTTGCACTATTTAGCATTCGGAATACGGGGTTGACAACAAATGTGTAAAAAATGCACCCAGTGTTCATAGTCTAATTAGACTTTCCACACTATGTATGTAACATTTCATTAGTTCTTTATCATTAATGACAATAGTACTTGAAGATTGTTTTGTTTGTAGTACAGAAGTACAAGTGAGTATGTTCTTTGAAGAATACGTTTTAATAAAGACCGATGGTCACATATTTCAGACAAGTATGTTCTTTGAACAATACATTTTAATAAAGACTGATGGTCACATATTTCAGACAAGTATGTTCTTTGAACAATACATTTTAATAAAGAACGATGGTCACATATTTCTTACCAGAGTGTTGCCATATCTTTAAAAGTTTGTACAACTGCAGGGAGTATGTATAATATTTTGTTGGAAATGAAAGTTGGGTTGGGAACAGAGAATAGAAATGCCTTAAACGCTATAGTTATTTACATAAAACATATAACATGTTTACTCCAAATAAATTCACACACATTTTTTTCGGCATATATCCTTTAATTCATTCATTAATGTGATTGTTTCCCCTTAAAAAATACCAAAAGTTAAGTTGAATAGGTCGTATCAAAAAAATGAATCAAGTTGATCGTAACTTCAGTTTCTTTTTAAATCTGTCACTAGAGGGCACTATCACATAAGATGCCTTTTTGCGCAGAGAACAGCACCTTTATGAGAACAAAAATTTCGTTTCACAAAGCAATTTTTTTACAATTAAAAATTAAGAGTTTTGGTATTTCTGAAATTTAAAAGTTATGTGAACCTCGCAATGCTTTATTTTCTTGCAGAAAAGAGTTTGAAGTAACAAAACAGGATCAGTGTAAAACACATCAATTGGTCATTCTTCGCAGATGTGATTTGTATGACTTTTAATATTTCCGACAAACTGCAATCAGAAAAAGATCAACATTAGATCCATTCTGATCACACACCGAGACCCTCGTAATCATTGACGCTACGGACGTGACATACCCTGCCAAAGGCATTTTAGACCGGCAGTATCTATCTCAGTATCTCAGTATCTCAGTATCTATATCTCGGTATCTATATCACTATCTCAGTAAAGCCTGATCCTCTTTTACTCCATGTTCACAATTAAGCAATCAGAATACCATAAAGGTAAACAATTTCAAGCTGAACTTGACATGGGTGTGACAAGAAACTCTGAAGGCATCCACAGGCGTACGTCACATACGAGCGATCTACAGTACATGTGTGTGTACTAGTAATGTGTGAAGAGGATGTACACTGTACATGTACATGTACAATACATAGTTCTTAATGTGTTATAATGTAGGTCATCATGAATGTGCACTTTAACGTCCGGTTTTAACCAGAAGACGAGATCCAACTGGAGTCTTGTCTAGTGCAAAAGTTTTAGGAAACTCAAAGTTCTACAAGATGGTGTAAAAATTGTGATTGTATGATATTTACTTATTGAGATATGAATTTTTTAAATTTCCAACTTCCGGTTTGGACCGGAAGACATGGTCAAATTGGAATGACCTTTGTGCGGTGTTTGTACAGTTTTCCAAGATCTTTTTGATGATGTACAGATTGTTAAAATCCGTTGTGTAATTTTGGAGTTATGAATTTTTGAAATATTAAACTTTGATTTAATGTAATTCGACACCTGATGACGACATCGTGACGTCATTGTTTGAGTGCCGTCCTCATGTTGGAGTTCAAGTATATGCTGAGTTTCAAGGTTTAATTCAATTTCAATCTTGAGTTTTCTTTTGGAGAAGAGTTGGAGGGAAGAAGAAGAAGAAAAAGTAAAAAAAAAAATTAAAAAAAACTCGAACAAAAACAAGAGGTGTTCGGCTGAAGCCCGATACACATAATAATAATAATAATAATAATAATGTGGACTTATCCTCAATTTACCCTAAATGACGCACCTAAGGATAGATAATCAACTGGACAGTAACTTACAAATGAAATTAGATGTTTGGTGTTTCAGTTTGTTTCAGCGAAGGATTCTCTTGTAAAATGCTGAATTTCAATGCATGATCATATGCGTGGACGTCTTGAGCGCCGTTTTTTGAGACGCACAGAATTGTGGTCATCAAAAAAATTATGTTTGTATATAATGACTCACCCCCAAACTGTTAAAGTTTATGGGGGCACAGAAAATTTACCCAAGAAGAAAAACAGTTGAATCATGTTTTATCTTATTCCAGATGGTTATAAAATTGTTTTTAATCTTGAAAATAAAAATATTGTTTTAGATTTTTAAAATAAAATGATATAGTTTGGAGAAGCTCTCAAAATTTTTAATCAATATTCTTGAAAGGAATGAATTCTTGAATTCTTGAATGGAAGGTGGTGAACATTTTTGCAAAAAGTACTTCAAAACTGTAGAAATGCTGTTAACATTTTGTCAAATAAAAGATTTCTTTTCATAACCATGATATTAATTTTTTCAATAATTTTCCACTAGCATTACTGACGAAGTAAACACCAACGAATTAAGTAGTCTTCGTTTGCTTGTTCAATAAGGAATGTGTCCATTTTGAGGATCAGCATTTCTTTAAAAAATCATTGCATATATGTAAAGCATTCATATATTTTGGTTTCCACAGACAACAGCTCGTTGACAGCATAGAACAATAAAATCACAAATGTTCATGAAAAAGAATGAGGCCATGCACATCCCTTATGATCTAATAAAATCAGTGGTTAAACAACTTTTTCCACTTTCACAAGCACTAACTTTCCAGTAAATCATACAATTTCACTATGATTTTTATTTTTGTAACAAGCATGACTTAGATAAGTTTATGCAACCTGTAATATGCTATAGTTTTGTAAGTTTTCCGAGAAATGCTAAGCCAAAGGTTATTTCGGCGAATTATGTACGTGGACGTTATACATGTATGCCGCACATATCCACCCCTGTTCATCAGGCACATAAATCATTCCTGAAACCATATCAGCTCCCTGGGGAGTATACAGCTCAATTGCTGCCATTTCGGCGCATAGGGCTAATCAAACACAACAACCAACTCTGCCCTCACAGGTACCCATTTACTCCTGGGTGGAGAGAAGCAATTATGGTAAAGGGCCATTCTCCAGAAAGTGAGCCCAAAACATAAAAAAATAAACTATGTGTAGGCCAATCCTGTGATTATTTCCTTGTGACCAGTTATATGAATTTACTAATTCTTGAAAAAAATATTTAAAAATTCATTTTTTAAACAAAATGACAAAGTTTGTAAAAATAACATTTTTTCTGGGTTTTGGGGAAAATTTATGCTGTCCGTATTTTTTTCAAGTATTAAAGCCAAATGGATTTTTTTTTTTTTTTTTGTAGCTAAAACTAATTATTTTTAGTATTTTTAATTAGTTCAATGACTAAATTTTGAGTTGAAATTATATTTTGTAAAATAGAGGTTGACAAAATATTTCTTGCAAAATGCATGTCACACACGTAAATAAAACAGACAAAGTTTTTATATTAAAAAAAAAAAATCCCAAAATTAATTCCATACTTTTATATTAAAAATAAGTTTTATATCCCCTTTCATATTAGCTTTCAAAATAATAAATAAATTCTGTTAAATTTGGAAATGACCCAAATAATAGAGGTGTCACACACGCACATTGTGTTACGCGTGTGACTGTTACGTGTGTGACACAAAGAAAATACTGCAATGTACAACTACTTTGTTGTTAAAATATACCCATATGAAATGGAATAGTCCACTTAATCATGTACTCTAAATCATGCTTGTACAACATGGTAGCAAAACTTTCAACCAATCACAACACAGAAAGAGTAATTTTCGCAATACAGTTGGTGGTTTGGATTTTCAGTAGAAGTTTCCAGAACTTGTAGCCCAACGCTTAACGTGTACTTCAGTGTTATGATGTGAATAGTGTGGACCTTCAAATTCTACATACATGTAAACTGGAAGAGGTAAGATGTGTTTTTTTCTCATTACATTTGTTGGAAAACAACAAATAAAATTGTGCTAATGATTTTTGTAAACACAAATTATGACTAACGTTAACGTTAGGTTACTGCAAGACACAGAGTGACAATGTTTGTTGGCTCTAGGTTGCTTAGGGTTCATGTTCTGTATTGTTGATGTAGTGTATTTAATGTTTATACATGAATCTGAACCTATGGTACACAAAGTTTTTTGTGGAAATCTGTTTTCACTCAAGTTAGGCCTAATAATAATATCCAAAACACGGTGGGGGTAAAGGGCACGTCAGAGGCCTCAGGGCCTACTTGGCACGTGAGCATATATCATGCGGTTTAATCGTGATGTCAAAATTTGCAGTGAATGTTGAATATTGGTAAAATTCTAAAATTATAAGAAAAAAAAAAAAAAGGAAAAATTACCAAGTGAAGTTAAATCTATAGGCCCAAATATTTCATTGACAGTTCACCCAAAAGTGTTAACGTATGCATTCAGTTGTTTATATTTAAAAAATAATTTTACCAAAGTACAGTGTACAAACCACCATCCATTAACAAACATTTTGTTGTATTTAAAACATAGCTCTAACTGAATCCTGTGTTAAATACATTTTTATTTAATGTGATGATTTCTGATTATAAAGAAGGGGGTTATTATGGCAAAGTAGAAGAATGAACCCCATGTGTTGCTATTTACCATTTGATACAAAATCATCCAGCTGTTAAAATCCACATTTTCAATATCGTACATGTGGAACTTACTTGATCTGAGTTTGGTTTTAAACAAACTGCTTTTCAATCTACATGGAGGCAAAATCTTGAGGTAAAATGAGAACTTTCAATAAAGTGTCTTTTTGCTTTGAAGGAAACTACTTAGCAAGCAAAACAATTTGTACCAAATTTAATTTCAAAATAATCATATAAAAACATGTATAAAATGTGCATTTTACACAATTTATGCATAGCTGACTTTGAGTTGATTTTACAATGAATATTGAACCAACTTGATGTGTCATTTAATAAATTACTAGTGTTGTGATGCTCTGAAAGCTTTGTGAGTGTTGTGAGTATTATGTTTGTTGTTGTGTTCTTGACAAAAATATCCTCCAAAAGGGTGAGCCTGGAGTCACACACTTAACGCCATTTTATGTCACACACGTAACGCCACAATTGCTAATGCTATTGAAAAACAAAAAGGTTTTACCAAAGTTAACGTTAATTATAGGTTAGTTTAACATGTATTCTTTACAGGGGTATAAATGACAAAAGTAAACTCTGAGCCAACTCACAGAGTTTTAAGGATTAAAATACCTGTCAAAAAATTGTAATCGTCTGATGTCACACACGTAACGCAGATATTTTCTAATGCAGTGGGACTCTCCAATTATAATTTTAAAGAAATCCTTTTTTAATTTAAAGAATATCCCCTGTAGATAACACATAAACCATATTCAAACAAAAGTACTCATACAACTTTTTTCTATTAAATGGAGTACACCTCAAAAACATGTCCGAATGTCACACACGTAACAGGAGAATGGCCCTAAAGTGTCTTGCTCAAGGACACAAGCACCACGGTCGCGGTCGGGATACGAACCCACATTCTGATGCACTAAACCGCTCGGCCATGACACTCCATACATGACATTATTCATAATACATAACGTTAATAATAACTTCTCTACCAAGATTTGAACCAAGATTTGATATTAAGAATCTTGCTCCGAGACTCAGTACTAGTACCCGACCATTACAAGATCAAGAGAGAGGAACTTGTTTCATGTAGCCCCATTCTATGGCCAATACACTGGACTCCCTCCGTATCCTTGGCCCTAGCGCCACATGTACAAAAATGGTGCGATTTTTCAACTTTTGATCTGCTAATTATTATGATCTAAAATTTTGTGATTAGGTAAGCTTGCCCAAGCAGACACTTTGGGCATAAAGTTTACTATTGTGAAATCGGTAATTTTGGTGAAATTTAAATTTTATTATTTTATTTTATTTTTTTCAAAAATGTTTCAAAAATTTCATGAAAGTGAGATATCTCAGAATAATGGATTTTATGCCAAAAGTGTCTGCTTGGGCAAGGTTACCTAATTACTAAGTTTTAGGTTGTAATAATTAGCAGATCAGAAGTTGAAAAAAGAAGAAAAATCGCTCCATTTTTGTACATGTGGGGTTAGGGCCAAGGATACGGAGGGAGTCCAGTGTACATATTGGCCCTAGAATGGGGCTAGTTTCTTTGTGACATGGAGGAATCAATATTAAGGGCAATGTGATTTGCATCCAAATTGAGGAATGTAACTCGGCAAACAACTGGAAGCACTATGTATTATTACATCACTAGAAACACAGAGGCTCATTATAATGGTGTATTGTATTTTTAATTTCTTTATCAGGGATTTTCTAGTGATCCAGTCAACAAGTGAGATAAGATGAATCAAGAGTCAAGCCTGAGTGTCTCCAACCTCTCTCCGAGGTCCGTCCCCTATGATCATGCCTCTCTAGATTCCTTACTGCAGAGCTCCAGCAGAAGATACCAGCAGTACATGAATAGTATTGATCATCCAGGATCAGCAATTGAGTCCAGCAGGTAAGTCACGTACATGTGTCCATTTCAAGATCATTTAGTTGTTACATATTGTTTAATTGTTGAGGATTTTTCAGGCTATTTACCTTTTCAAAAATGTCTGACAATGTTGAGCTTTTATGATTGGCTGAGAGCTGATCACATGTAAACAAATTATAATAATAATAATAATAATAATAATAATGTGTGGATTTATATAGCGCACGTATCCACCAACTAAGTGGTGCTCAAGGCGCATTATATTATTATCCCTGCTCATAAGGCTCATAAATCATTCCTGAAACCATCTCAGCTCCCTGGGGAGTATACCGCTCAATTGCTGCCATTTCTAGCGCATATAGAGCAAACCAACTCTGCCTTCACAGGTACCCATTTAACCCCTGGGTGTATCGCAATTATGATTAAGTGTCTTGCTCAAGGACACAAGTGTCACGGCCGTGATTCGAACCCACATTATGTTGCTAACACCAGAACTTGAATCCGGTAAGCTACACCGCTCGGCCACGGCCACATTATGATGGATTGGCAAATGTATTTTAACACCAGCTGATCTTTCTGCTGCATACTTCAGGGGTAACAATGGTGGTGGGGCAGGGGTGTTGGGGAGGGGGAGTGACATGGGTACGCTCTGCCAAAATAGGCGACACATGTGTAATTGCCCCTCAATACACTGCTTATATTAGGGGTACATGGAATTATATTCCAAATGTGTGTATGCACAATCACTATGAATAACTTTACCCTGAAAATGCCCTGAAAATCCGTGAAATAATAGTTCACCATGATTTCACGGCAATTTCATGGTGTCTCTTCCTCTCAGATATTGGCAATAATGTTCACAGTGATTTCAGGGCAAATTCACTGCGATCTTGAGAATTAATGAGCTGCCCCAAAACGGCCACAAGAACTGCAAAGAAATTCATGGCAATTTCACGGTGTTGTGTCGTCATGAAATTGCTGTGAACAATTTATTTCACGGTAAAACAGATTTTCAGGGCATTTTCAGGGTAATGTTATTCATAATGAGTATGCTGTTTGAATTGGCTACCTAGCCCAAAGATCTGACCTTTGAGGCTCGTGAAAGACACCAGATACGGGCCTGTCAGTATCATGGAGATTCAGCTTTGAGCTTCGTTTGTAGCTATCGTGCGAGCCTCGCGGCATGACATCAGATCTTTGGCACAATGTATCCAATAAAATCCTTTGATTGGTTCACCCAGAGCCTGTCTTTATTCTTGAGGATAAAGACAGTGGACCAGTCTATTGGCTACCCTGCCTTGGTTACAGAACAAAATAGGATGTGAACTACATTTAGATGAGACTTGTCTACAGCAGAGAGTTGGACAATCTGCATGATATTGGTGCATTTACAGCGCAGCACATAAAAAATATAATAAAAAAATATATAATGAAAAAAATAAGAAGGCTTATTAAAATCATTTATTTAACATTTTTGGAAAGATACTTAACCAGTTCGCGTCGGGAATAAAAAAGTTTTTCCGAACCCCCGTGGCGGGTTTATTTATACCGCACAAACACGACCAATGGTGCTCACCAGAGCGTGACCGGGGAGACCGCGTCTTCCACCGTATGCTTATGGCTCGTTGCCACGTCGACCGGGAATCTATACAAAATTCCCGAGAATCCTGTGGCGTGTTTAGACGCTCTCCGATCCGCTGTCCCAAAAAAAATGTGCGTGTATACACGGCCTCCGACGCGAACTGGTTAACAAGGATCACTTAAATTTGTGGGAGAAAAAATAGTTTAATTAATCAAAAAGATATTTAAAGAAATTCAAAACGTGTGTAAAGATTGTTAATGCAAATAAGCAAATAAATCAAGATTTTTTATTACACCTCCATGAAACATTGATATAATTTAGTTTATTGATTTATGTACAAATATAATTACACTATCTGTATTAGGCAAAAAAAAAAATCTCTCCAGTTTCTGGTCTCCGCGTGTGTTGCCTCAGAAACGATGACCAATTGCAGCCAAAATCGCTGGATTGATTGGAATTCTGCCATGCTGTGTTTTAAACGACTTGTTCACATAGGGATATGAATGTTTGCCC
The DNA here is from genome assembly GCA_029582265.1 of Zoroaster sp. YZ-2022. Classification (NCBI taxonomy): domain Eukaryota; kingdom Metazoa; phylum Echinodermata; class Asteroidea; order Forcipulatida; family Zoroasteridae; genus Zoroaster; species Zoroaster sp. YZ-2022. The sequence goes on along the minus strand of CM055832.1, from coordinate 32,255,378 downwards.
AATTTGTGAGTCCTTTCTTAGCCACCATACTTTGTGTATGGGAAATTTGGTCTGGTTCCAATAACTGCGTATACACGTATTTTACTGGTTGGCAAAAAAAACCCCAAAAAACCCCCAAAAACCGCATCACCGCACCAACCTGTGACCATAAATCGGAGGCATAACGGTAATTCCCTTTAATACTGACAATTTATGTGACTCATTTTTAGAGGGAAGATCCAAACCAAATGTGACAATTTCAGCTTGTTTGTTGTGTTGTCATCATGAATATAATTTGATTTGTCATTCAAACATGGGAAACTCTTTCCTAAATTTGAATTGAAAATTACATCATTATATATTGATACATCATCAGCTTATAGGCAATATCGTCACGATAAATTTTTCAACAGGGCATGGAATCGGTGTCCTAGTTTAAGATGAACACAGTGACTGAAAATTACTGGCTCATTTATGCAACAGCAACAGTAATGGGACCGTATCATGTGGACATGTATTTTCAGTCACTGAGTTAATCTAAAGCCCTTTTCACACTATACAGACCCAATTCCCGGGAAAAAAATTCCTGGGAAATTCCCGGGAGTTTTTAACCCCACCAACATCCCAGCGACTGTTCGCACTATACCTATCTGGTTATTCCCGTGAACATTATTTCCCGGGAATATACACGGTCGTTTCACACTCGCGATCAAATCCCGGGAAATGCGCTGAACTGAATCGACCTATGCGGAAGTTGAAAATGTTGTGGGTGGAAGTCCAATCCCAGAATGCCATGCGTACAATTAAGCACCCACCGCGGCCGGGTTGTTGTGACTGTTTCCATGCAACGTGTCGCGACCAAAATGGCTCCTGCAAATGTGTCGTCACATCATTTCCACGCGCTATTATTATACCAATATATTATATTACAAATTATAAACGTGAGTTAACAGAATGTTAGTGAAGACACCACACGCATGCCACTTGGCATGCAGGTACGCTTGAGAAAAAGGGAGATACCTAACCATGCGGACATTATAAATACACGTAAACGAGACGGATGCCTAACATAGCCTTTCTTTTATTCAATTCTAAAACCATTTATTTGGTCACATTCTATAAAACTAAATATATCGCTTTATTTACAGATTTAGATATTTATATTTCAAGAAGGAAAGTTTCAAAAGTACTAAAATACAACACTAGATATTACAACACTGACCTTTTATTAAAGACATGTTGACGTCCCAACATTCGCGACGCGAAAGTGGGGTAAGCTTTCGTTTCACACGAGTTGCTATTTCAGGAAAAATTCACTTAACCCTACTCCCGAGCAGGGGTAATTAGCTACTTCCTGGGAATTTCCTGGGAGTAGCTTTTGAAGTGTGAACAGACCGACCAGAATTTCCCGGGAAATATGTCTAGTGTGAAAGGGGCTTAAAACTGGGTTAATCTAAACCCGATTCCATGCGCTGTTGATTGTGATGATTGTCCATTTGAGTAATTTACATTTTAGCATTCAACCATTTTTTTCCCCTTCTTTTAAAAAAAACCCAGTTCTGTACCTTATCTTAACTTCTCTACATGTATAATGAAAGCTAATTTATATAGTTTGCACAACAGATAAGCTTTATTTGCATTTATTACAATATCTATGAATTTATATTTATGTACCAAATCTTCCCAAATGTCTGGGTGCTTGCTCTGTGGTTTGACAATATTCAGTGAAAGTCCTTCAAAAAGTACTGGGTCCTTAATTTGAATAACTCAGCACCAAGCATTTTGATTGTACTTTTGTCTGGCCAGCAACCCTTTATCCTTAAATGGCACATTCCACAGGATACCTTTTAGACCAGGGACTGCTGAGGGAAGCTGCCTTTTCAAGCTTCCTTTTCATTCTCACTGGACCAGAAATAGTAGAAATAATAATGAACACAACAGAACCCTTTTGTGGATTGGTGAAAGACTCTGTTGGCTTTATTATATGAAGGAAGCTTGCAATTGTTGTACCAGTATATGCTGAATTCCTTAGTACATGTATAGTAATTATCTGTCAGTTGGCCTGGAAGTGCCCAGTACTGTGGAAATGCAACTTGGAGCATGAAGAAGTAAGGATTACTTTTGTCTCTTGTATTGTCTGTGGCTTGTGAAATCTCTCTTTACATTCATACACATACTGTATGTACAAAGGCAGGTAGGATCAGTAGGACATGTGTGTCTTCAGTGTACATGTATGTCTTCAGTGTACATGTATGTCTTCAGTGTACATGTATGCAGTCTACACTGAATGTATGGGGTATACATGCATGTACTGTACCAAAGACTGCTTCACAAATACTGTGTGACTGGCTCTGGCAAAACCATAAACTTGGACCAAACTTTTTGGAGTGACCTCCCAAATTTATAGTGAAAATTAACAATGTTCCCAACAATGTTTCAGGATTTTTCTTTTTCCATCAAAATCTAGAGAAAATGCTCTAACTCGATATATGGTGACATGAAAATCTCAAACTGGTCCCTGGGGTAAGTTTTTGACCTTTTCATGGCTGTTATGCATTGTGGTAAATGCAGAGAAGTTTCGGGTTTTGCCAGAGCGGGTTGCAAATATATGCGTGTGTTGTATCACGGTCTAGCTGCTGATAACCATTCACATTTCCCATCAATGTTACTTTGTAGATTGTAATCCAACCATTTACAGAGGTTTGGGTCTATGTACAACCTGGAGCTTCAGATAGTTTTTATTGGGATGGTTCTATCATGGGTATGGTTATGGAACTGAACAAACTTGACCCAGCTTTACAATATTGCACAGTGAACTCAACTGGGAAAACAGTGTCGTGATATTGAATTGTCCAAGACTGACTGTATTGAGCCTAAAATACTTTGTAAGCACAGAAATATCCGGTCATGTGTGATACATTAGCAACAAGGCCATCAATTTTGTTTACAATTTAGTTCCATTTTCTCATTTGTTTGTTGGAGTAAATATAAAGAACATTTATGGATATACAGAAAAAAGTCAACAAATTTTTGTTTCTTGATTTGCTATTTAAGTAGGGTTTTCAGTTTGTACGTGCTTGACCGAAGCCCTCCACACGCACAGCGCATCGCCTGCAACAAAAAACATACAAATTTTAATCAAAAAAAATTCTACTACTTTTACCTGTCGAAATCTTACATGTAATAGCTCATTGGAAAGCTTATAGTTTCAGCTATCCAACAATGTACATAAAATAGCAATCGGAAGTACGTGCGAAAGCCTAGGTTTTTATGAATGAACCACTCTTGCCCCGCCCAGCCTTTCGCGAAGTGTTCCGAGATCGCGTGCATTCGGCTGAGGGCATCCACTTCGGAGCTGTCTCCGCACCCGAGTACATTGTGATTGACATGAAAACAGGTTTCCCTATTAAGTCAAAGGGCTCCTTTACATACCCAAGCTTGCTCCATCTCCATATCTACTCTACAACCGAAGTTACGCAGAGATAAAAAGTAAACACCGTTTTTCGAGGTGAAATCTTCAAGTTGAAAGGTAAGAGCGGTGTCTGAATGAATTTTACACCTCTTTTCTATCATATGTGAAAGTTTTGAGCCGTAATTGTGTTTAGTTTTGAGCGGAGAGTCTATTTTTTTTACACCCTTTCAAAATCTCTTTTGAGGGAAACGAGCACGAACGCTGTGGGGGTGTGTAGGCTGATTCAACGGTTTTGGTGCTATTTAGGGATGTACACAGTGTATGGACAGTCGGGCTTCATCGAATGCTGTATACTTGATTAAATAAAACAGGATTCCTCAAAAGCTACTTGTCCGATTTTCTTGATTTAAAAACCATTGTATTTCTTTCATCAAGACCTTTAATTTGATATAAATATTGAGCATATTGGTTTAGGAATACTTTTTCACCTGAAAACCCTAATTTAAGTGATGTCTTCGACCTGCTTAGATTTGAGAGAAATCTGTGTTCCCAGTTTCTGACATAGTTGAAGACTGTCAAGTTATTGTTGACCTAGGTCAGTACATGTAAGTTCATGAAAAGTATTAAGCCTTCTTGAAGAATGGTGGATGCAATAGGAGGGTGCTGTTTAGAGCAGGTGAATTCTTTTGTGTAGTATAAAACATTTACTCACTCCGAAAAGCACCTTCTATTGTGTGCATACCTCAAGAAGGCTTACGATAACTTGTGTTAGCTGACTGAAATATAGACATGAATATGTGTATTAAGTCTGGTGTCTGGGAGGCCTGTGTGTATTATGTACATGTACAATGTAGATCTACAGTGCTGTGTCCTTTGGATCACAGTATTAACCAGCAAATACCTTGGTGTCTTTTGTATCCCTATTTTTGCTAAGGTGGGAGGGGGGGGGGGGGGAATGGGATGGTGGGGTAGAGGTAATTGTACAAAGTTTAAATATCATGTTATTGATATTGGCAACTGAATTGGCTCAGGGCAACTTAAGATTCATTTGGTTGTAGGGAAACTAGTTAATTTTCTTAATTTCACACCCTGAATTTACCAGTGTGGTATGCACGGCAATAAAAATAGCTGAGGGAGGTGCATATTATTGCCATATCATGCATCCTGTGGATCTGCTTATAAGACTAGTGATTCATGTACAATAGGCAAATGAAGTTTTGGATCTTGTCGTGAAAATTGTAAGAACTATAGTCGGTGTAGGGTAAAATTAAATCAATTGTTTCTCATCCGATGCAAGAATTTCATCAACCTATAAATATCGCGGAACCCGCAGAAATATATAGGATTCTAACCAGCCAATTGTCACCGGGCAAGCTCGGTGGTCGAGAGGTTAAGACTAGTACGCAGGAAGTAGAGGGTTCGAATCCCACCCGATGTTTTTTTTTCACAGACACTCGGAAAGCACTGAGTATGCAGTGCTATACACATGTCGGTGTAGGGTAAAATTAAATCATACGAAAGAATTATCAACCTATAAATATTGCGGCACCCGCTGCTATATAGGATTCTAACCAGCCAATCGTCATCTGGCAAGCTCGGTGGACGAGAGGTTAAGACATCTGCACCAGTAGACATTGCTATACAGTGCTATACACACTGCGGTGGAGGGTAAAATTAAATCAATAGTCTCTTATTATTGAAACAAATTAATGGCTAATAGGCTCCTGTACATATGTATAATACATGTAAATTTAGTAAGGTAACATTAAAAATATGATTTTCAAAAATTTGAATAATCATGAGAACAATGGAGGGCCTATCTGCATCTACATGTATTTTTTTTACAACTGTTAATGATTCATACACTTAGACTGTATATTCTTCCATGTCTTCACCTGAGTGAGGCAGTACAGAATAGCCAAGACTTTTCTTTTTCATCAAGCAATGTTCAAACAGGAATCCTAACCCCCTTGGCATTTGTTGCAAGAAACCATCTCAAATCCCTCCAAACTCCATGAACATGCAGTAAAAAGGTACCCCAATTGTTTGGACTTTGATGGAATTGGTACAGTATGGAGTGCCATGGTCGAGCGGTTTAGTGCGTCGGATTTGTGTTCTGATGGCCGAGTCGTCAGAATGTGGGTTCGAATCCCAACCGCGACCGGGGTGCTTGTGTCCTTGAGCAAGACACTTTACCATAATTGCTTCTCTCCACCCAGGGGTAGATGGGTATCTGTGAGGGCAGAGTAATTGTTATTGTGTTTGATTAGCCCACATGCGCTGAAATGGCAGCAATTGAGCTGTATACTCCCCAGGGAGCTGAGATGGTTTCAGGAATGATTTATGAGCCTGATGAGCAGGGGTAATGATGTAATGTGCCTTGAGCACCAGTTTGATGGATACTTGCGCCAAGTCTACATTATTATTATTATTATTATTATTAGTAGTATATCAAATGCAAAGCATCCATAGCTTGGCTATACACATTGTCCCCCCCAAACAAGCAGACGGTAGAGTTTGATGAATTTGGTACACATGGCTACATGTGCTCTTAGCCATTGAGGGCACATGTTGTTAGACATGTTGTGGGCGAAAGGACAGCGATAGTCCGTCGTGTTTAGCGTATTTTGTAGTTGTGCGTACGTGCGGAATATCTCCAGCTATCATTGCCTGGCAGAAGTACACGCGCGCTTTAGTACCATAACATATAATATGCACATAAAGTGTATGCACAACGCTCACACGACGTCAAAGTGGTTATTATCAAGACACTTAGAGCAAATTCACCGCTAGAGGGCTATGATGTGCACTGAGCGAATACTGTGGAGTACTAATCCAGCAAAAGCAGGCAAAACCAAGTACAATACTGTATGTACAGTATAGTGTAGTATGTACATATACAAAATGTACCATGTATGCATTCAATGGTTGCCAATTATTGTTCTGGGGATGTCTTGTTTCACTGTGTTGATCAGTACGTTCTTATTTTTAATTTTTTTTTCATCTGTTCATAAGAATATTTTGCATGGCAAGAGCAAGATTGCTATTCTGTACTATAATAAGGAACAAAGATGTCAGATTTTCACCCGACAATGAATTGTTTTAATAGAAACCAGAAAATACATGTATTGAAATTTACATGTATGTGGACAGTTGTTTGTGTACTATGTATGTATTATAAATAGGACTTGAAGGTTTGCATGGTGGAAGAACAATAAACTGAAAGGTTTGCGGTGACACCATGTGATGAGTGAATCATGTGATGTGTGGTTCCGAAGGAACCGGTTGACTCAACGTTTCGGACAGATTCTCCTGACGACGGACAGAGCATACTGTGTGAAACGTTGAGTCAACCGGTTCCTTCGGAACCACACATACTGTACTCAAAAGAGACATTCACTCATCACATGGTGTCACCGCAAACCTTTCAGTTTCTTGTATGTATTATACTGTATATTGTATATTTATATGTGCACGTATACATGTACATGCAACTATGTACAATATGGTTATACATAAGTTTTGATGATTAGATACAGGTGTTTTAAACTGAATTTACACACACTGTAAACCCATTGAAGCATGATTGAGTCAGACTATGTATGTCACATATTAATTAGATCCAAACTCTGTTAGAGTGATTTAACCATTTGCAAAAAAAACGTATCCACCTTTTTGTAAGGCTCGAAAGTCAATGATAAGGTCTTTATACGTACATTGTAGTATAACAGTTTGGAATTGAAGCGAATACAATTAAGAAATCAGTGATGCATTTCTTTAAGCTCTGATGCTCTTTCAGGTTGTCTATCACAATAAAATCACAGCCAATATGTATCAGTTTGTATTGCATGTGGGAGAATGTTTTAATAATTAGTTTTATAAGCTAGTGTGAATGCTTGGACAACTGCAGCGTTGCTGTGCTGAAGACACACTCGGACTGCAAACTAAGCAGTATGCCAGAATCGGACCAATTTGATAGGGGTGTGAGCTTGTCATGTGACTAGCATTGTACAGGGTCGTGGCCAAAGAGGGCAAATCGAACCTCGATCTGCAAAATCGATCCTCAAAAATCGGCAAATAAACAACCAAATCAAGCTATTGAAACAGGTTTGTAGTTTTTGTGGGCGAGGTGATTTAATTCCGGGGTAACATTTGTAACCCCTCCCCCCCCATAGGAAATTTGGAGGTGATTAAAAATGTTCACGCCTACCTCTCCTCCTCGTCTAGTGAAGGTATTAAATCTTTTACTTCCACATCCCCCAGAGATAATGCCATTGCTACAGCTCTGGCAGTGTTACTATTCAGGATAATTTGAAAATACAGTGTCCATGGTTACACGTAGGGATTTCATGCATCCAAAAGATGGATGCTGTCACTTTGCAAACCATTTCGTCCGTCAGACCTGAAACAACATTGAAAATGAACACACAACTGTTTGCAGAATAACAGCATAACCACTGGTAACTCCATTACAAAATTACTTAACAAATTATTATCTAAAAGCTTACATTACCTGATGTGAAAATTTATACTAAACTATTTGGAGAATTGCAATGAAACTGACTAAACACACCCCTGGCGTGTAGTGGCCGAGCCTTGTGGGTATCATTTTCAGTCACTGAGTTTAATTCTAAAACTACATGTACACGTAGCAATCCGATTCCATGCCCTGTTGAGCGTGATGATATTGTCCCTTTAAATACAAATTAACCCTCCTATGCCCAGGCTGAAATTTGGCCCAGTAAGCACCGCACCCACAGACAGTCACTTGAGTATTTTTGGTTGCATTGCCAATTGTTCACACATGTGTGTTTTTCTCTAAGAGTGCTGGAGTTAGTGGCAAAGTCAAACATACTTGTGTATGTCCTACATAAGTTATATGCAGAGTCACACAGAGCTGTGTATGTACTGCATAAGTTAGCAGCAGACTCGTATACAGTCGAGTGGTTTTGGTTTGACCTCCTACCATAGCCACATGTCCTTGCATTTATTTGAGTGCACTGCACAAAGTCAATGGGTTGGGAGTTACATACAAATTTTGAGTGTCTTTGATTGTTAAACCTATAGGAGGGTTAATACATTTTCATTAAACAGAGTTCTTAAGTAAGACTAATTGCGGTGACACCATGTGAAATTCTCAAATGAGTAGTAATAAGTTCTGAAAAGAACTGGTTGTACCTCCAGTTCTTTTCAGAACTACTTACTACTCAATTGAGAATTTCACATGGTGTCACCGCAATTAGTCTTACTATCCTCTTCACCATGCAAAGCTACAAGTTTTACCTAAACAGTTCTTGATTGAAATTTGTTAATCAGTAACACTTGGTCCTGCAAGTTCATAGAGTCCACAACATACACAGAAGGCATGAATCACATTTACAACATGTATGAAAGCAAGTTCAGGAAGGTCTTTGGTATGACACTAATAATATCAATACAATCCTATTGTACCACGGAAAACAGTGTGCATCCAGCTAAATGCTAAACAGGCATAAACTAAATACAATTTGATCAAATTTAGCCTTGCTCACAGGACTCAGAAATACTGTGTCTACATCTGTAATGTGCAAGTTCATCCATGTACATGTACTTGCAAACTACTTGTATCTTCAGTGCTGTGATTTGACAAAAGTGAAAAATCCTGAAAAAAATGGGTAGCAGGCCTGGGTCTCCCTTTGGTCTAGAGGACAAAGCCCCCTGAACCTCCTGTGGGTAGCGGGCCTGGGTCTCCCTTTGGTCTAGAGGACAAAGCCCCCTGAACCTCCTGGATGTGTAATTTTGGAGGATTTACAGACTCTCCACATCCCCACAAACAAGAAAACTAGAGGTTTGGACACAATATAGGCTACTTCTTTTTTCCTTGGTGGCTACTTCTCTTCTTTCCAGAACAATGAGGCAAAGGGAGATTTTTAAAAAATCCTGAGAATACTGATTAAAGTTTTAGAGCTTCTCCGAATGATTTTATTTTGAAACTAATTTTCAAGAATAAAAACTATTTTACAACATCTGGGATTAGATGAAGCATGATTCAACACTTCTTAGGTACATTTTCCGAGACCTCAAACTTTTCCAGTTTTGGGTGCATAAATTTTTTGATAACCACAATTCTGTGCATCACTGACACCAGCGCTCGAGACATCCATGCGTATGATCAGGCATCGAGATTCAAAATTTTACAAGAGAATCCTTCACTGAAACAAACCGCAACACCAAAGTTTCATTACAAAACCTAAAGTGCAGCTTTATACATTTGTATGTATAATCAATGTAGGTAATTAGAGAATATACATGTATTACTTGAAACCAATTGTACTCCTCTGCTTATCATACAGGACTGTGCCGAATAACCGAATATTCAATCGATGGATCAAATGTCCGGTTGATTTTTCAAATAATATTCAAACATAATTTTTTTTTTTTTTTTTACTTTTTTTTTATTGGGGTTTCCATCATTATCCGCACCCCCCCCCCCCCCCCCCAATCATCCTCTCGTCTACATTTGGTCACCACCTAGCAAGTCCGGGCGTCATTATGTTTACTACATTTTTTGGCCCCACCATATCGTGCATGCTCATTTTATCACATGGCGCAATTTACAATCGGCGACTTTTGAATATCGAATATTTGATCGAAATCAAAATCCGAATATCCGGTTCCCAAATTATTTGAAAAACCACAGCCCTATAATCATCACAATTATGAGCAAAGAAAACTACATGTAGTTATACAAACTCGCTGAAGCTAACCATTTTGTGAAAACTTTCAGTTCACTGCACAAAATATGGCCTCAATTTTGTGTCCCTGGGCTTTGGGTACACCAGACTTCAGGTACCAAATCATTCCTGTACAGAAATTTCACTGTCTGTGAAAATAGTTGTAGTTCATATCACAAGCAATTATTTACATGTACCTAGTGAAAAGCAATAGTCACAAAAAAGTTTAGACTAGAAAATTTATGCACTGATCCAATACAAATGCCCTTCACACAGAATACAGTGTACAAAGAAATTTATTATCAAAAGGCTGATGAGCAATGATGCAAGGTAAAACCAGGCAGGGTGCTAAGCTTGGGCATAAACATGATAATATTGAATATTGTGATATCCGTTTTTGTTCGATTACAATATCGAGAACTTTTTCAAGTTATCGGGATATCAGCAAATCGCGATTTAAAAAATATATCGTAATTAAAAAAAAAATTGTACTTATGAGTCAATTCAGAAATTCCATGGAAACAAACTTTGGCCAGTCTTTTCAAGCTTTCAGAAGTAAGAAACAAAAGCAAACTACTTCAGTGGAATAATGAAGCAATTATGGTTAAGTGTCTTGCTCAAGGACACAAGCGCCATGACCGGCCAGGCCGGGATTCAAACCCACATTCTGACAACACTAGAACTTGAATCCGATGAGCCAGTAATTTTCAGTCACTGTGTTCATTTTAAACTAGGACACTGATTCCATGCCCTGTTGAAAGTCTGATCTGATCGTGATGATAGTGTCCCTTTAAGATACAGACCCATAACATTTATATACATTTATTTCATCTTGAAAACCTTGAATTCCTTCTTAGTCTGGATGAATAATGTCTCTTTTTAGTATTTTTTTTAATTTTTTTTTTTTAGGCATTTGTGAATTCAGTTCAGATTTTATAATGTTTTGATAGATCCCACTCATAATTGGATTCATTGTGTAATTGTCATTGTTGATAATTTGATTTTCCTGTGACCCAGTTTCTAGTTTTTTAGTCCCATTGTCTTTGCCACTTTCTGGTATTCTCAGAAATTTGTTCATGTTTGCGAAATTATTTTATAAGCGATAAAAACATTGGGCCTTATTGGTGGTTCATTCATCACCGATAACCGTGACAACTTTCTGAAGTTCAATAATCTAAAATTACCAATATTTACATATTCAATTGTAGTCAAACAGTTATAGATTTCTATTAAATTTCTGTTTTCTAATATTCATTTTGGATATACATATGTATATATTGTCTCCTTTTGCTTGTACATGTATAGACGTGTACAAGAGTTTATGCCCACACTAAAATTTGCAAAAAAACAACAAAAACCACAAAAACTTAAAAATACCATAATTTGTAAGAGGGAAAACTCAATCTGTAACTCGTATTTACTAGTATGTACTGTAGGTGTACCTTTAGGTGTAATTCCTGTATTCGAAGGATGAATCTTTCATGGTTTACAAATGTACATAGACATTCAAAGTTTAATCTGCATTTCCTGAATTTAGTGTCAAACCGTGGTCATGTAAAAGTGGTTGGTTGACAAGGGAAGTTTAAAATACACTATAGTTCCTTGCATTTTTATCAGAGCTTGTAGGGATGTAGGTGTGTGTGCGCATTTGTTTTCTTTGTTACTGCGCCTTGAGCGCCCAGCAGGGTGGATATGTGCGCGCTACAAATCTTTATTATTATATTATTATTATCCCTCCTACTGTTTGACCATTTGAAACCATTCAAAATTTCCACTTACCATTTGAACAGCGTTGGTAGCAAGCTTTACTACCATTCAAATCCATTCAAATGCATAGAGGGTCCATTGATTCACCACTTAGAAGTATCCAAACAAGGTTTTGTATTAGCTGTACTACCATTTGGAAAGATCCAAACAAGGTTTTGTATTAGCTGACCTACCATTCAAAACCATTTGGGGGAATTAATACTGTACAGTTATTTCACCATTCAAAACCACAAAAGCGAATGGTCTCAAATGGTGGATCAACTTATATGAAAAAGGTACCAGAAGTAGGAGGGTTATTGTAGTTTTATTTTTTACATTGCATGTTGATGGACACCAAATTATTGTGTCACACGTACATGTCCACTGCTTTTAAAGATTTATCATCCATGGTTTTCACTATTTTAACAGCAATTTCTGGCAATTTTCTTCATCAGATCTTTGCTATTTTACTAGGAAAAAATGCTTTAAAATTACTTATTTCACAAAATTATCTTGAGAAGCATGTTACAGGAAATATGTACCAAAATGAATTTGATTACAGTTAAACCAAGATTCTGACAACTATTTTGTGAAATATCCCATTTCATTGGCTTCCTTTCTAAAAAGGAAATTATCAACGTTCCAGTGAAAACAAACATGGGCAATATACATGTACATTTCCTTTCTATGACTGCAAGGGTCAAAATCAGTCAAAATGTTGATATACTTGCCAAGGTAATGTTTATCTAGTGCATTTAACAGTCGAACACTGTCAAACCTTATGTGTATTTGTACATTTACAGGTCAAATTGAGTCGACCGTTTTTGACTGGTAAAAGCATTGTCTTGTATTAACGGTGGTCAAAATGACAGTCAAAACCAGTCAAAAATACTCCTGTGTGCAAAGTTGGTTCAACAGTCAAAACCAGTCAGTTGACTGATTTTTGACCACTTATAGCTACTTGCCGCCAAAGTTTTAGGTTGTGCTCGGCAGAAAATGCCACATGTAAGCAGCGTAACCGTAAGTGGTTCATATGAAAAAATCATCATCTCAATTCATAGAATGTTTTATTGGTACAGAGTTCATGTACTTATTTGATCGTTTTTCCTTCTTTTCATTTTTTTTTTCAGAAGCAGTTTTCTTGTTTCCAATGATGTCCAGGATTATTTTGTGAAGAGTATTGGGTGAGTTTGTAGGCCTTCATGTTCATTAGTGTTTCCCCTGCCCATTCAAATGCAAAGGTGGCAGTATTCAGTGACCGGAAAATACTGGCTTATTTATGCAGCAGCTACGATAATGACTTTATCATGTGGGGTAGTATTTTCAGTCACTGAGTTAATCCAAAACTAGCTCTGCGATTCCATGCCTTGGTGATAGTGCGACGATACTCTCCCTTTAAGGTGTGTCAGTTTCCTTTGAATGTTTGCAAAATGCAACATCACTATGAACAGATGAAATCATGAGACTTGTGTGTAGTAATTTTCCAAATATCAAATGCCATCTTACATGTATTGTATGTGCATAACGGTATAATCGTCACCTTGAGTGCAATTTTGATTTAATACTCTAAAATCATTCTGTGTAGTTTGTTGTTATGCATTTTAAATTATCTTGGAATTGCCCATATGTGACCTGTTACAACGAAATAATAATAATAATAATAATAATAATAATAATGTCTGGCATTTTAAAGCGCTTTTAAACAAGGTATCAAAGCGCTGTACATTATTACCCCTGCTCATCATGATCAGGCGCATAAATCATTCCTGAAACCATCTCAGCTCCTTGGGGAGTGTACAGCTCAATTGCTGCCATTACAGCGCATATGGGCTAATCAAACACAATAACCAACTCTGCCCTCACAGGTACCCATTTACTCCTGGGTGGAGAGAAGCATTTATGGTAAAGTGTCTTGCTCAAGGACACAAGTACCACGGTCGTGGTTGGGATTCGAACCCACATTCTGACGACTCAGCCATCAGAACACAAATCCGATGTACTAAACTGCTCGACCATGGCACTCCAGAAATGAGCGTAAAGTCGCACTATACCATTTCACAGTACAGCGGGAAAAGTGAAAAATCAGAGGGGAGGTCTAATTTTGTTTGGTTATTATATTTGCAGTTTGTAAATCTCCTTATACCGAATTCCAAATTTTCAGTTCGATCAGACAATTAAAAACCTCAATTTCATTGGTAGCTTTTATCGCGTTCTGACAAACAAAAACTTGAAACAAAGATGGAAACAAAGCCGCAAATCCCCCTATGGTGGTCTGGGGAATCGCTGTAACCCCAAGTGGTATATCAATGGAAAGCTCTTGTTTTACTGAATCCAGAAATACCAATAACTCAATTGTTGAAATTTCCGACTTTAAGCTCATTTTGTGGTGACGGCATCATTCATACATGTAAACAATCCAAACGAAACACAAAATACATCATGTACATATGCGTAATGTATACATTGTATAGTAACTTTACATATGCGTAATGTATACATTGTATAGTAACTTTACATATGCGTAATGTATACATTGTATAGTAACTTTACATATGCGTAATGTATACATTGTATAGTAACTTTACATATGCGTAATGTATACATTGTATAGTAACTTTACATATGCGTAATGTATACATTGTATAGTAACTTTACATATGCGTAATGTATACATTGTATAGTAACTTTACATATGCGTAATGTATACATTGTATAGTAACTTTACATATGCGTAATGTATACATTGTATAGTAACTTTACATATGCGTAATGTATACATTGTATAGTAACTTTACATATGCGTAATGTATACATTGTATAGTAACTTTACATATGCGTAATGTATACATTGTATAGTAACTTTACATATGCGTAATGTATACATTGTATAGTAACTTTACATATGCGTAATGTATACATTGTATAGTAACTTTACATATGCGTAATGTATACATTGTATAGTAACTTTACATATGCGTAATGTATACATTGTATAGTAACTTTACATATGCGTAATGTATACATTGTATAGTAACTTTACATATGCGTAATGTATACATTGTATAGTAACTTTACATATGCGTAATGTATACATTGTATAGTAACTTTACATATGCGTAATGTATACATTGTATAGTAACTTTACATATGCGTAATGTATACATTGTATAGTAACTTTACATATGCGTAATGTATACATTGTATAGTAACTTTACATATGCGTAATGTATACATTGTATAGTAACTTTACATATGGCTCTGGTTTTTTTAACATATACCATTTGTGTCAACCAAGAGGGTCAAAAATGAAAATAAGTCAACACACTTCAAACATGTATTTTTCTCATCCAAACAATTTATATTTCTGAGAAATTCAAAAGCCTGAGCTTAAATCTATCTCTAAACTTGTGAAACATACTTGAACATTAACAACACTCTTATGTTTTACTACAAACTGTTGTATATCTCAAAATTGTGAAATTCAACTCATGCTTTATTGCCTACTTTAGCAATGAATGTTAATGTTAAGAGCATGGTTCAGAGATTATTTATGCCAATTTTTGAGTTTCTATCACAACCAATTGCATTTTTACATTGCTTTAAAATCAAAAATAGCCGAAAATACTGGGTTTCACTATTTAAAGTTTTTGTCTGGCATTGTAGGACTGGCTTTTTAGGGGTCAAACTTATTGCATGTAAACAATGGATGATGCAAAATAATTATATGAAAAAAAAATTGAAAAGTACATTGGCTGATTTTTTTAGATTTAACCTAACTATGTTTCGGATGTTACACTATGTTAACATCTCAGCTTTTCTTATTTTTATGGCTTTGCTTTGGTTTCAGTGGTCTGTCAGCTTATTTGCAGGAAGGAAATATACTAACATATTAATATTTAAATGCAAACTCTGTATTCAAATGACCACACAAATTGCTAACCAGTGTATCCTCTCAACTACAATACTTCTTGTAAAGTTAATCCATCTAATTTAGATCTACATACTTCCAAATGCTGTTCATGTAATGTAAAATTGCATGAAATATGAACTTGATTGAGGTGGTAATCATTTAGAAAACCTGAAATACACTGAACTGCATACTACATGTAGGCTTTGTATGGTACCAAAGACATTGGCCTGTTTTTGTTTGGACGTTACATGATGTTAACATCTCAATCAGATAACAAACTTTGCTAAAGTTTAACCAGTTCGCACCGAATAAAAAGTTTTCCGAACCCCGTGGCGGGTTTATTTTTACCGCACAAACACGACCAATGGTGCTCACCAGAGCGTGACCGGGGAGACCGCGTCTTCCACTGTATGCTTATGGCTCATTGCCACGTCGACCGAGAATCTATACAAATATTCCCGAGAATCTTGTGGCGTGTTTAGATGCTCTCCGATCTGCTGTCCAAAAAAAAATTGCGTGTATACACGGCTTCCGACGCGAACTGGTTAATCTGTTTGCTTTATTATTTTTTACAAATCCAGATGAGTAAAGTTGTAGTATATCATGTTATAATTGAAAAAGTGCATTTAACACAATTTAAGAATAAAACTTGCAGAAATACAACAATATTAACATTAAAATGATATGGTTCAAGATCTTTGAATACAACAAACGTATCGTTGGCTCAAAACTATAAAGGTCGTTAGTTTATACAGGTATGAATTTCATAAAATTGCTTTTGCATGTTTTGGACCTCCTGTTAAATGGACTTTATTGATCAAAAGTCTCAAAGAAAATGTTTGGCTAAAGGAAACATTGATTTTACTTGCAGCAGGTGTCTCCTAAGAAGTTTGCTTATTTCTATACATATAGTTTACAGAAAAGTTGTGCTATACATGCACTTGTGCTGTACATGTAATGACCCAACTTCACTGTTTATTAACCCTAACCCCCTAGGTATTCTGACTAGGAACCTTCCTGAATCCTCCAAAATCCATCAGTGCACTTTTGGAAACATGCCCTTATATCTTCAAAATGCACCATGCATTTTCGTTGATCTTTCATATTCAGCACTTATGGCCTGTACTTCTTGCCAGGTAGTAATTTTGCCCATTTATAATAATAATAATAATAATAATAATGTATGGACTTATATAGCGCACGTATCCACCAACTGGGTGGTGCTCAAGGCGCATTATATCATTACCCCTGCGCATAAGGCTCATAAATCATTCCTGAAACCATCTCAGCTCCCTGGGGAGTATACAGCTCAATTGCTGCCATTACAGCGCATATAGGGCTAATCAACCAACTCTGCCCTCACAGGTACCCATTTAACCCCTTAATCATGGTTAAGTGTCTTGCTCAAGGACACAAGTGTCACGGCCGGGATTCGAACCCACATTCTGCTGCTAACACCAGAACTTGAGTCCGGTAAGCTAGACCGCTCGGCCACGACACTCCATTTGAAGAGGTGAAAGTACCAGTTTCCAACAGTGCTGAATTTTTTTCAAAAAAAGTGCCCCTTGGAGGACTTTGGAGGATATAGGGTGGTTAGGGTTAAACACTGCAGCTACATGTAGCAGGCAAGCTTCTCAAGGTCATGGCCAAGGACTTGCTTATTTGCATATAATTTATAGAAATTATATGCAAATGTACTGTATTATATCCCACAATAATTACTGTGGAACTGAAGTCATCTATTTCGTTCATAGGGGGATCAGCATGCATGCAGAAATGTGTTAACACTATGCCGTAACGTCCGAAACATGTTTACAATACCCCAGAAAGTATTATTTATATTGCTCCAGAATTCTGATGAGCAGTTCTAGTTGAAATTGATTTGGTTTAATTAAAAGTGAGGTTATTTCAAAACAATCTAGCAATGTCATGCATCACATACAGTGTCTTTAAAAATTTAATTGTTGCCAATTGGTATTGTAGAAAGCTTTAAATTTGATAGTAAATTTTATTTTGGCATCAAATGCATGTTGTATTTAATGTTAAAACTGAATGAAATGAATGAAATAT
Source organism: Zoroaster sp. YZ-2022 (assembly GCA_029582265.1). Taxonomy (NCBI): domain Eukaryota; kingdom Metazoa; phylum Echinodermata; class Asteroidea; order Forcipulatida; family Zoroasteridae; genus Zoroaster; species Zoroaster sp. YZ-2022. The sequence continues at coordinate 32,237,548 of CM055832.1, read as the reverse complement.
TTTTCTTGACATGTAAAAAGAAATTGGAGAGTCATAAAATGTTGATAGAATAAAAACAGCATTAAAAATTTGCAATTCTGTGTTAACAACCAAATTGTGTAACGTCCGAAACAAATATTTTGTGTCATGAGAAATTTGTTGGACAAGAATGATCTAATTCATGTCTAGATTTGTTTTAGTAATAACAGTGTTTTATTTTATGATGATTAAATCAACTTTGGGTACCATCAACTTTGAGTTATTAGCTGAGAAATGGTATTTTTTGTTTCGGACGTTACAGTCGTTTCGGATGTTACAACTGTTAACGGAAAATTTGTTTTGCTGATATAATGATAATGCAATTAGATACAGCATTAATTTATGCTGTAATGGGAAGCTGCCTTGAGGTTCTTTCAAAATGAAATAATAAATAGGTTTTACAATTCCTGTATTTTTTGATACTTCAAAATTAATATTGTTTCGGACGTTACCAAATTGTTTACGGAAAATGAGGTAACTTTTTTATTTGATGAACAAATTTTAAACAACGTCACTGCAATAACATAATGTTACTTTCTTTTTAGGCATTGGAATGGGGTACCCAGAAAGTGGATTTTAATACTGATATCATATAAATAAATTGTAGTCCTAGTGAGTCAAATAAGGGTAAGATTGTTAAGCGGAAAATGTAACGTCCGAAACACTATTTTCAATTGAGCCGCTCCATCAAAATAGTCCAAATACTTGGGGTTACTGTGCACTTTCTTAAAGTTCCACTCATACTCATTCATTGTAAATAGGAAAGAATTATATTGTTTCTGGCATTTTTGTGTTTCAGCCAAAACAATCTGGTCTCTTTTTTTGGTTGACAAAATTCCGTTAACATTTGGCTGTTCAGCGATAGCTCACACACATAAACTAAACTTGTGGAATTTTCATTAAGCTATGGGAGATCAATCTAGGTCCATGCTTCAAAAAAATATGAAAACTGGTTTCCAGTTCTGTATCTTTACAAAATTTGAGACTCTCAAAGTGCCATTAAGCTTTTTGGTATATGTTAAAAAAACCAGAGCCATATGCGTAATGTATACATTGTATAGTAACTTTACATATGCGTAATGTATACATTGTATAGTAACTTTACATATGCGTAATGTATACATTGTATAGTAACTTTACATATGCGTAATGTATACATTGTATAGTAACTTTACATATGCGTAATGTATACATTGTATAGTAACTTTACATATGCGTAATGTATACATTGTATAGTAACTTTACATATGCGTAATGTATACATTGTATAGTAACTTTACATATGCGTAATGTATACATTGTATAGTAACTTTACATATGCGTAATGTATACATTGTATAGTAACTTTACATATGCGTAATGTATACATTGTATAGTAACTTTACATATGCGTAATGTATACATTGTATAGTAACTTTACATATGCGTAATGTATACATTGTATAGTAACTTTACATATGCGTAATGTATACATTGTATAGTAACTTTACATATGCGTAATGTATACATTGTATAGTAACTTTACATAGTCGTGATGTATACATTGTATAGTAACTTTACATATGCGTAATGTATACATTGTATAGTAACTTTACATATGCGTAATGTATACATTGTATAGTAACTTTACATATGCGTAATGTATACATTGTATAGTAACTTTACATATGCGTAATGTATACATTGTATAGTAACTTTACATATGCGTAATGTATACATTGTATAGTAACTTTACATATGCGTAATGTATACATTGTATAGTAACTTTACATATGCGTAATGTATACATTGTATAGTAACTTTACATATGCGTAATGTATACATTGTATAGTAACTTTACATATATGCGTAATGTATACATTGTATAGTAACTTTACATATGCGTAATGTATACATTGTATAGTAACTTTACACAGTATGTATGTATTTTGTATGCACATTTTCTCCAGTATATTTATTGTCTTGACAATTTTTTCAAGACATTTTATTAAGGGCTCGGTCCTTATCACCCATGACCACGCCCAAAACTGGTCGTTAACCCGCGGTAAAGACCAAGCGTCAAACTGTTATTCCCATACATAAATGCCTGTATCGATTTCGTTCTCAAAATATGTAAAAAAAAAAGTTAAATTTTTGTTGAATAAAACCAAGTAGAAACGGGCAAAGTCCCTACCCTATCCGCATCCCCCATCCAATCCATCCCCCATCCAATCCATCCCCCATCCAATCCCTACCCTATCCCCATTCCGCCTTCCATCCCTATCCAATCCATCCCCCATCCAATCCCTACCCTATCCAATCCCTACCCTATCCAATCCCTACCCTATCCCCATTCTGCCTTCCATCCCTATCCAATCCATCCCCCATCCAATCCCTACCCTATCCCCATTCCCCTTCCATCTCCCTTCCATCCCTATCCAATCCACCCCATCCAATCCCTACCCTATCCCCATTCCCCTTCCATCCCCATCCCACCCTGCATCATAGTCATTCCAACTTGTTTCCATTACATTCATATACTTGTATTATTAATGTGTTACATTGTGTTTCATTTTTATTTATGGAAAGTGTTTGCATGTATGTTGTTTGTTCTTTGATATATGGCCGAATAAATAATAATAATAAGAATAATTTTAACTATTTATTTTCTTGTGAATGACACAATGAAATAAGCTGAAACTTTCACAGGTATTCGGTTTTTTAAATCTTGATTGTTATGATACTAGTATGATACATTTTATGAATAGAAAGAGATAATAGAGGAAGAATAATGCACAGGGAATGTGCCTTGGGATTGTTATGAATGAATACAATGTATATGACATAAAACACAATAAAGGGGGCCACTTTCCTACCGTCACGTTAGCAGTTTTTCGAATGGTTGTAATTTTTTTTTAAATATCTGAAACCACCCAAAAAGAATTTCAACATTTGAATAGACATGCATGCTTATCCTAAAGATAATTTGAGTTGATTATTACTATTATTTTTTTAATTAGCCTAAAATTTCCATCAACAAATGGACGGAAAAGTGAGCTAACTTTTTCCGTCCAATTTTTATGGAAATTTGAGGGTAAAAAAATAAATAAAAAAATTTAAAAATAAAATAAATCAACTCAAATTAGTTGTAGTATAAGCCTGCATGTCCATTCACATGTTGAAACACTTTCTGGTCGGTTTCAGGTACTTAAAAATAAATAACAACCATTGGAAAAACTGCTAACGTGACGGATGCAAAGTGGCCCCCTTTATTGTGTTTTATGTCATATACATGTACTAAGAATGCATGGCAAACATTTTGGTAAAAGTGTATAGCTTTGATACAACAATGGAAAACATAGTGTACATTTTATGAATAGAAAGAGATAATAGAGGAAGAATAATGCACAGGGAATGTGCCTTGGGATTGTTATGAATGAATATATAGTACTATGAATGCATGGCAAACATTTTGGTAAAAGTGTATAGCTTTGATACAACAATAGAAAACATAGTGAACATTTTATGAATAGAAAGAAATAATAGAGGGAGAATAATGCACAGGAAATCCCCTTGCCAACCCTTGTGAAAGTTTGTGAGCTCTTACAACAGTTGAATGACCTTCATAGGGAAACTTCTACATGTACATGCTTTACTCTCTTTGAATCAAGATATCATTAACCCTAACTCCCTATAAGGCCCATTTGCTTACACATAACCCGAGTCCTCCAAAATCCTTCAGTAGTAAAGCAAGCACATGACATGTATGCACACATATGTTTCTAATCTGTGTGATACATGTACATGGCCAGGGACCCTCCTTGCATGCATGGAGCAATAAACAGTGTCCACTGACCCAAGCACTGACCTTGCAATCACTACAACAAACATGGATGTACATGTACCATGGACTAAGGCAAGTATGTCTAACAACCTCAATCCTCCAAAATCCTTCACTTTAGCAAAGAGCATGTAGCATGTAACCTCAATCCTTCAAAATCCTTCACTTCAGCAAAGAGGATTTTGGAGGATTTGGGAAGGTTAGGGTTAATTAAACCTAATCATTCCAAACCATTCAAACTCCAACAGCACGGTTTGTTGGATTTTGGTGGACTCTGTACTGTATAGCCCCGACAGGGATACTTTTCATGGGGCCAGGTGTCCTAATTCCAGCAGAGTCCAACAGTTGAGTGGTAGTGTTACTGTATGGTGTTGGATTTTGCTAGGGGGTTGGGGTTAAATTAACCAATCTGTGTTCAGTGTATTACATTGTGTTTTTAAAGATAAAAAAGTAATCATGCATTCAGAATATTTGCCTTCATTCTCTTACTTTGAATTTAGGAAAGATTACTAAAATGAACTTTCCTAAATTTGAACTGGAAATTATTTCACTTTTCTTAAAAGTGACGGTAACTCAGACAATTAACCCTCCGTATGCCCAGGCTGAAATTTGGCCCAGTAAGCACCGCACCCACAGACAGTCACTTGAGTATTTTTGGTTGCATTGCCAATTGGTAGGTCAAACCACAGAGTCACACAGAGCTGTGTATGTACTGTCGAGTGGTTTTGGTTTGACCTAGATCCTAGCCACAGTTTTTGCATTTATTTGAGTGCACTGCACAAAGTCAATTGGTTGGGAGTTACATACAAATTTTGAGTGTCTTTAGGTTTGACCTCCTGTCACAGCCACATGTGCTTGCATGTATTTGAGTGCACTGCATTTGAGTGTCTTTGAGTGTTAAACCTATAGGAGGGTTAATCATCAGCTTGACACCAAGTACATGTAGGTTTTGCAGTAAAATTTCATCATTTGGTTATTTCTGAATTACCAATTCTACACATCACCTTTAATTCAATCTGGAAAGTCGTCGTTGCATTTAAGACAGCTGGCAGGTAATTTGAAGTTCAAGTGTAAATTTTACTGGAGGACAAAAGGTTGCCCTATGCACCATAACTTATCAGAGTCCTTGTTTGTTAGTCAAACAGCTAGTGCATGATGGGAGTGGGTTTTTATATGAATTTATTGAATGCATGAATTTTTTTTTACAATACCGAGATACCATTGAAAGTCTAGACCCAGACGGGAGGTTTTTAGAACATACATGATGTAGTATGTATGTGACCGACTATTAACATAATTGGGAATAAGTCACTGGGACTGTTTGGAGTTATCACACTATTTAATGTACTTTGTAAAGGGAAAAATAAATCATGACCTGGTGTTTTTTTTATGTTTTTGCATTTTCAGTTTTGTATGCTATCATTAACGGTTTTTCCGCATTCATGTTTTTGAAAAACTAACTATGAATGTAAATTTAGAGAGGATTAAGTAAAAAGTTTACATTGCTTTCTCTAAAAATGGAAACTTCAAGGCTGTTTATTTCAGAATCAGATTTAAAGAATTCACTCAAAATACTTCCCCCATTTACATCAAAATGCCTGGTTTCATTGGGTAAGCTTTTTAAATACTCTTTCCAGTGATGTACATGTCATATAACTCAATGTGAATTTCCAATTCATCCATGATTTTGATAGAGCTGGTCATGACACTTGGCTGGACAATCTTTTTGGAGACTCTTGTAGGGCTGTGCGTTTTTGGTTATTTCTGGAACCGGATACCTGAAATTGGAAATCTTTGGCTACCCGGGTACCCGTCAACCATTTTTAAAAACACGTAAATACTTCTGAATGTATAAAATAACCAATATGAATACAAGTTTCTCTTGTTTTATTAGTCATAATAAATGTGGACTTACTGTAATAATTTCCCGCCTCTATATTAAAAACGACTCATAGCATCCCCATTCACTGGAAAACAAATGTTAAAAAATAAAAATAAGACTTTCATTTGTGTGGCTTAAATGTAAAAAATTTCAAAAATCGGGTAATTGGAACCAAAAATTGGAACCGGGCAACGACAGTTTCAGTAGGGTATCTGGATACCCAGATACCCGGCACAACCTTCTACTCTTGGTGCCATCTGACCTTTTTGAAATTGTGTTATTAAAAGTAACTGGAATTTTTAGGTTTTCCATAAAGGCTAAATACATGTATAAAAAATGGATAATAATGTGCACAACAGTATATTTGAACCTTTAAAAAAAAAAGAAAAAAAAGAAAAGAAAAAAAAAAATGAGGTGCTTTGGGGTGATTGAACCATTTTAAATGCCAGCAATATTTTTATAATTAATTTCCTATGCTCAAACTATTATTGTCCACTACCATAGGTTTCGGCAATGTCGCACAAGCTCAGTAGGACCCACTCACACCCTTTCAGTTGACCAACGGTTGCCTGTTGTACACACGGATGGTCAGGACTCTGGAGTGGAAGATTTAGGTGTGGTCAGCCCTGGTAGTCCAAGAGGGCTCGACATGAGTACACGTACTAACCTGCCGCAAAAGGTACACTTGCTTAAATTCTGTGTTCTCGTTGCAGGGAATGTTTTCATTTCAAAACCTTTGTATAGAAAAATTTTAACTTAGAAATGTATATATTTTTTCTAAAGCAAATTGTAATATTTTTAGCAAATTGTTAATTTTGTGTGGAATTTTATTATCGATATGAATCAAATCATTTACTGTAATTATTGGAAACACAACCATCTTTAGCTGTTGATTTAATTTTGCCCTACACCGACGTGGTCGAGAGGTAAGACGCCTGCACTAGTAAGCAGGAGGTCGTGGGTTCAAATCCCGCCCGAGTCGCCTGTGTAGTTTTTTCACAGACACTCGGAAAGCACTGAGTATACAGTGCTATACACACGTCGGTGTAGGGCAAAATTAAATCAATTGTTTATCTCCCGACGCAAGAATTTTACCAATCTACATCTTTAGCTGAGCATGGAATACTAAAAGCAAATGATTTGAGACATGGTCTCATATTGAAGAAGCAATGTTTTTGTTGGTGTTTGAACACTGCTAGATTTTAGACTGATTTGATAATTGAATCTACTGGTGGTGGGGTGATTTGGGGTGCTAAAATGGATGGGGCAGACAATTAAGCACAAGGGGGTCGCACATAAAACGTATGGTAGCCCCTCGAACATGTTTCTAAGGTCTGCCAATGGTGATGGCATAATCAAGGTGTTAGCCAGGATTTAGAAATAGGGTGGCCTAATTTGCTGGAAATTTCAAAACGGTCTCCAAATTGTTCACTTACAATACCTTTACATGTAAATGACAGATGAAATAGGGTGTCCTAATTTGCTGGAAATTTCAAAACGGGGCGTCCAAATTGTTCACTTACAATACTTTTACATGTAAGTGACAGTTGAAACAGGGTGTCCAAAATTGAAACGGGGTGTCCAGAAAACACCCCAACACCCCTCTGGCTAATACTATGATGACAACCATCTCTTTCACAGTCTTAAATTGCTAATTCAAATCTGGCTCACAGACCAGTTATCCCTTTAATTGTTTGGGTTTTTTATTCATATACTTAGTGTACATGTAAATAAAACTCATTTCCCCATACCTCCTTCCTCCTATTAAAGTGCTTGCCAAAACAAAATGTTCAATCAGTTAAAATTATGTGTTCATAACTGGCCATTTACAAAAACAAATTGCACAATACTCTAACCCTCTATTCTTGGGAAGATTTTGTATGATGGAAGAAATTAGGCCAAAAAACGTACAACTCCGAATCCAACTGAATCCATTTTCTGAATCCATTTTCTGAATCTTTAAAAAATGGCCCTACATGTACATGTATAACAAGAACATGAATTATTTCCTGCTTTGAGAAAACATTTCTTTGCTGTGAAAAAAAAGGAAGAAACATTTGATAATGTTGGCAAAACTGCTTTAAAGGGGCAGTATCGGCACGATCAGAGTAGACTTTCAACAGGGCATGGAATCGATGTCCGAGTTTCAGATGAACACAGTGACTGAAAATTACTGGCTCAGTTATGCAGCAGCAACGGTAATATGACCTTATCATGTAGGGAATTATTTTCAGTCACCGAGTTACAAGCACTCTGATTCCATGCCCTGTTGATCATGATGATACTGCCCCTTTAAGAAATATGCTTACTCTTATTGAATCAAGATATGTCATTCATTAACCCTAACCTTCCCAAATCCTCCAAAATCCTCTTTGCTAAAGTGAAGGATTTTGAAGGATTGAGGTTACATGCTACATGCTCTTTGCTAAAGTGAAGGATTTTGGAGGATTGAGGTTATTAGGGATACTTGCCTTTCCATGGTACATGTACATCCATGTTTGTTGTAGTGATTGCAAGGTCAGTGCTTGGGTCAGTGGACACTGTTTATTGCTCCATACATGCAGGGAGGGTCCCTGGCCATGTACATGTATCACAGATTAGAAACACATGTGTGCATACATGTCGTGCTTGCTTTACTACTGAAGGATTTTGGAGGATTCAGGTTATGTATAAGCAAATGGGCCTAGGGAGTCAGGAAGGATTCAGGTTATGTGTAAGCAAATGGGCCTAGGGAGTTAGGAAGGATTCAGGTTATGTATAAGCAAATGGGCCTCAGGAGTTAGGGTTAAATGTTTATTGTTGAGGTTACCAATAGTATAACTAGTACATTTTGGGTTTGTTTGTTTGTGTAAACCGATGACTTATAACAAAAGGGAACAAATGGGTCTTCGGTTGGTGGTTATTGTTTGCAAATGGGTGATGCCTAAAAACTTAACGTCCAACAACAAAGGGAACAATTAGGAGAGGAAAAATACGTTGTCAGTGCAAAAACGTCGTATGTTCACAATGCAATAAGGTCGTATGTACAGCGCGTCGTCAATCTGCATAAATTTACATACATTAAAAAATGTTTGTGCAACAACGTCGTATCTCAGCCATTGCTTTTGTGCATTCATCCGGGAACTTGTTACATACGACCTTTTTGCACTGACACAAACTGGTTTTGTGCAAAAACGTCGTAACTCGGAGATACGACGTTTTTGCACTGACACGACGAATAGGAGGTCCTTGGTTTACGTCGTAATCAAACTTACATGTTTATGTTGGGGCTTATAGGAAGCATGTATCCAACACTACTCATGTCAATGATTTTTGTTTAAGGAGTTTATGGTGTACAGACGTGCTCTTCTGTGTGCACAATTCCCCGTCTTGAGCGTGCCTCAGCAGACGTCTTCGCCACATCAGCAGTCCCCCTCTGCCAGCAACTATCCATTCACCGGGACCAATTTTGCCTACCTGACGTCTCGTAACCCCCAAGCCAGGCTGACGCCCGATAAGGTGTCGCTCGCCGGCGAGGATGGGACCGACGGTAGGAGTGATGTGGAAAGCGAGGAGGAAGTTTTGGTTCAAAATGAGATGTTGTCCGGCTTAGTGAGGAGGGCATTTCAGCTTAGTGAGGAACGACATCGATACTACGATGAAGTGATCACAGAGGGTCTGGGTCGTAAAGCACCAGCAAGGGTAAAATTATACGTCACTTTAACTTTTCTAAATCCTAGGTGGCAGCAGACTGACGGATCCTTCTCTGTTCTTGGAATTGTGCATATGCTCAGAATTACGTAACCAATGGAAACAGACTGCTGTCATCCAGCATCTGAGAAGTCTCCCATTGAATATTCATCAAGCAGGAATACAGCTGAGGCCATCTTTGTTACACTCTGAGTCTATTTACTTTTGATTTTTCTTCTATCATAGCCATTGGCGGATCCAGGGGGGGGGGGGGGGCTAAGGGGGTTGTAGCCCCCTCTAAAATCGTAAAAAAATTAATAAAAATAAAAAAAAGAGAGAGAGAGGGAGGGGAGGGGAGAACGGAGAATGCACTCCCATTCCCTCAATGTGCTTTGTTTTTCTCTCCCTTTGATTATTTCATTGTAATTTTTGTAGTAAAAATGAAAAATAATTGTTTTTGATTCTCAGCCCCACCCTAAAAAATGTTCTGGATCCGCCCATGATAGCCCTGTACTTTGAGTGGCTTTTAGCCTTTTTCAGGATGAATATACATAATAAAAGGAAAAAAAAACACTCCCTGTATTAAAAGATGATTTTTGGTGAACATTTAAACATGTTTAAATTTTTTTTCCTTTTTTTTCTCAAACGTGAACACTGTTGTGATGAAACTTTCACAGGTTTGTGAAACAATATGAAAACAAACAATCTAAATGCATTGTCACTAGGTATTATCTTGTGAATAACATAATGAAATGAGCTGAAACTTTTACAGGTATTCGGTTTTTATACATCTTGATTGTTATGATACTAATATAATACATTTTATGAATAGAAAGAGATAATAGAGGAAGAATAATGCACAGGGAATGTGCCTTGAGATTGTTATGAATATATAGCACTATGAATGCATGGCAAACATTTTGGTAAAAGTGTATAGCTTTGATACAACAATGGAAAACATAGTGTACATTTTATGAATAGAAAGAGATAATAGAGGGAGAATAATGCGCAGCGAATACTCAATGTGCCTTGGGAAAGCGAGTAATTAGGAATACCTGGAATACAATAATATGCAGAGCCCATCTTGATTTTTGTAAACATAACAAACTTGTTACAATTTTTTTTCTCTCTCAAATCTGAACACCTGTTCTGATGAAACTTTCACAGGTTAGTTTTACAATATATACATAACAGCAAAAGAAACGTCACCCCCTAAATTTTGATAAGTCTGAGAACGTGTTTAGCTTATGTGTCCTCGGACGTCATGCATGACGAATTTTGAGGTCAACCAAATTTGCCACATTGTGTTCGTGTTACACTCCATACTCATAATCTTCATTGAACAAATTATATTAATTATAAAATGAAAATAATAAATATTTTTAGGGGTGACGTTTCTTTTGCTGTTATGTATATTTCTAGAAAATGGTTGAAATGAATGTATGTATGTATCCAAATACCAAGGTTGTGCACGTACACATGTGTATCTTCCCTAACTACCTGCAAAATCCTCCAAGGGGCACTTTTTCGGAAAAATTCAGCACTGTTGGATACTGGTGCTTTCACCACTTCATATGGGACAAAATTACTACCTGGCAAGAAGTGCTGAATAGGAAAGATCAAGGATTCAGGAAGGTTCCTAGCCAGAATACCTACATGTAGGGGGTTAGGGTTAATTACAATTTTCATTTTCATTTTGTCTGGGTGCATATTTACACGTACATGTACATATAGTTCCTTCAATATAATTATCATATTTATTTATCATATTTATTTTTACATGTTTTTTTTTTCAGTAGTTGTACGTGTTTGCAGGGCGGGAATGGAAATCGGTTTTTGTTTATTTAATAATGTGGGTGTACTCTGCCCTAATTGAAAAAACAGAAAGTAGTAATTATTTGTTTTTCCTGTGACTCACAGATTCTTGTCGAAGAGTTAGTAAGCAGACTCAGTGTTGTTGAAAACAATAGACACCCATACTATCATCCACAAGCCTTTGAGGTAAGAATTTTAACAATTAGAAACATTCAAAACCATTTGAATGGTATCTATCAATAGTAAGATTTAAATCCATTATACACTATTGGCAATGTGTGCAAAACTGCTTCTAGAAGTAGCTTTTTAGAAATGATTTGAGTCCAAGTTACTTAAAATGGGACTCATGAGTCTGTCAGTCTCAAGGGAAGTAGAAGTAAATTTTTCCTCGGCAAATATTCTTTCCCCGCTTTGCAATTCTATGAAATCGGCCCCTGTGGACAAAGAAGCCACCTAGACAAGGTGACCAATTGTTGACCTTTGATCGTCTTGTCCCCAATTCCTCATTGGGCATTCCACAGTTGAGTTCACACTGTTTAAATGCAAAATGATAATGGTTTGGATTTAATTTTGTCCTACACCGATGTGTATGTAGCATTCAATCAATTTATCACCCGATGCAATAATTTTATCAATCTATAGATAATCATTTTATGAAAAGTGAGCTTGTATCGGGCGATTTCATTCCTAGCACCCGATTCTGTGCATGTGAGTTAATTTACTTTGCTTAACCCACTTTGCAACATGTTGCTTATCAAAGCCATAATTCCCTATATTGGAATAGATGTTATTCACATTGGGCAATTTATTTTTCCTACTATGTTCAAGCCATGTTGCAAAACAACCAATTCACGTGCTGCTGACAACTAAATAACCAGATACGTGCAATAAATGATGCCTGTTAAGTGTCAACGGTCAACAATCACAACATCAGTTGTAATTGTCAATAACAACTTGATGAGCGGATAGCGTGCAAACCCAGTATTACATGTACATGACCCATTTTCTTATCATGGGATCACGAGACACTCAAAATTGTTTTATGTGGAGTATGTTAATGGCATACAAATTGTTGTCTAATCCTTATATATAGTATCCCCAGATTACTGTGAGCTACAATCCTGGCCAAATAGTTGGAACACGTGACAATAAACATACCCTCCCCTGTCCTCCTGCTTCCCCCATCAATGTTGTTATCCTCAGCTGGAGCGCAGACCGCACAATTTGAGCCAACATTGACCGGGGGTTGGGGTGCAGCAGGCAGTGACATTTTGCCAAAATTTGCCTGGATTTGCCGAGATACAGGGTCGAATTTCATAGAGCTGCTCAGCAGTAAATCTAGCAATCTTTTCTGCTTAGCAAAATTTTGTTGAGAACCAGCCAGAAGCAGGATACATTACGTGACAATTTGGCTGGTAATCTATTTTTCTGTGTTCGGTATATTTGTGTGCTTTGCAGCTGGCAGGCCTCCCAGCAAAACTTATAAAACCTATAAAACCTATATTTCAAATGGGAACCTTTTATTTCCCCCAAAAAACCTATATTAACCTATAAAAACTTATATATTTATAATCTCCTGCAACACATTTTCAACTTCCTTGTAAAATCCTCATGTGTAAAAAGATGAAGCCAAAACAGTAGCCAAACTGTAACATGTGTACCGCTCTTAGATTTTCTGCTGGACAGGGTATGGGGTAATGTACTTTGTTGCAAAAAGTACTCAGAAGGTAGGCAATTTACCAAAAATTTGTTACTTAACACTGCATAATCACGGGAAATAACCTATAAAAGCCTCTATTTTTGCATTTGGTAAACCTATAATATTTTGCTTAAAAACCTATTTAAATACCTATATTTAGTAGATTAGGCATTGGGAGGCCTGAGCTCTATGAAATTGGACCCAAGGTGTAACATGAGCTGTTTTGGTTCTTGCATTGAGAAGCATTGTACCAGTGTGTGTTTGTAGACAATGTAACGTCAAAGTCATTTGACACAAGATCTTACTGCATCATGGTACAATGTCCATTGTACAATACAAACAAAGACTCTGCCTTTGGTTGAGGTTGTCAAACTATTTACAGCAAACTTTTGAAGTGCATTCTGAAATACTTTCCTGAGAATTACGTTGACTATACATAGGCAATTTGATGATAAAAAAAAAACTGTTCTACTTAGCTGTAGTTGAATATGAGATGCTTGGAACAAAAGGGATTTTTTTTAAAACTGGGCAGAGAACAAAGTCAAGTGCACTGCTTTTTGAGGGATGTGGTGGGGAATTTTTAATTTTTTTTAATTTTAATTTTTATTATTTTTTTGGAGAGGGATGGTTGTGTGGGATGGGTGGAAGGGAGGGATGGGTGGGTGGAAGGGGCGGGTGGGTGGAAGGGGCGGGTGATTGACCTTAATTATAACCCCCTAAACAGTGATTTATGATGACACAGATATTATCCCTTTACTACATGTATCTACGTGTATGTTTAATGTTACATTTAAAATTATCCCTTTTTCATTTTATACAAATCCTGATTAGCCGAGAGCTTATGACAGTTGGCAGCAACTTGAACGTCGGCACATTGGCGAGCTGATCGAGAGTTTCTGGCAGTTTGCTCTTCCATTTCCAGCAAGCAGCATGGTCAGGCCTGTCTACTGGCAGAGCGTCCATGATGAATATCGTGACCTTATGGTTCGACTGATAAGGTATAACGAATCCTTCATCGTAGGGAAGTTAAAACATTGGTAATCACCAGATATCAAATTAACAAATTATTACCTAGAAACGTACTAGGTACGCATCCTGAAAAATTATTTTTGTCTGAAATGCTTTCATCTTTGACAAAATAGGAGTTTAACTGCACAAAATAGGAGTGCACAAAATAGTTTAACTGTACAAAATAGTTTAACTGTACAAAATAGGAGTTTAACTGTATGTCAAACTGTATGCAAAACAATTTGAAAAACCTCAAAACCCATGTATCAGTTTTTCATTGTATTCTCAACATCATGAGCACCTATTGTGATGCAACTTTCATACTTTAGTCTATGATGTATTTCTTGAAAACTAAGTTGAAATGAATGTTAGTTAACAAATACAATGTTGTACCCTTACTTTAACCCTAACTCCCTAGGCCCATTTGCTTACACATAACCTGAATCCTTGCCAACTCCCTAGGCCCATTTGCTTACACATAACCTGAATCCTTGCTAACTCCCTAGGCCCATTTGCTTACACATAACCTGAATCCTTCCTGACTCCCTAGGCCCATTTGCTTACACATAACCTGAATCCTTCCTGACTCCCTAGGCCCATTTGCTTACATATGAAATAACCTGAATCCTTCCTGACTCCCTAGGCCCATTTGCTTACACATAACCTGAATCCTTGCTAACTAACTCCCTAGGCCCATTTGCTTACACATAGCCTGAATCCTTCCTCACTCCCTAGGCCCATTTGCTTACACATAACCTGAATCCTCTAAAATCCTTCAGTAGTAAAGCAAGCACATGACATGTATACGCACAATGTGTTTCTAATTTGTGATATATGTACATAGCCAGGGACCCTCCCTGCATGCATGGAGCAATAAATGGTGTCCACTGACCCAAGCATTGACCTTGCAATCACTACAACAAACATGGATGTATATGTACCATGGAAAGGCAAGTATGCCTAATAACCTCAATCGTCCAAAATCCTTCACTTTAGCAAAGAGCATGTAGCATGTGACCTCAATCCTCCAAAATCCTTCACTTTAGCAATGATGATTTTGGAGGATTTGGGAAGGTTAGGGTTAAAAGAAAACACTTATATAAAAGTGTGTTCTCCCCGTTTTTTTAAATTCATTTCTATTTTTCTTTTGAATAGAGAACTTTTCAATGAGATGTTTCACAAAATAATTGACTGATGCATTGTAACACCATCCATAAGTGACCAGCAATGAATTTAAAATGCTGCTTCATTTTTTATTCACACGGTTACTGTTTATTTGTGCCCGGTCAATAAAATAAACTAATGAATTTAAAGGTTTATTTATTAGGAATACAGAAATAGATTTAGATTTAAAGGGACAGTATCGTCACAATCGGAGCAAACCTTCAACAGGGTATGGAATCGATATCCTAGTTTAAGACGAACACAGTAACTGAAAATTACTGGCTCATTTATGCAGCAACAACAGTAATATGACCTCATGTGGAGTATTATTTTCAAATACTGAGTTAATCTAAAACTAGCACTCCGATTCCATGCCCTGTTGATCAAGATGATATTGTCCCTTTAAACATCAAAATGGCAGAAATAATTATATGGATTTATATGAAAAATGCTTCTTGGAGTGGACATGCAATACTGATACAGGCATGCAACTTTTCAGCTGATAAGCTGATTTCCTCTTTTTTCCTTTAATAATAGTGCTATAGAAAACTGAAAAACACTGTACAAAGTTTTGTGTGCTCGGCCATTTCCTCTTTTTTGCAATTACAAAGTTGTATGTCTGCTGATAGTATAGACAGATTGAAGGTTTGGTCAAGGGCACTCAATCTTAAGGCCAGCCTAACGGTCTGCAACACAGGAAGTGTTTCCTGGGATAGAGGTTGATCGGCCTGCAATACAGGAAGTGCTTCCTGGGATAGAGGTTGATGAGAGGAAGGAATATACAAGAACTGGTAGTGGTAGTCATGCATGAACACACTTTCAAGGCTGGTAACATGGCTGGCTTCCTCATCCGCACTTGCCTGGTTTTGGTCACTCAACCCAGGGTATTTGTGACCTACTTCTGGTACCTTTTTCATACAAGTTGATCCACCATTTGAAACCATTCGCTTTTGTGGTTTTGAATGGTGAAATAACTGTACAGTATTGATTCCCCCCAAATGGTTTTGAATGGTAAGTCAGCTAATACAAAACCTTGTTTGGATCTTTCCAAATGGTAGTACAGCTAATACAAAACCTTGTTTGGATACTTCTAAGTGGTGAATCAATGGACCCTCTATGCATTTGAATGGATTTGAATGGTAGTAAAGCTTGCTTACCAACACTGTTCAAATGGTATCACCATGTGTGTACAAAACCAATGGGCATTTTGGTAAGTGGAAATTTTGAATGGTTTCAAATGGTCAAACAGTACGAGGGTTAATTCACCTGTTCAAGCTCCAGCTCCATGTTGATATCAACATCAAGAAGGCTTCTTAAGGAATTCATATTGGCCATCTATTCAAGCTCCATGTTGATATCAACATCAAGAAGGCTTCTTAAGGAATTCATATTGGCCATCTATTCAAGCTCCATGTTGATATCAACATCAAGAAGGCTTCTTACGGAATTCATATTGGCCATCTATTCAAGTTCCATGTTGATATCAACATCAAGAAGGCTTCTTACGGAATTCATATTGGCCATCTATTCAAGCTCCATGTTGATATCAACATCAAGAAGGCTTCTTAAGGAATTCATATTGGCCATCTATTCAAGCTCCATGTTGATATCGACATCAAGAAGGCTTCTTAAGGAATTCATATTGGCCATCTATTCAAGCTCCATGTTGATATCGACATCAAGAAGGCTTCTTAAAGAATTCATATTGGCCATCTATTCAAGCTCCATGTTGATATCGACATCAAGAAGGCTTCTTAAGGAATTCATATTGGCCATCTGTTCAAGCTCCATGTTGATATCGACATCAAGAAGGCTTCTTAAGGAATTCATATTGGCCATCTGTTCAAGCTCCATGTTGATATCGACATCAAGAAGGCTTCTTACGGAATTCATATTGGCCATCTGTTCAAGCTCCATGTTGATATCGACATCAAGAAGGCTTCTTAAGGAATTCATATTGGCCATCTATTCAAGCTCCATGTTGATATCGACATCAAGAAGGCTTCTTAAGGAATTCATATTGGCATCTATTCAAGCTCCATGTTGATATCGACATCAAGAAGGCTTCTTAAGGAATTCATATTGGCCATCTATTCAAGCTCCATGTTGATATCGACATCAAGAAGGCTTCTTACGGAATTCATATTGGCCATCTATTCAAGCTCCATGTTGATATCGACATCAAGAAGGCTTCTTAAGGAATTCATATTGGCCATCTATTCAAGCTCCATGTTGATATCGACATCAAGAAGGCTTCTTAAGGAATTCATATTGGCCATTCTGCGATTTAGGTTAAAAAAAAACGTCTCCAGTTTAAGGTTCTTGCACACCTCGGACCCATGCCAAAATTGCTAGGTCAATTGAAATTCTGCCACGCTGTATTATAAACGACTTTTTCACAGAGGGGTATGAACATTTGCCTGATTTGTGCTACCTCACTTAGGCCCCCAAAAAAGGAAAGAAGTCTCTGGTTTCTGGTCACTGCATGCGTCGACTCAGACCCCCACATCTTCATTTTTAGTTTTCTTTTTTCTTCTATGAAACGAAGCGATTTGTGCGGTCTCTCTTAGCCACCATACATGTACTTTGTGTATGGGGGAAATTTGGTCTGGTTCCAATAACCACGTATACATGTATGACATATTTCACTGGTTGACAAAAAAAAAAGATTATCAACCCCCCCCCCCCCCCAACCTATGACCAGTAACCGGAGACTTTTTTTGGCCTTAGCCACCATACTTTGTGTATGGGAAATTTGGTCTGGTTCCAATAGTTGCGTATACATGAACCAAAAAAAAAAGTTACAAAAAAAAAAAAAATCGTCAGTGCACTGATTTTGAAGCTGACCTGGGACCAGAAACCATATTTTTTGACCTTATATCCTATCATCCATATTGGCCATACTTTTCCTGGTATTATGGGGATTCGGTCAAATTGGTTAAGCCCAATGGTAGGGATTTTCATCATATACAATAATAAAAAAAAAAACAATTTAAAAAACTTGTTTCCCGGCCATGGATCCATTTTCCACATTAGAAGGCATACAAACAATCTTGACGCTTTTTTACTTTTTTTTTTCTCATGAATGACACAATGAAACAAGCTGAACCTTTCACAGGTTGGTTTCTGTACATCTCTCTTGATTGCTGTAAAGTATGGATGTATTTACAGACATTGGCTGGTTTCTGTACATATCTCTTGATTGCTGTAAAGTATGGATGCATTTACAGACATTGGTTGGTTTCTGTACATATCTCTTGATTCTTATAAAGTATAGATGCATTTACAGACATTGGTTGGTTTCTGTACATATCTCTTGATTCTTATAAAGTATGGATGCATTTACAGACACTCACTTTAATGTGTCTTATTGTTAATTGTCTCTAGTCTTGACAAGAGGAATGGCCTCGGCAGCTATTCAACGTCCATATTGACGTCGACATCCAGAAGGCTTCTTAAAGAATTTGGGCTTCGTTATGGTGTGGTAAGTCTATCTTCTCTGATTCCTCGTCCATTTTCATCAATTATGTTTGTTTTGTATGATCTCCATTCGCCATATTAACGATAAATATGAAAGTGAGACTGTAATTCTCACAACCACACTCTGTAGCTTACATGCTGCATGCACCAGCGAGAAGACCCAATAATCTGATAGTTCCAAAGAAAAGTTCATTCCTGACATTTTAGCTATTTCCATTAATGTACTTAAAATTCAATGACATTTGAAAGTAAGGTTGCCCCTGTAAACAGACAAAATTAGGCATGTTACTATAATGAGCATGTACAGGTACACAACCTCTTGTATTCAGGGAATAAGACATAAGATGGCTTACTTATGAATAACGTGAATGGATCGATTCGTTTAACTTTCAAATACATTCCTCTAGCATCTGCCATTGCTTAAATAACTAACAAAATATTGGTGTTACCTTGGCAATCAAGTCTATGTGTAATAAAAACCAGGAATATTGGGCCTTATATGGTAAATATGTTTTCTTACTTTGCAGGGTGAATTGTACAGAAGAATTGTCTACTTAGAAAACATGGCTGACAGCAAGTATGTTTGTTACTTTTAAAGACCATAATCTGTAATAAAACTATCCAGTTTTCTTTATTCACTTTATCTGCCAGAATGCCAAGGTCATATTGTTTGCATGCCATGAAGACGTCAACATTTTTGGCATAGGGAAATGGCAGCGGTATGTTACCATGACTTTAGGTGAAACTTCAAAAACTCTTATTTGGCTTGTTATTTTACAAGCTGGTTGCAGAAAGTGAAATGATGAGACAGTATTACTCTAGTTATCCACCCTTACTGGAATTTGACAAAAACATCAGTATTGTTTTACCCTAATACAGCTGAACACAGCTTAAATCGAGCTCCCATAATTCTCTGCTTGGTAACTTCCTGAATTAAAACACTTCCAACCCAGCTGTTGGACTTTGATGAATGTGATCCACATCATGTAAAGTGTCATTCTCAGGAAAATGAATCTATCAAAATCTATCGAAACCGATGCCAGAGTTGGTACATTAAATGGACAATGATCAACAAGGCATGGAATCGAAGTGCATGGTAAGGTCATATTACCATTGCTGCTGCATAAATGAACCAGTAATTTTCAGTCAGTGTTCATCGTAATCCAGGACACCAATTCTATGCCCTGTTGAAAGTCAGCTCTGATTGCACGATAGTGTCCCTGAGGGTCATTTGAGCTGAAGGAGTCTTTGTCGCAATATGGTACCAAGGCATTCATAACCATCCTCAAACCTAGGACTGAGATTGCCTGGGTACCATTGGGGAGTACCCTAGGTGACAATGACCCCTTCTGCCATACAATGGTACCCAGGCAATCATACAAGTACATAAACCTACACAGGACTGAGATTGCTTGGGTACCATTGGGGAGTACCCTAGGTGACAATGACCCCGGCTGCCTTACAATGGTACCCAGGTAATCATAAAAGTACACAAACATGCATAGGATTGAGATTGCCTGGGTACCATTGGGGAGTACCCTAGGTGACAATGACCCCTTCTGCCATACAATGGTACCCAGGTAATCATAAAAGTACACAAACCTGCATAGGATTGAGATTGCCTGGGTACCATTGGGGAGTACCCTAGGTGACAACGACCCCTTCTGCCATACAATTTTTACAAATCTCCCTTTGCCTAAAAAAGTTCTTGAAAGAAGAGAAGTAGCCTGTATTGTGTCCAAACCTCTAGTTTCATATTTGTGGGGATGTGGAGACCCTGTAAATCCTCAAATTAAACATCCAGGAGGTTCAGGGGGCTTTGTCCTCGAGACCAAAGGGAGACCCAGGCCTGCTACCCATTTTTCTGGATTTTTTTGCTTTTTGTCAAATACACCCCTGAACCTTATGTGTTGCAAACATGCGTTTATAAAGTTATATATCTCTTCTCATTCTTCCCAGTAATTTTGAGTCTCAGGTGTGGTACATTGAGATGATTTTAAAGGAGTTGAACCAACTGTCAAGCATGCTCCATTTCTCCTTACACCAAGCACAGTTCATTATGGTCAGACATGAGGTACATTGTATGTTCACTGCATGTTCACTGCATTCACTAATCAAATTTTGTTCCTTTCTAAAGAATACTGACCAATTTTGGGCGTGGCCACAGTTGATAAATGACCAAGCAGAAGTGAGGTCGTTTATCAGCAGTGAACCATGCCCAAAACCGGTCATTATCCTGTTCTGATGGCTGAGTCGTCAGAATGTGGGTTCGAATCCTGGCCATGACCATGGTACTTGTGTCCTTGAGCAAGACACTTCACTGTACAGTGCTCCTCTTCACCCAGGAGTATACATGGGTACTTGTGAGGGTATAGGTTGATATTGTGCTTGAAAAAGCTTCCGATGCACTATGGTAGCTCAGGGCTGTATATTCCCCAGGGAGCTGAGAAAGTGTAAGGATTGAAATTGGCCCAATGACCAGGGATAATAATGTAAAAGTGCCTTGTATCCTTCGGCAATTTGGCGCTCTATAAATCCAGTTATTATTATTATTGTCAAAACCGCATGACAAACTTTAATTCCCCTTCATAAATGCCTGTATCGATTTTGTTTTCAAAAATTTTGAAAAAAGCCAAATAGAAATGGGCAAATTCACATCCCCGGTTGACGTGTACAGCATGTTTCTTGAGCAGAAATTCATGGTTATCATGTTGACAACAGCCCTTAATCTTTCCCTGTCTTTCCATCACAGTTTGAGCTGTTACAGAAGGTTTTGAGCAAGCTACATGAACACAGTAAACATGGTCTGCAAGGATTGCTACAAGACAAGGAAGACTCCAGCCATAAAGCCGGTCAGTTCTTAATAAATATCATCATCCATTGAAAACGCTTTGAATTTTATCCTTGGGGGGGGAACGTAATTTCTTCCTTTTTCATAAAAGTTTCAGGGGAGGCACAACATTGGTGATGTTGGAAAAACTGCCTCTTAGTATGCTTACTGTCTTTGAATCAAGATATAAATTGAAGGGAAGGTACAACATCAGTAAAGTTGGCAAAACTGCTTCTATGAGTATGCTTACGTTCTTTGAATCAAGATATACATTAAAGGGAAGGTACAACATCGGTAATGTTGGCAAGACTGCTTCTATGAGTATGCTTACTCTCTTTGAATCAAGATATACATTAAAGGGATGGTACAGCATTGGTAGTGTTGGCAAAACTGCTTCTATGAGTATGCTTACTCTCTTTGAATCAAGATATACATTGAAGGGAAGGTACAACATTGGTAATGTTGGCAAGACTGCTTCTATGAGTACGCTTACTCTCTTTGAATCAAGATATAAATTGAAGGGAAGGTACAACATCAGTAAAGTTGGCAAAACTGCTTCTATGAGTATGCTTACGTTCTTTGAATCAAGATATACATTAAAGGGATGGTACAGCATTGGTAGTGTTGGCAAAACTGCTTCTATGAGTATGCTTACTCTCTTTGAATCAAGATATACATTGAAGGGAAGGTACAACATTGGTAATGTTGGCAAGACTGCTTCTATGAGTACGCTTACTCTCTTTGAATCAAGATATACATTAAAGGGATGGTACAGCATTGGTAGTGTTGGCAAAACTGCTTCTATGAGTATGCTTACTCTCTTTGAATCAAGATATACATTGAAGGGAAGGTACAACATTGGTAATGTTGGCAAGACTGCTTCTATGAGTGCTTACTCTCTTTGAATCAAGATATACATTAAAGGGATGGTACAGCATTGGTAGTGTTGGCAAAACTGCTTCTATGAGTATGCTTACTCTCTTTGAATCAAGATATACATTGAAGGGAAGGTACAACATTGGTAATGTTGGCAAGACTGCTTCTATGAGTATGCTTACTCTCTTTGAATCAAGATATACATTAAAGGGATGGTACAGCATTGGTAGTGTTGGCAAAACTGCTTCTATGAGTATGCTTACTCTCTTTGAATCAAGATATACATTGAAGGGAAGGTACAACATTGGTAATGTTGGCAAGACTGCTTCTATGAGTACTTACTCTCTTTGAATCAAGATATACATTAAAGGGATGGTACAGCATTGGTAGTGTTGGCAAAACTGCTTCTATGAGTATGCTTACTCTCTTTGAATCAAGATATACATTGAAGGGAAGGTACAACATTGGTAATGTTGGCAAGACTGCTTCTATGAGTATGCTTACTCTCTTTGAATCAAGATATACATTAAAGGGATGGTACAGCATTGGTAGTGTTGGCAAAACTGCTTCTATGAGTATGCTTACTCTCTTTGAATCAAGATATACATTGAAGGGAAGGTACAACATTGGTAATGTTGGCAAGACTGCTTCTATGAGTACGCTTACTCTCTTTGAATCAAGATATACATTAAAGGGATGGTACAGCATTGGTAGTGTTGGCAAAACTGCTTCTATGAGTATGCTTACTCTCTTTGAATCAAGATATACATTGAAGGGAAGGTACAACATTGGTAATGTTGGCAAGACTGCTTCTATGAGTATGCTTACTCTCTTTGAATCAAGATATACATTAAAGGGATGGTACAGCATTGGTAGTGTTGGCAAAACTGCTTCTATGAGTATGCTTACTCTCTTTGAATCAAGATATACATTGAAGGGAAGGTACAACATTGGTAATGTTGGCAAGACTGCTTCTATGAGTATGCTTACTCTCTTTGAATCAAGATATACATTAAAGGGATGGTACAGCATTGGTAGTGTTGGCAAAACTGCTTCTATGAGTATGCTTACTCTCTTTGAATCAAGATATACATTAAAGGGATGGTACAGCATTGGTAGTGTTGGCAAAACTGCTTCTATGAGTATGCTTACTCTCTTTGAATCAAGATATACATTGAAGGGAAGGTACAACATTGGTAATGTTGGCAAGACTGCTTCTATGAGTACGCTTACTCTCTTTGAATCAAGATATACATTAAAGGGATGGTACAGCATTGGTAGTGTTGGCAAAACTGCTTCTATGAGTATGCTTACTCTCTTTGAATCAAGATATACATTGAAGGGAAGGTACAACATTGGTAATGTTGGCAAAACTGCTTCTATGAGTATGCTTACTCTCTTTGAATCAAGATATACATTAAAGGGATGGTACAGCATTGGTAGTGTTGGCAAAACTGCTTCTATGAGTATGCTTACTCTCTTTGAATCAAGATATACATTAAAGGGATGGTACAGCATTGGTAGTGTTGGCAAAACTGCTTCTATGAGTATGCTTACTCTCTTTGAATCAAGATATACATTAAAGGGATGGTACAGCATTGGTAGTGTTGGCAAAACTGCTTCTATGAGTATGCTTACTCTCTTTGAATCAAGATATACATTAAAGGGATGGTACAGCATTGGTAGTGTTGGCAAAACTGCTTCTATGAGTATGCTTACTCTCTTTGAATCAAGATATACATTAAAGGGATGGTACAGCATTGGTAATGTTGGCAAAACTGCTTCTATGAGTATGCTTACTCTCTTTGAATCAAGATATACATTAACCCTAACCACCCTGAATCCATCAAAATCCATCCCCCTGTATTGGAAGATTTTGGTGGATTCAGGATTTCAATAGTTTTTAACTGCTTGGTCATGTTGGTTGATGGATTATAGTTACATGTACTGTATATGTTAGATTTTGATGGATTCTATGCAGCAACATACTATACAAATTTTCATGTGAGCATGGTATCCTGAATCCGCCAAAATCCACCAAAAATTTAGTGGTGGATTTTGGCGGATTCAGGATATGTCCAATATCTACACTGGCGGATTTTGGCGGATTCAGGACACCAGCATTTTGTGTGTGACAAAATTGGTGGATTTTGGTGGATTCAGGATACTTTCTAGTAAAAATACCCAAGGGGTTAGGGTTAAAGGGATGGTACAGCATTGGTAATGTTGGCAAAACTGCTTCTATGAGTATGCTTACTCTCTTTGAATCAAGATATACATTGAAGGGAAGGTACAACATTGGTCATGTTGGCAAAACTGCTTCTATGAGTATGCTTACTCTCTTTGAATCAAGATATACATTGAAGGGAAGGTACAGCATTGGTAATGTTGGCAAAACTGCTTCTATGAGTATGCTTACTCTCTTTGAATCAAGATATACATTAAAGGGAAGGTACAGCATTGGTAATGTTGGCAAAACTGCTTCTATGAGGGGGAAAAAGAATTGAATAGGAAGTGTTACATCACATTTAATAAAACATAACCTTTGACAGTTTTTCGTAATTTCCTCAAAAACATGAGTACCTATTATGATGAAACTTTCACTGGTTGGATGTATTCTTGAAAACAAGAGGGTTGAAATGAACATATGTTTGCAATCACCAATGTTGTACCTTGCCATTAATACTACTCAAAATGATCGGGACGAAGTGCAAATCTCCTGCATCAGGATCCTCCACTCAGCTACTTAGGAGTTCCCACCTCTAAAGTCTGGCATTCTCCTGAAGACGATCGGAGTATATATACTGATCGTCAAAACCAACAATTATTACAACTCCTAATAGATTGTTTACAAACTCCTACTGTACTTCCACCTTGCAAACCTTACTCCTACTGTACTTCCACCGTGCAAACCTTACTCCTACTGTACTTCCACCTTGCAAACCTTACTCCTACTGTACTTCCGCCACACAAACCTTACTCCTGCTGGACTTCCGCCACGCAAACCTTACTCCTACTGTACTTCCGCCACGCAAACCTTACTCCTACTGTACTTCCGCCACGCAAACCTTACTCCTACTGTACTTCCGCCACGCAAACCTTACTCCTACTGTACTTCCGCCACGCAAACCTTACTCCTACTGGACTTCCGCCACGCAAACCTTACTCCTACTGGACTTCCGCCACGCAAACCTTACTCCTACTGGACTTCCGCCACGCAAACCTTACTCCTACTGGACTTCCGCCACGCAAACCTTACTCCTACTGGACTTCCGCCACGCAAACCTTACTCCTACTGGACTTCCGCCACGCAAACCTTACTCCTACTGGACTTCTGCCACGCAAACCTTACTCGTAATGGACTTGCAAAGCTTCATATCCTACTTAATGTATACTTGGTTGAGAGTGAACCCCAACTACCAAGTTTTTGATAGCACTAGAATATCAATTGATATTTCAACAAGCTTCAAATGTTCGGCGTGCATGTCTAACACTATGAATAACTTTACCCTGAAAATCTTTTTTACCGTGAAATAAATAGTTCATAGCAATTTCATGACGACACAACACTGTGAAAACGCCATGAAATAATCTTGGAATTTCTTCGCTGTGAAAACGCCGTGAAAATGACATGAACTTCTTGTGGCAGTTTTGGGGCAGCTCATTAATTCTCAAGATAGCCATGAATTTGCCCTGAAATCACTATGAACATTATTGCCAATATCTGAGAGGAAGAGACACCATCAAATTGCAGTGAAATCATGGTGAACTATTATTTCACGGCAAAACGGATTTTCAGGGCATTTTCAGGGTAAAGTTATTCATAGTGTAATAACCGTTGGGGAGGTAACAGCGTTGAAAGTTTTATCCGACTTTTAATTACAACTTGTGAACCATCCAGGTGGTTTTCGTGCGTATTCAAGTGGAAAGATTGGTAAGTGCATTGTCATGGTTACCGGCAATCATGATGCATTCAAACTAAAATTGATTGCGGGTAAACAGGGTGGCAGGCTGCTTCTAAAAAAATAAGAGAAAATTGCAACTAAAATCTATGAAACTTTTTCTTCTGTTTCCACGATTATTTAAATATTGTAATTTAAAGGGACAATATCATCACGATCAACAGGGCATGGAATCGGGGTGGTAGTTCTACATTGTAGATCAACTCGGGAACTGAAAATAATACCCCATATCATAAGGTCATATTACCGTTGCTGTTGCATAAATAAGCCAGTAATTTTCAGTCGCTGTGTTCATCTTAAACACTGATTCAATGCCCTGTTGAAAGTCTGCTGAGATCGTGATGATATTGTCCCTTTAAAGCCTTGATTTGATTACCATCTTAGATCGGCAGTTATTATGCAACAGCGTTAGTAACTTTGATTGCTGGGATACGTGGTGTCAGGCAGCTACTAACATCATTAACCCTAACCCTCTAGGTATTCTGGCTAGGAACCTTCCTGAATCCTCTAAAATCCATCAGTGTACTTTTGGAAATGTGCCCTTGTCTTTATCCCTTCCGTTGATCTTTCATATTCAGCACTTATGGCCTGTACTTCTTGCCAGGTAGTAATTTTGTCCCATTTGAAGAGGTGAAAGTACCAGTTTCCAACAGTGCTAAATTTTTCCCAAAAAAGTGCCCCTTGGAGGATTTTGCAGGATATGGGTTGGTTAGGGTTAATAAAATGCAACTAAAATGTATGAAACTTGACTATAAATACAAAGAGGGGGTGAGGATGTACTTTTAATTCAGGCCTGTGATTTCTCAGGGTTTCTCCTGATTTCAGGATTTTTTTTACAAATCTCACTTTGCCCCAATTTTTTTTTAATGAAGTGAAGTAGCCACCAAGGAAAGAAGTAGCCTGTATTGTATCCAAACCTCTAGTTTCTTGTTTGTGAGGATGTGAATCTGTAAATCTTCTAAAATTAAACATCCAGGAGGTTCAGGGGGCTTTGTCCTCTAGACCAAAGGGAGACCCAGGCCCACTACCTATTTTTCAGGATTTTTTACTTTTGTCAAATTACACCCCTGTTAATTATTCTTTGTACTTTCAACAATATGAGAGGAAGAATGTGCAACATTAACTCAGCAAGGTGATGGACTGTTCTTGGTGGTTAAGAATACAATTTATTATTAACTTTCACTAAGAAATCAAAATTACTTACTTAACTTTATTTGAAGAGAAAAATAAGTATTATGACTTGACTTAAATTGCAAAGAAATGACTTGTGGCTTGACTTGTACAAACATTTAATTCAGACTTGACGTGACTTACAAGTAATTACTTGTGACTGTGCCATTTTTCCAGCAATTTCAAGAATCATATTATTGGAATACCTACATGTATAATTTCCTTGTAGAAAAGAAAAGAAATACATTGAAATGAGATATTTAACAAAATATGGGCCAGAAGCATAGTTGTACTGTATTTAAAAAGTACATGTACATGTACTTAGCATAGCAATGGTCTTTTGGGAGAAGTCGGTAATTAATGCTTTAGTCCAGTGAAAACTTGAACTGGACTGCAGCTCTCCAGTGATTTCCAGCTGTTTTTTGACAGAGTGAAGTTGTAGCATTTTGTAAATAATTGTTGGTCCATTGAAAAATGCACTTGTCCAGCTAGTGGACCTGCTGTCCAGGGCTTCCCCCTCAAATTTGACCCTTGGAACATGTGTGGAATGTAAGGATTTTTATATCTTGGTATGTATCAATATAACTAGGATAGTCTTGATCATATAGGGATTTACATATAGCCTACATACATAGCTAGCTACATGTATTTTGAAGAAATGCACACCATAACCCACAATACAGACATGAAACAGTGACTGTCTGTATAGAACAAACAATATATACTACTCAAAACAATTTAGGGAACACCGGAATAATCTGTTAAAGCAAGATCATTTATTTCAGATAAACACAATGTTTCACAGAATTGATGAGAAACAACTGCACAATGAAACAGATGATAAAGGATGCATGTAGTGATTACACATTTCATGACATGACTACTGAAAGAGAGGGGGTTGCAAATGAAAATCCCGGTTCATGGAACATTTCAAACCTATTTGATGTTAAAAATCCGGTGTTCCCTAAATTGTTTTGAGTAGTATATTTATTGTACAAGAAACAGAATTGAGAGCTGAAGAATTGAAACTACATGTATGTAAAACAAAAATATCAAACTATTTTGTAAATTATTGGATTGCGTTAACATCATGTTAACGCAAAGTGAAATTGTGGTTCGTATTTATAAGAACTGTATATTTGTCCTGTG
Source organism: Zoroaster sp. YZ-2022 (assembly GCA_029582265.1). Lineage (NCBI taxonomy): Eukaryota > Metazoa > Echinodermata > Asteroidea > Forcipulatida > Zoroasteridae > Zoroaster > Zoroaster sp. YZ-2022. The sequence continues at coordinate 32,209,006 of CM055832.1, read as the reverse complement.
GGTTTTGACTAGCGTGCTCTAGTGGTGTTAGCACTGTAACCAATAACAATACTTCACCATGGAAACTGTTAAAGTTTTTTTTGTAAGTGTTGCCTCATATAACACAAACAAAACAAAGATTGCGTACGGAATCGGCCATCATGATGACGTGGGAGTACGACCACTCACTTCAGTACTGGATTCATTTTGTTGTGTTTTTCTATCTTCTTTGTCTGTAGTCGCTTTGGTGAGTCTTCTTTCCTCTGTATTGAACATGAAAACACAGTTGACTGGCCGAAAGGGACTCACTCTGGATAATTTCCTAGAGGGCTACATAAAGGTAAGAAAAAATTGGTGGCACATCACCAGGATATTTTAATAAAAATAATAATAATAATGTGGACTTATATGGCGCACGTATTCACCAAACTGGTGCTCAAGGCGCATTATATTATTACCCCTGCTCATCAGGCTCATAAATCATTCCTGAAAGCATCTCGGCTCCCTGGGGAGTATACAGCTCAATTGCTGCCATTACAGCGCATATAGGGCTAATCAAACACAACAACCAACTCTGCCCTCACAGGTACCCATTTACCCCTGGGTGGAGAGAAGCAATTATGGTAAAGTGTCTTGCTCAAGGACACAAGCACCCCGGTCGTGGCTGGGATTCGAACCCACATTCTGACGACTCGGCCATCAGAACACAAATCTGATGCTCTAAACCGCTCGACCATATTTATTTGTTTGTTTATTTATTTGTTTATTTATTTGGGGGTTCTGTTCCTTGTGTTTTTCTTTTTAATATTTCATCAGATGCCACAGGTTTAAAGATGTATTGCCCGTGTTTTACCAGCAATTTCTGGAATTTTTAGTTTTGATTGGAAATTAATAATTACATTTCAGAAAGGAAAACAAATCTTCGAAATGAGATATTTCAAAAAATAAGAATTGACAGAAGCTCGGTTTTACAATAAAAAGTGCCAAAATTAATTTACATGTATGACCGTACCTACCATAAATTCATTTTGGGACATATTTACTGTAAAACCATACTTCTCGTGATTATTTTGAGAAATGTTTCACTTTAAACCATTTGTTATCCATTCCTCATGTAAAATAGCAATGGTTTGACAAGAACAAATTTTTAAAAGAAATTGACGTCAAAATAGCCAAAAAACACTAGCGGTACATCTTTAATGTTACACTTAAATATACTAAATGTCTCATATTTATAAACTAATACTGTTAATGTAATGGTCATGATCATGAGTAATGCTGCACAATGACCTCATATTTACACACTTTGAAAAGTGCGAACTGGCTTTTAAGAGATGCCGCTTGTTTTCAGCTATTTTTCCAGCAATTTCAAGAAGTATTCATTGGAACATCTTTGAATTTATGTCGCCCAATCTTACATAAAGGTTGTATTATATTTTTCAGTTGAATTTGTGATTAAATTATTTGAGTGGACACAGAAATATTTACTGAAGTGAAACATGAACCAGGGACCTACAGAGTACTGTTAGTTGCTGTACCAACTGAGCTATATATCCAGCCCAGTGAAGTAATGGGTGAATTTTGAGAGTTGTGCCGCCTATTTGTTATAAAAAAAAACATTTGAGGACATTGATGTACATGGGTTTGGATACAATCTATCACTTTTCAATACAAACAGGAGAGTGCGAAGCAGGCTTATCAACGACACAAACTTAGGCTGGAAATGGAGCTCAACGTCAACACTTACATTGTCCCTGTCACTGCTGAACTTGTGAGTGTAATTTTTAAAAAGCACCGTGATCCAGAGGGCAGGGAGGGGGAAGTAAAGGGGACATGTTCCCCCTCTTTTACCATCATAGATTTCCTTACCTCCCTAACATATTTGCCCTCTCCAATTTTAAGTAGTAGGATAATAATAATAATAATAATAATGTGTGGACTTATATAGCGCACGTATCCACCAACTAAGTGGTGCTCAAGGCGCATTCTTTTACGTGCATTACACAACACACGGGACCAACGGCTTTACGTCCCATCCGAAGGACGAAGCAATTATGGTTAAGTACCTTGCTCAAGGACACAAGTGTCATGACCGGGGCTCGAACTCACACCCTGCTGCTGGCAACACCAGAACTTGAGTTCGGTGCGCTAGACCGCTCGGCCATGACAGGATGGCTCTGTATTAAAGGTGCTGGTCAGCTGTTCCATCTTGCTGGCTTTAATACTTATTAAATTAACTTATATACATATTTCTTTTTTAATTTAAGTATAACTTTTTAGCCTTTAAAAAAAAAAATATGTATGTATTTTTTGGGTATAGTTTTGCCTTTATACTGTTTTGTGCCAGTGAAAAAAACAGGAAAAAAATTGGCCCCCTTCCTAGATCTGTCCGTGATATTTTGATGGGTGAGTCCATACATCAAATCGTACAGATTCGAGTCTGGATTTTCATTGACTTAATTGACTCAAATTGTGCCATAGTTGCAAGATGACCAGACCAGAGCAAAATGACCAAACCAGAGCAAAATGACCAGCCTTGAGTTCACTGGTCTGACCATATAGATCTCAAAGATTTGACTGTGGCCAAAGTCTACATAATTTGTACTGTTATGATGAAATACTTTGAAACACCAAGATAAAAAACTCTCTCCCAAAAATTAGACTGTAACCAAAATCCTCGTAATTTTTGCTGTTATGATGAAATACTTTTGAAACACGAAGATAAAAACTCGTTTGTTATAACTTGTGGTTGACTGTAAAGCCAATAATTCTGTACACATTTTACATGTCACTGTATAGTAACAAATGAAACAATGAAAATTTGTAATGAAATAAAATGATATCAGAATTATATTGACTTATAAACTCACGTGTTGACACGTTACTAACGGGTATGTTTGCACAAGGATTAAAACTAGATTTAAACAGCTGGTAAACAGATAAGAGAATGAGATATGTAAACATATATTGACTTCCACATTTGTTGCTTGTGGTTAGGTTGCAAAGGTTGTCAGCTGTGTTCTGGAAGACGTCAAGAGATGCCATGAGTACTATCAAAGCGTTTTCAGCAGGTGAGGTGTAAGGAATAAGTCTGTCCAAGATGTGAGTGGTGGAGGAACTTTTAATGGAAGGCAGCTAAAAAACCAACATTCCAGGGAGTCCACACAAATGTTTACCATAGTAGTTGTTTGTTATAGTGATTCATGACTCCAGTGCTAGTACAATAAATTGGAAAAAATTACTTACCAGAAATATTTGGTAAGCAACTTTTTTTCAGTTACCATGCAAAGATCCACAACATTTTTGTAATTTGGCTGGAAGTCAGTGTTATGCTTTGTGAAAATATCGTCGTGTCAGTGCAAAAACGTCGTATGTTCACAATGCAATAAGGTCGTATGTACAGCGCGTCGTCAATCTGCATAAATTTACATACATTAAAAAATGTTTGTGCAACGTCGTATCTCAGCCATTGCTTTTGTGCATTCATCCGGGAACTTGTTACATACGACCTTTTTGCACTGACACAAACTGGTTTTGTGCAAAAACGTCGTAACTCGGAGATAAGACGTTTTTGCACTGACACGACGATATTTGGTAAGCAAAATTCTCTTCTTATCATGTTCATGTTGGTATTTGGTGAGTTTCAATCGACGTAAAAAGCTTACTCTGGTTGTCACCAGTTAGTGTCATCAACTCGCCCATTCATGACCACATTGTAAGAACTGAAATAGTTTGTGTTGATTAAACCAGCCTTTCTCAAAAGGAAGGTACAATATTGGATTTTGGTAACATACATGTACGTTCATTTCAATACTCTAGTTTTCAAGAAATATATCATAAAACTAACTTTTCATTGCAACGTAAAAAAAAAATAAAAAAAATTAAAAAATGTTGTTTTTTATCTGGTTGTTTTACAAAAGGTTGCTAGAAAAACAAAACAATTTTTTCAGGATGATTGATACTTGTACCAACTTCACACCAAGGTCTTAAATAAAAATTTGTGAATTTTATAATCTGGTGATTTCCAATGTTCTTCTATTTAATGTTTCTTTCTTTTATTTTGTAGATATAAGCAGAATATAGTGAAATTAATAGCTACCACATTCTACTCCAGTCTTATGGCAGATGTTAATCTTGTCTGCGAAATGACTGACATAAGCAAGGTGAGAGTAAGACCATGTCCGAATTGATGACTTTGGCTGTGGCTATTGCTAACACATCAGGTCTGCCTATGCTTCAATGTTGGCAGATGCGCTGATCTAGCCATAGCTACATCCAAAGCCGTCAAATCGGACTCGGCCGAAGCCTTTTTGCTAGCTCCATTTTGAATAATGTCCGGTACTCTGACTCAAGTCAGTATTAATAATTGCATGTTTGAATAACAATTTCCCAGACTAGGATTTGGGTACAGGTAATCTGACATAGACAGCCGCAGCATCATAGATATTTTCTGCTCCACTTTCATGGTAATATTTGTTTTTCTCTTTAGGATCTACATCGTATTGATCAGGACTTGTTAGCATTAGCGCATAAACTAAATGATCTGGACACAATATGGAGGGACTACATACCGCCTCCGTAAGTTCTCAAAGTGAAGTTTAATTCATTCACTCATAAATGTGACTGGCTCTGGCAAAACCCTAAACTTGGACCCAACTTTTCGGAGTGACCTCCTAAATTAATCATGAAAATTAACAATGTTCCCAACGTTTCAGGATTTTTCTTTTTCCATCAAAATCTAGAGAAAATGCTCTATGGTGACATGAAAATCTCAAACTGGTACATGTACATGGTCCCTGGGGTCAGTTTTTGACCTTTTCTTGGCTGTTTCACATTATGGTAAATGCTGAGAAGTTTCGGGTTTTGCCAGAGTGGGTCACAAATATTACTGTCATGTGTTCCCTCTCTCAACTTCTTCTGAATTTATTTAATTTATAGTACGTGTTTCGTTTAGAGCAATGTGTATGTATTTAGGTAGTTACTACTGTGTGCTGAAACGGAATGAAAGATGACTGTTTCTCCAAGGTTTGACCAATAAAACAATATTTGTCGATCTCTTGAAGTCAACCTGTTCTGGAAATAAGACATGTGGCGAACAATGCTCATCTACAATTGGGACTTAGTGTGTGCAGTAGTTTTTTTGATGGCTTGGTTTTTTGGCACATTGCAAAATTAGTACATTGGACATTTGTTCATGAGATTCTGCCGTGATAATCAACTCCTTGTGAGTATAGCAAGGGTTTTTAATAAAGAGCATAATTTTTTTTTCTTCTATTAAATCCTGCATGTTTATTTTTTCTTGTTTTGTATTTATTTTACCACTGGAAATATGTGGTCTGGTTATGAAAAAACATTTCTTCTCTTTGAGCCTATTTACTGTAGAAATTCAAATTGTTTGATTAAAATATAACAAGATATGATAATACTAACGTTGCAAATTGTATGCATCAATTGTAAGCATCAGCTATTTTACAACAGGTTTTCTCTAATGTCCGCTACCATTATGTTCCCTCGAAAAAATTTCAGAGCACAGCAGTGGAGACAACCGATGCTAGCCCAGGCTAAAGCGTGGCTGAAGATAATGACCAATCAACTGACCCATGTAGTTGTCAGAACTGTCGACACAGATGAGGTAAACCTCTTCCTTTTAAATGCTCCAAACAGTGCATATATGATTCTAAGTCATAATTTGAATCATAATGCGCTAAACAATGACATTTTTAAAGATGGGCTCTAAGCAGATATCCATAATTGGCCTTTCTCTTTTTTTTTTAGAGAGGTTATGGCACAAAACCAAAAAAAAAGTCTCCAGTATCTGGTGTCGGCACGTGTTACCTCAGACCTGCACGTTGGCATTTTTTGTTTTTTATTTTTTTTTGCTTTGAAATGGTGTCCATTTGTAACCAAAATTGCTGGATTGATTGGAATTCTGCCGTGCTGTGTTTTAAACAATTTTTTCACAAAGGGGTATGAATGTTTGCCCAATTTGTGAGGCCTCTCTTAGCCACCTTACTTTGTATATGGGAAATTTGGTCTGGTTCCAATAAACGCAGATATATGTATCATGTATTTCACTGGTTGGCAAAAAAAAAAGAAAAAAAAGATTTTGAAGCCGACCTATGACTAGAAACCGGAGACTTTCGGCCTTAAAAAATTACAACCTGATAAATAATCACAAAACAGGAAAAACAAAAGTAGTAAGACATTTCAGTCAACTTAGGGCAAGGAATGGGTTGGAAAATCAGAAAATAACACGGCTTATCTCAAAGCCCAGCCTAGTTTAATAGGGAGGAGGGCCAAAGTCATGGTACAGCCAAGCCTTTGAGAAGCCTGGCCAGGCCCAGGCCACCTAGTCTCCTAATTGTCTTTTGTGAGTCCTAATCCTGTAACAATACAGTACAGCCAATCAACATAACCTGGGCTTCTGGAGGGCCTCGCCCAGCCAAGCAGAGCTCATTATACAGGCCAGTAGGCAGGGGAAAAGCCTGGGCCTGGCCGGGCTTCTCAAAGGCTTGGCTGTACCATGACTTTGGCCCTTAATTGTCCCGTACACGCATTGGCGTAATCATCAGAGCCATTGCTTGCATACTGTATATATATATATATGAAGAGTAAACCGTGTTGAACATAATGGCATGGATTTATTGCTTGTAATTGGCCATAGAATAAATTGGATTAGTCAAAAAGATAATTTGATTGACACCCGCTGATTGGCCAGATAAAACAATATATATAAAGATAAACTATATTGAACTAATTCTCCCTCAAGCTAAATGAATATTTTGTACACATTAATGATATATTGTGGAAGTTTATTTGGCTATTTAAGCGCCAATTTCGGAAAATTTTCTTTGTTTTATTGGAACATTGCTGTTTTACTTGAGGGAAAAAAAATTACCAAAATGAATTTATGGTGGATCGTGTAATAAATGGCTCTTTTTTAAACTAATATTCAAGACTTCTGACACATGTTTTCAATGAAAACAAACATTTCTGGAAATTGCTGGTAAAACGCGGATGACAAATCTTTAAATCTTTTTACATTAAAATATCAGTTTTTTTCTTTTTTTTTTAGTTCAAGTCTGACTTTAGTGAAGATCCCTCTCGTTCACGAGAACGGACATCTCCCAGTCCACAGCAAAGCACAATGCCTAGCCGTGCCAGTATCTTGAGGCATTCCCCGTCCTCGGCATTCAAGCCTGTCAGCTCATCAGTTGAAGGGTCACCAGCCAGGGTCGGAGGTCAAAAGGTCAGCTGCAGTTATGATGTATTTATATTTATTATTATTAAACAATATTTATATAGCGCCAAATTCCATCAAGACGCTTTTAGTATTATCCCTGTCATTGGGCTACTTTAAATCATTGGGCTACTTTAAATCATTGGGCTACTTTAAATCATTGGGCTACTTTAAATGGAGTACCATGGTCGAGCGGTTTTAATAGTGCATCGGATTTGTGTACTGATGCCTGTGTCGTCAGAATGTGGGTTTGAATCCCAACCACGACCATGTTGCTAGTGTCCTTGAGCAAGACACTTTACCATAATTGCTTCTCTCCACCCAGGGGTAAATGGGTACCTGTGAGGGCAGAGTTGGTTGTTGTGTTTGATTAGCCCATACATGTATGCGCCAAAATGGCAGCAATTGAGCTGTATACTCCCCAGGGAGCTGAGATGGTTTCAGGAATGATTTATGAGCCTGATGAGCAGGGATAATAATATAATGCGCCTTGAGCACCAGTTTGGTGGATACGTGTGCTATATAAGTCCACATTATTATTATTATTATTTAAATCGTTGGGCTACTTTAAATCGTTGGGCTACTTTAAATCGTTGGGCTACTTTAAATCGTTGGGCTACTTTAAATCGTTGGGCTACTTTAAATCGTTGGGCTACTTTAAATCGTTGGGCTACTTTAAATCGTTGGGCTACTTTAAATCGTTGGGCTACCTCAGTCTTTTTTCAACTTCCTTGGAAGTACACCGCTCATCAGCTTATCAAACACAATTGTGCCATCTCTGCCCTCACAGGTACCCATTGATACTCCTGGGTGAAGAGAAACAATTATTCATGGTTAAGTGTCTTGCTCAAGGACACAAGTGCCACAACCGGCATGGTTAGGATTCGAACCCACATTCCACTGACTCGGCCACCAGAGTCAAAGACCATTTCGCTATGATACTCCAAATTTATTTATTTATTTAATCTTTAACGAAGGTAGTTTAGATCATTTATAAGACGAAGCATTCCACTAGAGCTTTTGTCACAAATTACATATATTACACCAAAACATTACAATTTTACACACATGGGACCATTCCATGGTTATATTTATGAGGTATTGGGCCCACTCTTAATGCCATAATTTCCTTACTTATAAATTTCACTCATTAGTTTTTTCACAGTAGTTGCATTATACCCAGACCTTACTCCGCACAAAAAATAACTTAAGAAATATGTACGCTATATAAGAGGAAAAATGCTGGTTACTCATGTTACAATTTTCAGACATGGATAAAATGTTGGATTTTCTCTTATATAGCATACATATAACATATTTCTGAAATTATTATTTTATGATGAGTAGCGTCTGGGTATAAATTAATGCAACTACTGTAAAAAAAAAAACTAAAAAAAAACTGTTGAGTGAAATGGAGTAACCATGGAATTGCCCATAAGATGAATTGAGACAAAAAGCCCATAAAGGTTGACTTCCGATCATTGAATGCTTTGTTTTGTTTCTAGGCAACATCAAGCCAAGCTGGTGTTAAACCCTCTCAGGGAATATCTACAGAGACTAGTTCATCTTCATGTGCCCCTGGAACTAAATCAAGCAAACATACCAAAGACTTAAGCAGTATTAAGACAACAGTGGCTGCCAATGGCACTAACCAAAAAGGTAAGGTCTTCAGTTTACACAAAAGTGCTTTCCCCTATACTGACAAATCGCTTGAAAGAAGAGAAGTAGCCACCAAGGAAAGAAAGAAAGAAGTAGCCAGTATTGTCCAAACGTCTAGTTTCTTGTTCGTGGGGATGTGGAGAGTCTGTATAAAATCCTCCAAAATTAAACATCCAGGAGGTTCAGGGGGTTTTGTCCTCTAGACCAAAGGGAGACCCAGGCCTGCTACCCATTTTTCAGGATTTTTCAATTCTGTCAAATTACATCCCTGTTGTTTAAATTCAGAGTGCTGTGAAACCGTATGTAAAATCTATGAACTGTTGCAGGTAGATACAATCTTTGCATTTTGGGTTTCAACAGTATTGATCTGAAATGACAAATGTTTCTTTGTAATATCTTGCAGGGGGTGCATTGTATTTTAGTGGTAGCAGCGACATAAAAAGAATCAAATCTTTGCCAGAGATAACATCTCCTGAGGCCGAAGTCCCCGTGACTGGGCTACGAAGAAACGTGATTTCATCTGACCTGCGGCATTCAGATACGTCATCATCCACAGAAATAAGAATTCAAGACGTAGGGTCAGGCGTTGTAAGCTTCACCACCACAGTACATCGGGAGCAGGAGAGCCAAGAGACTGACACGAGCCTGCCACTAGCTGATAGTCAGGTATCACACGAGGTTACCAGACTACAAGAGGTGGGTCTGATGACTGAAGATGATAACATTTTAAGGTCGGAGCAAATCGTTGTCGGAAGTTCCTCTCCTCAAAGTGACATTCCACAGGAGATTGATGATTCCATAATTTTAAATAACAGTAATGTGGTAATAAAAGAAACAATACAATCAAAGGATCGATTGGTATTGGAAGATAATAATAACAGTACTGAAGAATCTAAAGAAAGTGATTCCCTGTACCGAGTCTCCACGAAGATTCTAGAAACTGATTCAAATGTTGTAAGTGACTCGGCCCAAGCCAGGATGTCCTCACCTGATGTGTTGACCGCAGACAATCTGGCCATTGTACTAGGCAAGTCTGTTACCACAGCCCCACCCACGAAAGACTCTGACGGTATACTCCAGAGTTCAGAAAAGTCGGGGCAGACCACTCCGATGCCGTCTTCGAACACTTCCTCCAGTGTCCGATCCTCATCAATGACTTCGTCTTCATCGGTATCACCGACTCTCAAGCCACCTTCTTCCGGGGCGGAACAATCTCGAGCCAGTAGGGCATCGGTGTCATTCCAATCTAGTGAAGTAGGATCGTCAGAGGCACCGAGTGGCCGACCAGACAGGTTCTCTAAGAGTCTTGTGGACGTCATGTTTGTGTCGCAGCGAATCATAGGCTTCATGCAGAGGCTGATTGAAATTCTCTGTCCAGCTGATATCGGTGTACCCCTCGGACCTGATGGGGACTTCACAGCGTCGTTAAGTATCAGAACATTTGGGGAAAGAATGAGAGCAATAAAGATGGAACTGAAAGATGTCACTGAGAAGGTGAGACAACAGATATTTAGGATTTGTGAGAAATATTTATTTTCCTGTTGGTCAAAGAAACATTAATGCTCGTAGTTTTACATACAATTTTAATGCTTGGTGTGAAGTTAATAATGGTATCAAACATAAACTTGAAATATTTTTGGCCTCAAGAACTATCCTTTTAGTAAATTCGTGAAATAATTTATAAAATTAATTCCTGTAATTCAAAGAGAAATTTCACATTGGAGCTTGTAGACTAAAAGTTTATTTAGTTTTTTCTCCACAAACATAACACCCTTTGTCAAATTTCAAGATGTTATACAAGACATGGGATATCCAGCCAACAATGTCCCCTGACTACAAAGATGTGTTGTCAAGGCAACCGCAATACATCATTTGGGATTTGGCCCTTAGCTTTTTAGTCATGCCCAATGGGCAATTAATTCTCTGAAATTATATCAACCCTAGAAGGTGAACTCATCTCGGCAAAAGATAACCACTGTTTTTTCTGACTTTTCTTTAGGCAATAATCAAACTGCTTTGTCTGTATGCAAACAATATACTAGCTATGGACCTCTGTGCCATTGACAAGGACAATGTGAACACACTAGTTGATTCTCAGGTAACATTAATTCATTATGCTGTTGGAATAAATGTTATTATATGCATGCATACATAATTGGTATAATTAAAGACCGTAAATATCTTGATTGATTTTTCCTAAAACACATTTGATTTCTAAGAAATTCTGGTTACAGACATGTTGGTGAGGCTTGGTTTCTGTTTAAAGGGATAGTATCATCACGATCAACAGGGCATGGAATCGGAATGCTAGTTTTAGAATAACTCAGTGACTGCCATAATACCCCACATGATAAAGTTGTATTACCGTTGCTGCTGTATAAATGAATTTTCAGTCACTGTGTTAATCTTAAACTAGGACACCGATTCCATGCCCTGTCGAAAGTCTGCTCTGATCGTGACGATACTGCCCCTTTAATACTTGGATCAAAACAAGTGGGTGAGTTTCAGTGCATTTGCATGTTTCTGAGAAAATTGTGACAGTTTATTGAAACATTCTGCTGAAGTATATGCTGTGTGCGATTGAGGACATAACTAAAAGAGATCAATTATACATGTATTTGACACAAATTTATGTTGTAGGCAAATTTGTGTAAAAAACCCTTTTTATTAACATTTTATTAATTGTAATTTTAGGCAATAACCAAAGTATCATTGAATTGTTCTACAGGTGCTCTCTGGTGTTCTGACGAGTCGGCAGGAATCAATGTTAAGTCGTTGTAGACATGAGAGAGAAAGTAATGTCCCATGTGATTACTACATGAATAGAGATACTGCCCTTCTGTGTGACAAACATGAACCGATTACACAACAGGTACATGAAGTCTCATAGCCAGTCAAACAGTCATGTTCTGATGTGAGCTATTATTATTATACATTTCTGTTAATGAAACTAAGGATTCCTCAAAAGCACACTTAAGCACTGTAGCTCGGAAGCCTGAGGAAACCTGTAAATTAAACAAGGGTACTTGCTATGTGAACCAGAAACACCGGGGTAATTATCTACTTTTTCCACGATTTCTGGGTTCTTTTACATGCATTACTTTAATAACCCAGCCTTCGGGACCTCCGGCTTAACATCCCAGGTGAAGGACGAAGCAGTTAAATCAAGCCCCAAAATTCCCACTTACCCACTTACTGGAGGTAAGTGGATTTTTCAGCCGGTAAGTGATTTTTAAAAAGTGGTTAAGTTGCTAGGTAAGTGGATCTATCCATGTTTTTATGTCATGTCCCATAACAACATGGCCAGACGCTGAAATCGGGTAAGTGACTTTTGGAAATGGGTAAGTGAAAATACAAGCGTGGGTAAAGGGTGGTTAAGTGACAAAAGAATTTAATTTCGAGTCTTGAGTTAAGTGATTAAGTGTATTACTCAAGGACAAAAAAGTAGCCGCTGCCCGTGTTTGGCAAGGTTTGGTCGAGGTCCAATTCTGTGTAAAATTCAGGGTCTTAATTGTCTCTTTTTGTAACTTTTTCCTCTGTATTGACAACATTTATTGCAGATGTGTGTTCGAATCAACAACATATGGAGCATATTGTGTCTCTTACCAGAACTGTCACGCATACTGCAGTCACGTAAGTCTCACTTAACCCTAACCACCCAAAATCCTGCAAAATCCTCAAAGGGGCATTTTTGGGGAAAAAATCAGCACTGTTGGAAACTGGTACTTTCACCTCTTCAAATGGGACAAAATTACTACCTGGCAAGAAGTACAGACCATAAGTGCTGAATATGAAAGATTAACGAAAATGCATAGTGCATTTTGAAGATAAGGGCATGTTTCCAAAAGTGCACTGATGGATTTTGGAGGATTCAGGAAGGTTCCTTGCCAGAATACCTAGAGGGTTAGGGTTAATGTTTCTTTAAGTCAAGACATTAAACCCATCTTCATAGTCTTTGGGGCTTGTATTCCAGAGCTTTATTTTAAAATAATGTTTAATTCTTATATTCAGGACTTAGAGGGCGCCCTCTATCACCCAGCCCATCTATGGATGACACGGAGCAGCACAGTGGAATCTACGATGCACCCATTGAGCAGACAGACATGAACGCATCTAGCTTAGCTGAAGGCGATCATCAAGTGTACCTTAGTAATATCCTACAGGCACAGATCCATATGCTGGCCCATAAGGTAATTAGAAACCCAAATTAAATGTCCATAAATGACCATCAAGATGACTTATGGACAGCACTGACCACTATCACTATGATCATGAATAACTTTACCCTAAAAATGCCCTGAAAGTCTGTTTTACTGTGAAATAAATAGTTCACAGCAATTTAATGATGACAACACTGAAAATGCCATGAAATACTCTCGGGATTCCTTCGCTGTGAAAACGCCATGAACTTCTCGTGGCAGTTTTGGGGCAGCTCTTTAATTCTCGAGAGTGACGTGAATTTGCTGTGAAATCACAGTGAACATTATTGCCAATATCTGAGAGGAAGAGACACCGTGAAATTACGGTGAACTGTTATTTCAAGGCAAAATGGATTTTCAGGGTATTTTCAGCGTGAAGTTGTTCATAGTGTATGTGTGGAACATGGGCGGATCCAGAATATTTGAGCCTGAGAATCAAGAACGATTTTTCAGTACTACAAAAATTACAATGAAATAATCAAAGGGAGAGGAAAACAAAGCACAGTGAGGGGGAAATGAGGGGAACATGAGGGGAATACCTTACCATTTGTATCTGATTCTGTTCTTTAAAAAAAAAAACGATTTTAGGGGGGGCTACAGCCCCCTTAGACCCCCCCTGGATCCGCCAATGTGGAAAAACACCACTCTCTAATTACAAATTTGACAAATAGGTTCAATTCCATGCATTGGCAGATCCAGGAGGGAGGGCCCTTCCTTTTATTGCTTTTCACGTAAATAATTTACCATACGTTTATTTTAGTGAGTTCCAATTTTTTTTGCAGTGTTCCCCCTTCTTTGTGACCCGTGATCCGCCACTTTTCCCTCATGGTTATTTATGCTTATTCTGACCCGACTCTAATTCATATATTCTTCTATTGCAGTTGAATCTAGTCCTGCAGCAGGCTCTTCATGTCCTACTGACCCCTGATTTTGATGACCTGCCCCTCGTTGACAGACTCCAGCCGCTGACCACCTGTCTGTTTGACCACTGGGAGGCCTTAGGCCGGTGGTTGACCCCACCGTGCCTGGCACAGTTCATGGAGAATCTCTGGCTGCGTCTTGTGGAGGACTTTGAGGTTGAAGTCGAGGGATTGAAGATGCTGAGGGAACGAGCGGACGACCAGGCTTCGCTGTTATCGCAGTCCATCGCGGTAAGTCATTAGATTCTTTATAGCGATTGTACCTCGTTATGTTAGTTTCCCCTTCAAATGCAGCATTTGAGTTGTTTTGTACTTCAGAATGTATGAGTTGTTGGGAAGTGTAAGTTACAAAGTAGATTACTTAATCAAATTAAACCTTTTTTATTCTGTCTGGATTATGTTTATTTGCTTGTCTGTTGGATGATTATAATTGGCATTTATTTGGGTTTATGTTAAAAAACTTTGTTTGGGGATTTAGTCATGTTTTATTTATTTCAATTCTTGGTTTCTTTTGATTTTCAGCATTTGATTGAGTTTCTTCATGCTAAGGGCGAGGGCCTCAGTATCGACCAAATAGTCAAACCAGCTGTAAGTCAGTATACCCAAAATAACCACCCCCTAAATTGAACAAATTACAACTTACCAGTTGGCTGACAAATTGCTGCGGTGACACGCTTTTATATTTTATTATTTTTTTTGTAATGTTTTTGTTTTGAAATACATAATAATAATAATAATAATAATAATAATAATAATAATAATAATGTGTGGATTTATATAGCGCACGTATCCACCAACTAAGTGGTGCTCAAGGCGCATTATATTATTATCCCTGCTCATAAGGCTCATAAGGCTCATAAATCATTCCTGAAACCATCTCAGCTCCCTGGGGAGTATACAGCTCAATTGCTGCCATTTCTAGCGCATATAGAGCAAACCAACTCTGCCTTCACAGGTACCCATTTAACCCCTGGGTGGAGAGAAGCAATTATGATTAAGTGTCTTGCTCAAGGACACAAGTGTCACGGCCGTGATTCGAACCCACATTATGTTGCTAACACCAGAACTTGAATCCGGTAAGCTAGACCGCTCGGCCACGACACCCCTTTAATATAATAATAATAATAATAATAATAATGGGGACTTATATAGCGCACGTATCCACCAAACTGGTGCTCAAGGCGCATTACATTATTACCCCTGCTCATCAGGCTCATAAATCATTCCTGAAACAATCTCAGCACCCTGGGAGTATACAGCTCAATTGCTGCCATTACAGCGCATATGGGCTAATCAAACACAACAACCAACTCTGCCCTCACATGTACCTATTTACTCCTGGGTGGAGAGAAACAATTATGGTAAAATGTCTTGCTCAAGGACACGAGTACCACAGCCGTGGTCGGGATTGGAACCCACATTCTGACGACTCAGCCATCAGAACACAAATCCGATGCACTAAACTGCTCGACCATGGCACACCACAGTCATGATACATGTATATTTGGTTATTGGAACCAGAGCAAATTTTATATACACAAAGTGTGGTGGTTAAGAAAGGCCTCACAAATTGGGCCAATGTTCATATTCCTATGTGAAAAAGTAATTTAAAACAGTGTGGCAGAATTCCAATTGATCCAGTAATTTTGGCCACTAGTGGACATTGTTTCATAAATACTGGCCTTATCTTGTAAGTGGATCTGATTCAACTTGAAGATGTATATTCTATGGCAATATTTTGTACATTGCTATTTTACTTCAATAAAAAGTCATTTCTTTCAAAATGAGATATTTCACCAATTTTTTTTCATGTCTTTGGCTATAAATATTTTGTCCTTGGCAGGAGGTTGTTCTGAACATGCTACAGATGCACAGCTTGTCCAGTAAAAACCTGGTTCATCTTTATCAGAAGGCATTGCTCCGGGTAGGTATCCATCATAAAAAGTGTTGTTTTTATCCCCCATTTTCCATGTGTGCTAGAGCGTAACCGTCCACTTTAAGTCCCGAGTGTTACAACTCTCTCGATAGACAAGGTGACCAATGACATCATGTGTTTACAAAAGAGCCCCAAAGGTCAATCAAACTGTGCCTGGTACAAAATGTACACTGGTCTATGACAAGAAACCATAACATCTTATATATTGAGATGTCAGCAGAAAAATTCTTAATTTGATTTATTTTTAATAAGGTACTATTACATCTCAAATCTTATTCATCTGAAAATTGAAAAATTCTTGATGTTATGTGGAGATGTACAAACTCTGCAAACAAAATACACACTTTTGCCGGGCAGGAAATCATCCTAGTAATCTAAAGGTCATGCAAAGTGTAAACAAGTCACGTGGTCTATAAATAGCACTCTGTTTACACCCTTACAGGAAGTAGAGACAGACCCTGAGATGGAACCCTTACCTACAGAGATCTTAGAGGCTATGTATCAAGCTCTTCACAAACAACGTAAATGTTTCACTGGTCATCACATGGTTATGTGGCTATTAGTACATTACTACAAGGCACAGGGTAAGTCAGATGAATATTGTAGGTTTGTGTTATGGGAGGTGGGCCACAGTCATGGTACAGCCAAGCCTTTGAGAAGCCTGGCCAGGCCTAGGCTATCTGGCCTCCTAATTGTCTTTTGTGAGTCGTAATCCTGTAGCAATACAGTACAGCCAATCAACATAACCTGGGCTTCTGGAGGGCCTAGCCCAGGCAAGCAGAGCTCATTATATAGGCCAGTAGGCAGGGGAAAAGCCTGGGCCTGGCCGGGCTTCTCAAAGGCTTGGCTGTACCATGACTTTGGCCCTTGTCCCTAACATCATTTTATTTATCCCTTATTCACAGACCAAACATGGATTCATTAACCCTAACCTTCCTCCAAAATCCTATTTGCGAAAGTGAAGGATTTTGAAGGATTGAGGTTATTTGGAAATTGCAGTGGTGAAGGATTTTGAAGGATTGAGGGCAGATTATTTGCTTGGTGGATTATGGAGGATTGAGGTTATTGGGCTATTTTTGACATTGGATGAAAATGGAGGATTGAGGTTACATGGTACATGTTGGTCTGTCCAAAAAATGGTACATGTACATCCATGTTTGTGTAGTGATTGCAAGGTCAGTGCTTGGGTCAGTGGAGACTGTTTATTGCTCCATGCATGCAGGGAAGGGTCCCTGGCCCCGTGCCACGTACACGTATCACAGATTAGAAACACATGTGTGCATACATGTCATCTGCATACAATGGTAGTCATTGTGCTTGCTTTACTACTGAAGGATTTTGGAGGATTCAGGTTATGTGTAAGCAAATGGGCCTAGGGAGTTAGGGTTAATGCAGCCATCCAAAAACTGATTTTTAGCCGTAAAAATAAAAATAAAACATTTTTTTTCCCAGTGGCGATTCTGCCACCATTACGATCTAACTATTTTATTATTTACTACTCAAAACAATTTAGGGAACAAAACAATTTAGGGAACACCGGAATAATCTCAGTTAAAGCAAGATCATTTATTTTAGATAAACACAATGTTTCACAGAATTGATGAGAAACAAATGATAAAGGATGCATGTAGTGATTACACATTTCATGACATGACTACTGAAAGAGAGTGGGGGTTGCAAATGTAAATCCCGGTTCTTGGAACATTTCAATAACGGGTGTGACCACCTCTTGCAGTAAATCCGGTGTTCCCTAAATTGTTTTGAGTAGTATAATTGAGATTTTTTGTTCTCAAAAATTTTACAAGGGAATTTGTTCACATTGAGTAATCTTCATTGGGCTTAAAAATGGTTAATGATAAACGGGCCATTTTGCCTCCGATTCTGAGTCATTGGTCATTGACTTGAGTCGGAGTCGTACAAGTCTGTTTCCTGCAAGGTTAGTCTGGGGCTTAGTACATAAATGCTGTGGTTTTGGGATTGATCAAGATTTCAAAGAAATGAGCAGTAATGCAGACCTAACACAGATTCCTTCGCACAGCTGTCAACAATCTGAATTTTGAGCAAGAATTTTTGTTTTTCTTTCTCTGAGCAGAGAAGCCGACGAGTAAGAGAAGCAAATACAAGAGAAAGGCTAAAAGTATCGGTCAGAAACTCTTAGATATGAACTTCATTCAGCATGTCTCATCACGTAGTCGAGCTGCACAGGGTAAGATCCTAACATTTCCTGCAAAGCCATGTAAATTTTAATAAATCAGGAAGTTATGAAATTACATTTTGTATACCGTCCATTTTGCCTTTGAGGAAGAACCTGCTAGGTTCGAAACGTAAGGCCATTAACCACTATTTTGCATTTGTATTACAGGAATAGGTTGGTAAGAAGTTTGCAAAAGCTAATTCTCTATTGAAATTACATTTTTAAAAGTTTTTATCATAAAGTTTGCATGTGTAAAGGGACATTATTACCAAAGAGGCCTAACATACACATCACATATTCTGATTGTTGAAACATTATGCTCATGAATATTTATATCACACCATAGACGTGTTTTATTTGGATGGTTTGCAATTGGCAGGCTTATTGGTTTGTTAGTGTTTAGAATAATTTATGCTGTGATTGTCTAGTTGTGCTTGTTTTGAAAAGCATTGGGGAATAATGAGCAATAAGCTGAACTGTTTCCTTTCTGGCTTTTGTACTTATCCAGACATTCTTCATGATGACATTGGGGACATCTCCTCTGATGCCAGTCCGACAGAAAATGTCCCCTACCCACCTGTCACAATCCACAGTGTTCCCACCACCTCGATTCTCCGTCGGGATCTTAGTAACGACAGCTCAGAAGACAACCTGGACCTCTCCGAAGTACTCCAGAGAAGGCGGCGCACCAAGAGACGAATTTCCGACTTCTACTCAGAGGAGATGGAGAGTGACGATAGCTCGACATCCAAATCTGAGGAAGTGGTCAGAAATACAATGACTTTAAAGGTTGATGTCCACGTGTCTGCTGCAGCTGATTCCGGTGAGGATGCATCAAGACCTAAACAGCAGGAAACCACCTCGGTTATTCAGAAGGGGCATCTGGAATCCTCAAGCTCAAGTGACGAGCAGAGTGTGGTGCCAACAGTGGTTACAGAAAGCTCAAGGAAGGCTCCCTCTTCAGGTGGTGCTCTGCCAACATCCTCATCAAACTCGAGCTCTACCTCCTCCCGGCCTGGCAAGACTGTCCGTGTTTCAGAGTCTAAACATTTGTTCATCCCAGACAGCAATCACTTCTACTACTTCTGCGACATCGATGATCAGTTGTTCCACAGTGTGTCCGGGGAGTTAACAAGATCATCCCGATCAGGGGAAGATAAAGGACCCACCAACTCGGTAGGGAAGTTGGATAAGCATCGTCCTCACCTCAAGTGTCGTCTTGTCAGAGCAGAGTTTATACTTGGCATTCTACTTTGTAGAAGAAAGAGAAGCCGTGTGGCTAGGGACTTCACAAACTCTGTCCCCAGTGAGTTCTGGAAGGAAGAATGTAGGTCTCCATGTTGTAACTGCTTTACATGAACAACCAGAACAACAAGACTTCTTCATGGAGCCGCCTCTTGGTTTTCCTTTACATAAGTCTATAGGAATCAAAATAATGCTAATGTCTGAAATAGACTGGTTCCTTTCAAACTGTGATTTGTCCGACGTTATGATTTCAGGTCCGCAGTCAGGACAGGAATTATTTATAGGGTTTGATGAAGACCTCTGTTGCTCTGTGATTTGTTTTTTTAGCAGTTTGGGGGAGTAAAAAATGAATAAAAAAATACAAAGTTGACATCCAAAATAGTGTTTGTTTGTATGCCCCAAACTCTTCTATGTGATTCAGTACTTTTATCAGTACTTTAGTTTATCAAATAAAACAAATAGCGTGGATATTAGAAATATAATCCATTGGTTAGAGGAATCAACAGAACCTTAATATGTTAACTTTGTGTCACATGATCTCATTTGTATTATCGCTTACTAATTATCGCTTAATAATAATTTTAATCTGTTAATGTTTTTAATTTGTTATATATATATATATATATATATATATATATGAATATTGTATGGAGGGAATTTGTTCTTATTTTTATACATTTAATTTTTTTTATTTTTATTGTGTTATTATGGTGTATATTTTGCTTAACAGTGCTAATTTTTTTGTTAGAATATTTGAAATACAAAGTTATATAATTATAAACAACAATAAAAGATTTTGTTTGGAAAGTCACATTTGATAACGTTTGCTACATTTGGTCACAAACTGGGCATAACTGTGTCTGATACCAGTTATATTTGTATTTTTATGTTACTTTAGGTACTTTTTATAATAAAAAAATTATATTAATCTGTTCATAAAAAACAAACCTAATCTAAAACATTTTTCATTGACTTCCATGAAATGAAGGAAAAATTATATTACAATGTAATTAATTGATATGTTGAACTGACAAGTAGAATTTTATTTCAAGTTAAATTCCGTCCCTAATTTGCCATAGTGACCAATCGGACTTTTTTCAATTTTAAGTTTTCCCGCCCATTAGTACATTTCAGGAAGAGACCTACCATTGTATCTAATCCACATGCATGTATTCCTTATAGTACATTCAGGAAGAGACATACCATTGTATCTATGTATTCCTTATAGTACATTCAGGAATAGACCTGCCATTGTATCTAATCCACATGCATGTATTCCTTATAGTACATTCAGGAAGAGACCTACCATTGTATCTAATCCACATGCATGTATTCCTTATAGTACATTCAGGAATAGACCTGCCATTGTATCTAATCCACATGCATGTATTCCTTATAGTACATTCAGGAAGAGACATACCATTGTATCTAATCCACATGCATGTATTCCTTATAGTACATTCAGGAAGAGACATACCATTGTATCTAATCCACATGCATGTATTCCTTATAGTACATTCAGGAATAGACCTGCCATTGTATCTAATCCACATGCATGTATTCCTTATAGTACATTCAGGAAGAGACCTACCATTGTATCTAATCCACATGCATGTATTCCTTATAGTACAATCAGGAAGAGACCTACCATTGTATCTAATCCACATGCATGTATTCCTTATAGTACAATCAGGAAGAGACCTACCATTGTATCTAATCCACATGCATGTATTCCTTATAGTACAATCAGGAAGAGACCTACCATTGTATCTAATCCACATGCATGTATTCCTTATAGTACAATCAGGAAGAGACCTACCATTGTATCTAATCCACATGCATGTATTCCTTATAGTACATTCAGGAAGAGACCTACCATTGTATCTAATCCACATGCATGTATTCCTTATAGTACATTCAGGAAGAGACCTACCATTGTATCTAATCCACATGCATGTATTCCTTATAGTTTTGGAGATAGAGCATGCATTCAAATGACGAATGATCTAACTGGCTATTTTTGTAATTTGGCAAAGTGACCAATACCGCATTGGTCATTATGCCAACTTAATTCGGGATTGGTCACTATGGCAAATTAGGGACGAATTGTGCAAATAAAAATTATTGCAATAATAAGTAAATTCACAAAGTATTCATAATAATGCATTTATATAATAAATATAACATTCAGGATTAACCTAAAACAGTTATAGTAAATGAGAGCAATATTCGTGTGTTTAAGTTTACACATGACAGTATCTATGGGAAAAAGGCTCTGATGCGCTATGGTTGCTCCAGCTACATACTCCCCAGGGAAGCTGAGAAAGGTTACAGGAAATAATATATTAGCCAGTGACTAGGCGATATAATGCAAAGCGCATTATGACATAATTATGAAATGCCCTGTATACAAATGATTTATTATTAATCAAGAAACTATACAAAAGAATTTGACAAGGTACATTAATCAAGCACACCGTAATGTTAACCCATAGGTTCGAGAAATGTTTTCTTTGACTAAAATTACAATTCTAAAAAAATAAATTGTTTTCTATTCTCTTAACGAAAATAAAAAACGGTGTTGGAACAAGATCGACTAAGATTTTGTGATCAGTCAGGTTGGCACTAATATGAATATAGGGGCCATGCATGGTTATGATGCTAACTTTTATCGTGCGTATATATCTGTAAGTAATACGTTCAGTCTCCTATTTTTAGAATAATGATGTAATTTGTTCACAGCGACGAATGTGACTGGCTCTGGCAAAACCCAAAACTTGGACCCAACTTTTCGGAGTGACGTCCTAAATTTATCGTGGAAATTAACAATGTTCTAAACAACCTTTCAGGATTTTTCTTTTTCCATCAAAATCTAGAGAAAATGCTCTCTATGGTGACATGAAAATCTCAAACTGGTCCCTGGGGGTCAGTTTTTTACCTTTTCATGGTTGTTTTGGGTTTTGCCAGAGCGGGTCACAAATTACATCATTGTTCTAGAATAGGAGACTGTGAAGGGAAGAAGCATTAGGACACGTATCTATAAAAAAAAAATTAAAAAGGCAATATGAATTTCATCTCAGTGAATCATTGCATTTTTTGGTCAAATCACTCAAAATGGCATACTTTATATACATTTAATATTTACATAATGTAAGAGAATATGAGATATTAGCCTATATATCACCATAATTCGTACATCAACTCAGCTGAATTGTATTGAAGTTTTTGTTTAATATTAGGCACTTTTGTACTTTCTTTTGCAAGACTAAAGTTAAATTTGTATTTAAAAAAATTTCCGAGATACTGTCGTGTAGAAAGAAACACCGTAAACATGTTAATGTTAATTTGTGCAATGGTGCGTGCATTGCTATGCATCGCGTATTTAATGTTGTAGCTTTTAGGCTCGTGAATTACGCCAAATAATGGCCGTGCGTCCGCCATGTTTTCCCGGAGATGCAACTTTCACCTTGGTTGTCAGCTAGCTCGTGAGCATCGAAGCGTGACGTCAGATCTTCAGCACAACGTATCCAATGAAATCCCTTAAATGGTACGCTAAGAGCCTGTCTTGATTCTCGAGGGGTGCACCCCACTAAATAGTAAGGAATTGCGCCGAGCTGAGCTGTTTATTATAAAGTGTATGTCCTCATTTGTCTGAAAAACAAATTTGAGGCCCATACATTTGATGGATTGTGTAAAAATAGCCCAATATCATAACTTTTTCCCCCTATGCTATCATTGTATATTGTTTGTATTCATGTTTTTCTTTGTTTCCGCGCCTTGAGCGCCCAGCAGGGTGGATATGTGCGCGCTAAAAATCTTTATTATTATTATTATCAACTTGGGATCCTTGACTTCCAACTGAGTATTTTGGATACACTAGGCCCTGAAAAAGTGGTCCTAATTTGATTTCAAGCGTAAGGCATTTTTCCAAAATGGCTGTTTTTCAGTGTGGACGTTTTCACTACTGTAGAGGGTGGTTTTCATTGGGATGAGGATAACTCCCTGGAAACCTGGACTTTAGACAGTAAATAGAGAAGAAAATAAAAGGTTATGTATCGATCAATATTTTCTCTTTTGGTTTTAAAAACTGGGACTTCAAGTATTTTTGTTTAAATGATTTTTGAATATTTTGTGTTTAGCACTGTTTACAAGGGGAGTTTATTTAATGAGGTGCACCCTATAGATAAAGACAGAGGACCACTCTTACTATCAATATCCTTAATGGGTTTTGTTATAAGCTGCTAAGCTACTTTCATTTGCTTATACAAAATGTACAAACTTTGGCTGGTTGTCTGTTTAAAATTATTATTTCCCGATAGAGATTTTCTGTTAAGCAGCTGCCCTGCAAAACTAAGGTGTTAACTTTATTTTTTATTTATTTATTTATTTATTTTTAAACTTGAATTCAGGGACCTGGTGAAAACATCAATAAAGATGAAGAGTGGTCCATAGCAAATAAGTTGCAATAAGACAAAAATAAAAATGGATCATAAGTAACAACGTAAAAACTTGGTTATCATGTGATTGGTGGTCATGGTGTCCAGGAAACCTAAAAACTACCCTACCAGAGCCCTACCACCTGACTAGGCGTGCCGTTCACCCACACTTTATGGGCCCGGGCCCCGTAGGCTGTCAATTCGCAGGTCACCATCTCCTAGTCGGGCATTAACCTAGCCTACACTACTCCATAACCACCGGTTGAAACAGTAAAAAGATTGAGATTGAAATGATTTAGGACATCTGATCCATGAGGAAGGTGTTCACATTTGTCTTAAAAACAGACACATCTGGAGAGGTAGGGACAGCAGACGCTGGAAGGGAGTTCCACAGTCGACTTGTCCTTGGTATATATGAGTTGAGATGAAGTTCTGTTTTTGACAAAGGTATATATACGCAGTATGGATGTCCAGTCAGTGAAGATCTGGTAGTTCTTACACTTATTCTTCCATGGTGTTTATATTGTGCGAGTTGCCTAATATAAACACCAATTGTGTAGTTTTTAACAACAGTTTTTGCAGTGTATAAAATTGGCCCTGGACAGTGGACACAATCCATAGATATACTATACTCAAAACAATTTAGGGAACACCGGAATAATCTCGGTTAAAGCAAGACCATTTATTTCAGATAAACACAATGTTTCACAGAATTGATGAGAAACAACTGCACAATGAAACAGATGATAAAGGATGCATGTAGTGATTACACATGACATGACTAATGAAAGAGGGGGTTGCAAATGAAAATCCCGGTTCATGGAACATTTCAAACCTATTTGATAAAAATCCGGTGTTCCCAAAATTGTTTTGAGTAGTATATTTCATAATCTTAAAATATTATTTAATAGAAAATAAACTGAGCATCAAAAGAAACTTATCAAATCTTTGGAAGGACACTCATTAAAATCCTCCACGGAAAAATGAAAAAAATTTGAACACAGGTGTAAACTTCAGTAATCTTGTTTATTGCCATGTGCTTAGTAAAGATTACTGAAGTTTACCTGTGTTCAAATATATTTTTCTTTTTCCGTGGATGATTTTAATGAGTGTCCTTCCAAAGATTTTATAAGTTTCTGTGTGGACCGCCCACCAACATAGGGGCTGGTTAGCTCAGTCGGTAGAGCGCTCGTACGGTAATCGAGAGGTCGTGGGTTCGAGTCCGGCATCAGCCAATTTTTCTTTGCTCACGAACCGTTTATATATAGATATATATATATATATACATACATATATATATATATATATATATATATACACATATATATATATATATATATATATATATATATATATATATATATATATATATATATATATATATATATATATATATATATATATATATATATATATATATATATATATATATATATATATATATATATATATATATATATATATATATATATATATATATATATATATATATATATATATATATATATATATATATATATATATACATACATAGACACTAAGCAAATTAAGCTGATAACCAGCTGGAAATAATATACGTTACATGACAATTTGGCTGGTAACCAGAAGCGACACGTGCGGAGACCAGAGACTTTTTTGGTAAGTATTAATTTGTGTACTGAGCAGATCTTTAAAATTGTCCCCCTGTCATTTTGATTTTTAAAAAAAGGTCACATGATGAGAATTTAGCAAAACAATTGATCTTTTTGTTTGAGGAATAAAGAGTACAATAACGTGGATAACCCCATTTCGCACGACGAAAAAAACCCCCAACATTCCTTGAGAAATTTTCTCAATGTTTGAGAAGACACGTCTTCACTTGTTTATTTGTTGTATTTACTAGATGTTTGTGAAGCAACTGCATCAGGTGATTCGCTTGAGCTCAAATAACAACATTCCTGATTTCCTTTGATCACCCTATAGCCGGCGTGTTTTGCCCGTAGCCTGTTTACTTTAATAGGCCAATTCCCCAAAACTTCACTGATCGAAAAGCTACATGGAAGGTAGTTTGTAGTGTTAAAGGTGGTGCACACGGTGATAATTATACATACGAACCTATTGCTCGTTTTGCCCCATTGCAGAAGTGTTTCCCAACATAAGGAAATACTTGTAAGCATTTTGCCGTGAATGTGTTTTGAATGATAGAAGTCTTTAATCCCCTATTTGCACAAATATCACATTTTAAAGAGTTATAATGGCGAGTGACATCGTCCCCGCACCCCTTCCCCGTCGGTAAGGCTGGGGCTTGGCGGCGCAAGAGGTTAATTACACTGGCTCTCCATCACACAGCGCATTCAATTCAATATTGCCCTTGTTTTTTGGTGGCCATTTCCGGATATATCCCTAGAATGTTACACTAGGCTATGTTTCTTAATGGGTTTATTAAATTAGATTTTAAGTAACATGATTTATCATGACTGATTACACACATCCCTGATCCATTGTTCTTCTACAGTACTAAAACCCAATATTTGCCTTCAATATTCAGAATCCATCCCACGAAAAATCCTCATAGTGCCCCCAAAAACAGAAAAGAAAAAGAAAAGGGAAAAAACCCATACCCCTGGCCCCCCCACCCCACTGAAAAGCAATTCCCCCGTGCCCCCCCCCCCCACACTGAAAAAGTCCTGGCTACGCCGCTGATCCCGGAGCCTATACAAGCTAGGAAGCCGGTGAAACGGTGTTTCCCTTAGTTATGTATACAGTATAGCTGTAACTAAGTGACTGTTCTTAAACACAATCCAGTTTGACCCTATATCTGTCTCAGTCGTATTTTTCCTTGTTTTTAAACTTTCATTTATAACCACTCCAACTGCTCTGGCAAAAGCTTCCTCGGTAAGGATACTTCTGCTTAATGTCAAGTTCTTTGGCACGGCTCTGTATGCATCCGTAATGCACCTTTCACATGTAACTGGCAGAGCACGTCAAACTCCCAAATGAAGTCATGAACGCTGTTTGTGATGTTCTGTTTGCCGTAGTAATGGTAGGGGACAGGACGGTGGTGTGCATCGATGGGTAATGGCCAGAAACCATACAGATGGACGGAGTCACATAACGAGAGAGCAACTGAAGTCAAGTAGAAACCTAAATGCATGGGATAACAACAATATTTGTCAAGACTGTCTGCATAAAACTTATTATATAAAATTTAATTCTTAAGACAGTCAGAGCACACTGACCGAAACGTTGAGTTACTCACATGTTCTTCTCGGAACCACACAACTCAAGAGAGAATAACACCGCAAACCACTTTATTAAAATTCGTATTGTCTAAAAGGGTGCTCTTCTTATTTTGGGCTGGAATGGTAAAGTATCCCGTTAATAATTTCTGACGGTCATAATAGTAACCATTAGCCCTGTAATATAAATGTACCATAATATTTCATGTGCTTCCTTTACTGGAAGTGTACCCCTTTTAGTGTCTTCTGCCCCTCCCACTTATCAGGCAGCCTGATCAGTGATGTTCACTTTTCTCGCTCAGGGCCCAGCTAGCTTTTAAATAGAATAAGACATTGAGGAAATTTTAGTTAAAAAAGTGGGAGGCACCCCCGGATAATTATTCTGCGGGAAACCCACACGATCAAGTATAGGTCCAGTCCGAGTGGGATTCGAACCCAGCCCATAGAGGTGAAAGGCGAGAAAGTACCGCTACGCCGCCCTAATTTACTCACCTGTCGTCATCCGACTCGTTAGGCCCATCTCCTTCCATATCCCAGCCAAAGCCCTGAAGTGGTTAGGGTTGATGACCAGTGCCCGAGTAGTGGAGGACTGTCTCTGCCGTAGCAGTCGAAGCGCTTGCTTGCTGTTCGTGTAGCCGTCCGCATTGACGCCATATAACGGTATGAGAATGTCTCCATATTTCTTCATGTCATATTTGAACTTTGACCTGTGGCCTGGATCAGACAATCGCTTGTATCTGTTGAGTAAGAACCTTCGTGTCATTTCGTTTTATACTTGTGAGAAAATCACTCATGTTACTACATTAAATGCCGCTATATAACCAGGGCAGGATTAACACCTCTGAGGGCCCCTGGGCACCTGAAACTCCAAGGCCCCCCCCCCCACGGGCACGGGTCGTTCGCGTGCGGCCGCGAAGCGGCCGTGCGCAAATGTATATGCGCGCGAAGCGCAAAATTTTGAGTTTCTTTTTTCATTTTCCTCTAAATATTCACAATTTGGTGATTGTCAATATTTAGATACCTTATTTGTCCAACTGACAAATAAGTCCTCAACTATACAGTCATTGTAGTCTGTCAGACAGACGCACAAAGGCCTACATGCTAAGCTGGCATTCATTAGAAAATGAGTTTCAATCAGTTGACTTGACTTTCATGAAATAAAGTTGATTTAATCAATAAAGGCAAAATAACAACACAAGGCTACTATTTCAAAGGATTTATTAATTTTCATTCACTATTATTCAGTGGTGGAAAGTAACTAAGTACATGTACTCAAGTACTGTACTTAAGTACAATTTTGAGGTTTGATGTTCAAGGTCCTTGAACATCAAACAGCCAATCTAGCCCATTGTTACTGGTTTAACACACAATCGGCACTTTCCAGCAGCATTCTCACCAACAATAAAACACTCATTTTGACTAATTTATTTCGGGGGGGGGGGTGGACGGATTCGGATTAGATAACTTTTTTTTATCTATTAGATAAATAAAATAAATTAGATAAAAACATTTTTGGGAAAAAAAGATTTTGGAAAAAAAAAATTTGGAATTTTTTTTTTTCAATTTTTTTTTTCGACCACCATGGAGGGCCCCCTGATGCCCAGGGGCCCCTGGGCACGTGCCTAAAGTGCCCATATGGTAGATCCGGCCCTGTATATAACGAACATTGGTTATACCGAACCAAGCCAACTGCACGTTGGCTCTCAAGTTAGTGCATTTACAATGGAACCCGCTTGATACACCATAACGACCACTAGAGTGAACATTTTGTGTGGTCCCAATATGTTCGGTGGGGCTACCAATGTGCCTACAATGGTGTGCAAAACCTGTTGGAACATCCCTAACTCAACGTTGAGTTAAAACCAGATTTTCCTTGGAAACATTTGTCTGGGCGATGGCTTTCCAAATTCAAAGCGCTCAACATTGGACGGGGGAGAGAGGGAGGGCAGGGGATGGCTTTCTTGGTTGGACATCTCAGTATGATAATTATATTACTGTGTCAATGTATGTCTAAACAGTAGGCCTATATGCTCACCATTAATCATATTCATTCATTTATTTCCTTTTCAACACGTAAAATTTAAAGCAATTATTATTGCTGTACTGTTGTGTCAGTACTTATTGCTGATGTCAGCATGAAATAAATGTTTCCAAATCAACCATTATAGATTACACTGGTAACCGCCACTCGTCAGTGACATATCTAGTCTTGGTACGGTGCAAGACGTACATTTTGATAATGGCCTACATTATTATATACGCACATTGACAATCCACTGCCACTCAGAAAAACCCGGCATCGGTAGCGTCAATCCCAAATAAGGCCTGTGTATAAGATTCCCACACTAATAATAAGACAAAATACATCATAATGAATACCGTTCAAAGAGGTTGACTTATGGTGCCCCTGTACCGGTACCCATGAGTTACGGTACGCTACTGCCGCATCCCCCGCAATACACCAATCCAGAAACGGCCATAGTCCACGCCCATCCGTTACACTGTAAGAAATATTGGGCAAACACGGCTGATATGTTGCCCAACACTGCATGGTCAACATATCAACCGGTTATACAGTTGGTTTACCATTGCCCATTGTTGGATAATTTTTTGTCAAATCATGTGAACAGTTGTGGTAAATACTAAACAATTCTGGGGTAAATAACCTTACCCAACCCCATGTTGCCCAACATTTCTACAGTGTACCAATGCTGAAAAACTCGGTCAAGACAAATTGCACAAAACCAAGTGTTTTACTGACGTAGTACCGGGTGTCATGGAAAGTCTTAACCCCATTTTGTATATCCATGCTGTTTGATTGACGGGCCGAATCGGTAACTATTATAAAGTATACCACTAACAACTGTGTTTCAGGGCAAAAAGCAGGAAGGATCACTACACCTACGAAGCTGTCAAGGTGATAAATATTGCAGATACAATAAAACATGTTTCTTACTTGGTGGCGATAACACTATTAGGGTTGATTGAGGACAAGTTAGTCTTAATTCCAGCATCTTCTTCATATCCTTGCAAGGGAGGTGTGTTACACCTAGAAATAAATAAAACCACCGTAAAAACAAAGACAAACAAACATTGCTTTTGCCATACTGTAAAATCACTCTTAAATACCACGTAAAATACTTACACCCTATAGCGTTTTCTTTTTGTTATATTGTTTCATTATTTAGGATATTTTATGACGGTTGACAAACAGATTACTAGTATTCACAATATTACCTAAACACGAAGTCAGACCTATCTATTTCAGGACCGCAGTGACTGTTGGCAAGAATTCCTCCATTCCCAATCACACTACATCGCTTCAGTGTCCGATTCGCGAATGGAGATTTCTGAAACAAACCATTTTAAGAATAAAACGTTGAAACCGGTGATCGTTATGCGTGGGCGCTCAAACCAAAAAGAATTAATAATGATATTTCGAAAATGTTCGCCCTTAATAACATAGAAATTCAACTGTATTATTTTTGATTGTCAAACTGTTTTGTTTATATTTATCTGTTTTTATCTATTTTTTACTTCACTAAGTAATCAACAGTGTATTTACAAAGGAACTCTAAAATTAAAAATCAAAATGTTTGTTGTCTTTGTCCTTCCTTTTCTTACCTCTGGTAGTAATTCATACACATCCTTCGTCATATCACGGGATATTTTCTCCGTGACAGCAAACATCATTTTCTGTCCAATATTCACCATTTTCTTCGTTATTACTGTGAATTCGTGAGCATCCATGACGCTGTTGAGCTTACTCCTACAGTTTCAAAAAGAGGGCATTTTTTATATTCGGACTCGTAAGTTCCCTCGTTCTGGTGAAATCAAACTCCTGCAACTATTAATCACTAACAAAACAAACATACAAAAAAAAAGAGTTGTTAAGGAAATTTCTTAGGCCTTGAGTGGCATTCACTAACCCATTGGCTATTATTGAGCAGGTAAAGCATTACTTCAGAGGACTTGATAACAAAGGGAGCAAAACGAACAAGAGTCCTCGGAAGGAAATCTCATGGTCCTCGGAAGTCA
The DNA here is from genome assembly GCA_029582265.1 of Zoroaster sp. YZ-2022. Classification (NCBI taxonomy): domain Eukaryota; kingdom Metazoa; phylum Echinodermata; class Asteroidea; order Forcipulatida; family Zoroasteridae; genus Zoroaster; species Zoroaster sp. YZ-2022. The sequence continues at coordinate 32,177,942 of CM055832.1, read as the reverse complement.
TTCGTGTACAAATCCTATGGGACATGCACAAGAAATGGGAACAGTACAGGGGAACAACGAGAGGTCTACTCAGATCCTTGGAAGTATACTGACATACTATGTGCGTAGACAACCACTCACCACACCCAGACCACCACGTCCTCCCCTTGTGGTACTTATATCACATAGGCCTAGGCTATACCCTAAATTTATTTCCAGAAGGAGTACAAAACTCTGCCATAACAATCGTCAGAAGGGTTGTGACTGCAGAGTTACTCCAAGCATACAACATCATTGGCTAGGATGACTTACCGGATACCTGCTTTTCGTGTTTCGTTGGATGTCCAAGGCCCAGAGATATCTTGTATAACCTTATCCAGATAGCTTGAAGACACATTATTGCTTGGTTCCCGCCTTTTTGGATGCGATGGCGGCGCGCGTTCATCAAAAACGACCGTTGCGTTGGATTCAGATATCGTTGATCCACGGTCTGACCTCTGGGTTACTGCGGAAAATCTATTGCAAGAAAACATTTTATTTTGACGATCAATAGTTCAAAATTCGCCCAGCTGAAGACAGGCTGGGATATGAGAGGGAAGGCTGAGGAAGCAAGGCCGGGGTCGATCTTCTGAGCTGCCCTTACTTGCAATTCCTGGTAACAAGCCCGGGAGAAGGACGCTGTTTACTGTTTGGCAGCAGTGTTATATGTCTGGGTTGCACTGGCCCCCCGCTCCCCCCCCCCCCCACCATGATCACCAAAACAAAAACACAAAATGATATTATTCGGAACTTATTCACTAAAATCGCACAGCTTTAGGTGGTTTCGCCAGCATCTGAAACCCAAGTAGTGGATCACTGGTGGTTGATGACAAAACGCTGCATGCAAAAAGGGGAAACTCGTGAAAACGTTTGGAAGATTTGTGATAACATCAGAAGGGGCATAATGTCCCCATTTGACCCTGGGCCCGCTGATAATAATTATTTGCCCCAAATTTGGCTTCCGTATTCGTGTTTAATTCTTCTCACTTTTACAAATTTATACCTCACTCTTCCACTTGATACTTGTTGGCCATCGAGGAGGGTCCTACTCCTTTCTGTATATTTCAGTCTAGCGTGAAGAACGATAAACAGCTCAATCAAACACGCGCCGAGGAATAATGCGGCAAAACCTACCCGTGTGAGCTGTTGCATTGTTGCTAATTATGGCTTAAACCAGTCAGATTTGCATACGGAAAACAGCTGAAATACACGTATTATAACAATGGATAGTCTTACAGCAATACATTTTACGATCTGTACAATGCTTTCACATCAACAGCAGCCGAGGATATCTCCACCCCCAGTTCAATGAGGGATGCGCCTCTTTCAAATTTAACCAAGTAGCTCCGACATGACTGGCCCTCAATATTCAATGAACACACTCGATGATGGCTCCGTGGATGGAGAATTGAACTGAGAAGAAAGCATTGCGTAACTGATACCAGGTTTGTTCTTAATTATCATTTCACATTATTTTATGAGCAACACAAGTACCGTCCTAAGCATGGATGTCGACCCATATCAATCCAGGCAACCAATATGACAAATTGCAAGAACAGTTTGCTAATACAGTAATAGGCCTACAAACGCCACATAGTCTGTTCCATTCTAGGTTCAGCAGTCCCTGATGGATGCTATCAAATAATGAATTTGTTTGGTGACTCAAATGAATAATACACGATGGCCAACGGAGCTCATTAATGACATGCCGTATATTTTCACAGTGTTACAGCATTGAGCAAGCTATGGCTAGTACAGTGCTGCTTGTTTTTATTTTCTTAGTATCAGACATCACACTGTTTGTGATCAGTTGTTTGATGTAAAACCACGGCAAGATGCACATCCCAAAACACCGTGCATGCTATCATAATGCATTGATCATTATTAGTGGTAGCGACATAATAATGTTCAAAGGTCGCGGAATATTGTTGTTTACACAAAGCTAGACTTGCCCAGTCCCTATGTTTGGGACAAAAAAGTCACTGATACCATGGAGGAAGAATCCATGCTGATACCAATTAAATGTATAGGTTATAGTCAGAAGGGGGCAGCAGTGGGATCGCATTGAATAATTATTGACCTCACATTACATTGGTACAGAAGATCGATAGTCCACCCGTTTGAAAATTCATGATTTTGTCCGGGCTTGAGTTCTTGGCGCCCTAAGTTTCTTTATTTCCTCCATGTTCTATTATACCCCTGTCACAGTGCACCGTACCTATCTCCCATAGAAATACACAGTGACCAAACCGAGGCTGGTAGGGGAAATAGTCTGGCTAGTTGTAATAAGAATCAGACTGGCTTTAGCATATTCCAACCCCACACACCCACTAATTAGAGATACCAGATGTTGCAGCGCCCCCAAGCGACAACGCATCCCCATGGTTAGGCGGGGCATCTCATGCAGCTCCCCTACATGGGCCCCTTCAAGTTAGCCATGAATGTAGACCAACCGAAAAAAATCAAACCAAGGTCACAAATTCCTTTTTTCCCTTTCGACTAAACCCTCATCTTCGCCACTCGTCGTTATATTGGAATGTAACTCAAGGCCGTCCTACCACTAAACTTTCTTTAAAGATCCTTATATGCCCAATTGTTTTGGTATAAAACTGAATTATAATGTTTTCTTTTAAATGAACACTTAATATTTTAAAATTATATATTTCACAAATAGGCGTTAGAAGTTCGTTTTAACAGAAAAAAGTGCCAACATGAATTTGACGGGACCCATCATAATTATTTGTAATCATGTTTACTATGCCATGCCATTGCTCTCTCTGTCGGGGTATCGTAATTTGTTTAAAATGTTGTCTTTTCCGTTCTTAATCCGTCTAACTTTCTCATCGGCACCTGTGAGGTAACAGGGCCCTCAATAGCCATGTAAAGCAGGTATATAATGTTTAGTGGGTTTCTTGTGGTAGGATACCCTTGTAGAAGTGCTGGTCACCGTTCGTATCTTACCACTCACTGTATAAATGAATTTTGTGTATTTGTAGTTTATTGCGTTAATTTTAACCCACTCCTAGGCATTGTTTAAAACAATAAAAAATCCTTCCAAATCAGCTCCAACTGGCTATCATTTTACTAAAGGGAGGGTTAATTGATGTAATCATACCTGCACCTTCTACAAAACATTAACCTTTACAAACAAACTTCACTTATTGTGGTATTTTACCAGATGTTGCTGGCATTTTTATTTGTGCGACAACATCCCCATGGTTATGGCAGCCATCTTTGTCGTCTCCCTTCATGGGCCCCTTCAGCTTCAGAATCTCATCTCTCTCATTCTCAAGTCAAACCAAGGTCTAATTTTCTTCGAAATAAACTTAAACTTCGCCACTCGTCGAATAACGATCATTATCTGGTTAAATATTAAAGATGTATTGCCCAATTGTTTTGGAACCTTTATAATGTTTTCTTTTAAATGAACACTTAATATTTTAAAATTATATATTTCACAAATAGGCGTTAGAAGTATGTGAAGAAAATATTCAAAGTGAACCAATACCAATAATTATTGTACCACTGGAAAAGGTTTACTGAAAATCCTACACAGTGGGGATCGTATTGAGATATCTTAATTGACACCATAATGGAAATTCTCATCCATTTGGAGGAAGCGCGCCCTCAATAGCCGTCCATTTTGCTAATAAGACAGGTAGGCCTACCATGAATTTTGTGACTGAAACAGCGACTTGGGTTTGAATGCGATTGTGGTTTGAACAAAAAGCGAGTTTTCCAGTTTTCCAGGCTCAGCTGAGGTGCTATCATTTTACTAAAACTAAGAGACAGATTTTACTATCATACCTGCACCTTCTATAAAACATTAACCTTTACAAACAAACTTCACTTATTGTGGTATTTTTAGATTATGCTGGCATTTATTTGTGCACAACTTATGGCAGCCATTTTATCAATAATGTAGTTGGGCCTTCAGAATCTCATTCTCATCTCTCTCAGTGATTTCTTAAACTTTTCAGGCATTTTCACAATTTTACATTCCAAAAATAAAAAAATCAACTTACACATGGTACGTATCATTAGAGGATTCTTTAAAGTGTGCATACATGTGTACTGGCATGACTTGCTTTTAAATTTTAAATTAAAATAAATGAGGGATTCTAGCATGGTGTATGCAAAATACTTCAACATTCTATCAAATCATAAACCCTTCCCTTGGGCAGAAAATATCGGCCTTGATCGTGGTATCTTCACATACTTTTTAAAGGTTTTTGGAATTTTTGGAGGTATGCAAAACTATCTTTAATTCTATCAAAAATTTATTCCTTCTAAACCCTTCCTTCAGAAAAGAAACTCTTGGAATAGAACTAGTCCTAGATTCCTATTATCGCCAACTGATTAATTTGCCCTACGGCGTTTTTTGGAATTTTTGGAGGGTAAAAACTACAAACTATCTTTAAAAAACCTCCGCCAAAATGGACTTTAACCTCTCGACCACCGAGCTTGCCCGATTCAGCTAAAATACTTATATATATATATAGAAGGTTGGTGAAATTCTTGCGTCGGGAGATAAACAACTGATTTAATTTTGCCCTACAACAAAATTAAATCAGTTGTTTATCTCCCGACGCAAGAATTTCACCAACCTATATAGATCCTATTATAGTTGCCACTACGCATGTACAATGACTGTGTTGGTCACTAATGGGGGAGTTGACAAGATCAGACTGACATGTCTGATGAGGAAGTCATCGTATACCAAAAATGCCTGATTTTCATGAAATAAATATCCTGGAATAATGTGAAGTACATATATCCATCGTCATCCATATGTTCTCCACCTTGCTGGGTAGGTAAGATTACATTATAATTTATATTGGTTATACCATGGAGGAAGGATACTGAATGAGAAAAAGTGGCGGTTGGATACAACATTCTACCCAAACTCTTCACTTGAATGTAAATGCAGTCAAGTAATGCATGCTAGCTATAGATATGCTACATACCTTGGTTACATTACCATTGCTTGCCTGGAGGGTGCCCTCAACGAGTCTTAAACAGAGCGGATAGAGACCTGACATTGTTTGTATGAGAGGAAATGAATGTGTTTATTTCGCATGATTAAGACCTAAACTGTAACATTTGACTATCAATTTTTAGTTTATATCATTTTCATTTGCAGACTCCAGTTTAATTCATCCATCCATTGCCTCATAAAGCCATCATGAGATTTCTTAAACGGTTTGTAGTCACCACCATCCGTACTCTCTGTACCTCATCCCGCCGTCTCAGTGAGGTACGTGTGAGGTTTGCTCCAAGTCCAACTGGTCATCTTCACCTGGGTGGCCTCCGAACAGCTCTCTACAACTACATCTTTGCTAAATCGCATGATGGACGCTTTATCTTAAGAATCGAGGACACCGATCAGGTGAGGTAGGGGCAGATCAAGATAGGCAAAAAAGAGGGGGGTGGGTGTGGAACACATACTGGCTCAAAATTGTAAAACGGAAGGTCAATTTTGAGTTTCTAAATTTATTCCAACTCCCGGGACAAACATTCAAATGTGAACATGAATGCATTTTCATTATTTTCTTGATATCGACACAACGTAATAAGCTTTCAATCTATACATATCATGGTACCTGCTGCTACATACGATTCTAGTCAGCCAATCGGGCAGGTTCAGTGGTCGAGAGGTTAAGACGTCTGAGTCGCCTGTGGATTTTTGTTCACAGACACTCGGAAAGCACCGAGTATAAGGTTTATCGCTAATAGCACTGAGCAACTGCCGCAAAGCATACAGGGATACAATTTGGGGCATCTGTTTGGCGCAGCTTTTGTGACGTCAATAATATTTTGTTTGTCCGCGCGGCACGCAGTGGCGCTGTTGCACCCACAGACATCCCACAATTCCTTGCAGCTGCTATTTGCGATAAGCCTTATGCAGTGCTTCATACATTACATCAGTGTAAGAGCAAAATCAAATAAATTTTCATAGGTTGGTTGTATAATGTATATGTTGATTTAAAGACGGGATTCTTTGGGAAGCAGTTTTGCCAACATTATTATCAATAGTATATAATGGCTCCAAGCACCACCAGAACAAAGCTATTGACAATTTGGGAGACTGTCAACTGTTTGGCTGGATAGATAGTTGATACTGCATTGGTAGGTTGCAGGTTTGAGTGCTGCTTTAACCAGTTCGCACCGGGAATAAAAAAGTTTTTCCGAACCCCGTGGCGGGTTTATTTTTACCGCACAAACACGACCAATGGTGCTCACCAGAGCGTGACCGGGGAGACCGCATCTTCCACCGTATGCTTATGGCTCGTTGCCACGTCGACCGGGAATCTATACAAATATTCTCGAGAATCCTGTGGCGTGTTTAGACGCTCTCCGATCCGCTGTCCAAAAGAAATTGCGTGTATACACGGCCTCCGACGCGAACTGGTTAAATAGTTCACTCCATAAATTAATTTAAATAAGTCTTACGTGTACAAGTGCTTCCTCTTCTTTGTGAATGTTCATAATTTACAGTGAATCCAATTGGATATATCTGAGATATTCATATGTAAGTTTAATGTAGTGTTTTGTTTTAACTCCCTAGGCCCATTTGATTAAACATAACCCGAATCCTCCAAAATCCTTCAGTAGTAAAGCAAGCACATGACATGTATGCACACATGTGTTTCTAATCTGTGATACATGTACATGGCCAGGGACACTCCTGCATGCATGGAGCAATAAACAGTGTTCACTGACCCAAGCACTGACCTTGCAATCACTACAACAAACATGGATGTACATGTACCATGGAAAGGCATGTACGCCTAATAACCTCAATCCTCCAAAATCCTTCACTTTAACAAAGAGGATTTTGGAGGATTTGGGAAGGTTAGGGTTAATTTTTTTATTTTAAATTTATTATTTTTAGGTGTTCGGGTATATGCCCGTAACACCTTGTTTTTGTTCGGTTTTTTATTTTTTTAATTTTTTTTTTACTTCTTCTTCTTCTTCTTCTTCTCCCCCATCTTGTCCGCAAACAAAAACATACTTGCAAACTTCACATGAACTTGAAACTTGGCATGTACTTAGAACTTAACAAGTAGATGAAACTCCAGTTGTGAGTGACCCCGATTTGACCTTACTTCCTGTCCAAACCGGAAGTCAAAGTTTAATATTTAAAAAAATCATATCTCAACAACCACAACAGGTAAATGGAAATTTTTGCACTATTGTATAGATTGTTAATTGTCGAAAAATATTTACAAAAACATGACCCCCCTTTGACCTTACTTCCTGTCCAAACCGGAAGTCAAAGTTTAACATGTAAAAAAAATCATATCTCAACAACCACAAGAGGTAAATTCACAATTTTTGTACCATTGTACAGATCGTTAATTGTCGAAAAATATTTACACAAAGGTGACCCCATTTGACCTTACTTCCTGTCCAAACCGAAGTCAAAGTTTAATATTTTCAAAAAATCATATCTCAACAACCACAAGAGGTAAATTCACAAATTTTGTACCATTATACAGATCGTTAATTGTCAAAAAATATTTATACCCCAATTTGACCTTACTTCCTGTCCAAACCGGAAGTGAAAGTTTAATATTTAAAAATCATATCTCAACAACCACAGGAGGTAAATTGACATTTTTGTACCATTGTACAGATTGTTAACTGTCAAAAGTATTTACACAAAGGTGACCCCAATTTGACCTTACTTCCTGTCCAAACCGGAAGTCAAAGTTTAATATTAAAATAATTTCTAAATTCAGTATTGTATTGTATTCAAATAAACTTCTCGCGAGAACTTCAACAGACGTTAACATTTGACTTCTCCAACACTTCGAATTGATGACGTAACCATTTTAAATTCAACCGAACACCTTGTTTTTGTTGTGACAAAAACTTATATCTAGTTTATGCTTATATTGTTGACAATTGTTAAGGAACCCTACATGTATCTTGCCCATCTAGACTGCAGTTGTTTTTGTCAACTTCTCATCATCTCTAATCAATATCTAATCAAATTTTCTTGTTGATCTCTTAGACGAGGCTGGTTCTGGGAGCAGAGGAACACTTACAAAACATGCTACAATGGTCTGGTATCCATCCTGATGAAGGTATTTACAGTGTAGAAATTTGAATTTGTTTGTGATTGTGCATGTGTTGTATTTCTAACACAAAAGTATACGTGTATGTGTTTTGTTCAAGTAATAGTAGGTATTAATTTATATATTTATTATTAATTTGTTTTGTTTTGTTTGTTTGTTTGTTTGTTGGGGTGTTTGTTTGTTTGTTTGTTTGTTGGGGTGTATTTTTGTTTGTTTGTTTGTATGTTGGGGTGTTTGTTTGTTTGTTTGTTTGTTGGGGTGTATTTTTGTTTGTTTGTTTATGGCAGAATGCAATATCAATTGTTTAATATCATGCATGCTTAGTAGTAAGAGGTTTTAGACATCCGCACCAGTAAGCAGGTGGTTGTGGGTTCCAATCCTGCCAGAAAGCAATGAGTATTCAGTACTAAGCTACGTTAGTGAACGAAAAACAACAATATCAATCGTTCAATGTGCCATGAGAAACATTTTGTTAAAGCCTGATGATTATTTTGAATTTCATGTGGTCATATTTCCCAGGGCCTATTCAGGGAGGAGATGTTGGACCTTATAGACAGGTAAGTCTGTCTTCAGGCACCACAAGTAACCCTTGAAATCTTTGGTAAATACAAACAAGTTTGAATTGAAAACCGAGTTAAAAAAACTAAAGTTTGCAGGAATTTAGGAATAGAGAAAGACTTGAATTATGCTGTAGTTTTTAAACCCTGCAACAAGAAAGATTTGTTTACTTAAGTTATTTGTATTTATTGTGTCTTTTGTTTATCTCAGTCAGAGAGACTGCATTTGTACAAGAATCACATAACAACATTAATTGAGGTAAGTTGCAAGTGTCTGGATTGGCACATAATGATTTGTAAGCCAAATGTTTTTTGCTATTCTATTGAAATTTATTAATTTTGAAACAAGCGATTATATCCTTTCAGAAAAATAAAAAACACTTTAGTTGATAGTTGACGGAATTAATTAATTTATGACTGGACCCACAGTAAATTAAAAAAAATTTGGTATAATAACTGTAAAACCATGCTTCTTGTGAATATGTTGAAGAAAAGCAAGTTTTTAAAGCAAGTATTTTCTTTTACTCAAGAAAATTAGCAGTGTTCCGATGAAAAATACAATTTCAGAAAATTGTTGGTAAAATAGTGAAAAACACGAGTAATACATCTTTAAGATTGATTGGTTTTTTTTGCTGTCAGACAGGGTCAGCATACCACTGTTTCTGTACAGAACAAAGACTTGAACTTCTCCGCAAGGAAGCCATGAGAAACAGACAGATACCCCGGTATGACAACAGGTGCAGACACCTACCACGCCATCAGGTACAAGATTACCTGCAATCTGGGAAGCAAAGTGTAATCAGATTGAAGGTAAGGTGTTTTGTATTTACACGTTCTGTCTAGAGGGAAGGGACAACATTAAATGAAGTTCATTTCAACCGTATAGTTTCAAGAAATATATCATAAATGTAATCTAAGAAAATGCTGTCCATCAACTTTTTAAAAATTCAGACAAATTAATTTCTCAAAACAAGAGAATAACCTGTGAAGTCCCCATGGTTCTCCCTGAACCATATTAACCCGTGAAGTCCCCATGGTTCTCCCTGAACCATATTTCTCACTTAGCGACAGTAAAGAAAAAACGAGTTGCCTGACATTGGTTCTCCCTTGAACCATTCTCACTTAGCGACAGTTGAGATACGAGCTGTGCGATAAGGTTTTTTTTCAGAACCTGTACCTCAGCTTCGCGATAGTTGAGATAAACACATGGTGTTACCACAAACCGAAATGATATCAATACAAGGTTGTTAACAATTATGCAAAAATAGACTATATGTATAAAGCTAATTCTGTAAGCATGCTGTTGTATTATGATATATCAAATTATGTCTTATCTTCTATACAGGGTGTCCCCATAAAAAGTATACCGAGATAAAAATTACTGTAATGGCAAAACTACTTTATATATGGGAAAGAGAAATATATCTCTAGAAAGGGCAGAATGTCCTCTTTGCAATGGTATACAGCTTGTGATGTTATTGACACAGATGAGTGAACAAATTAGACAGATGTTAAGGGTACTGAAAGCAGGACTGTGACAAGTTTGCCTATTTGAATAACAAAGCTCAACCATGCAAGTGTGCAGAATACCAAATGCCTTTGCTTTTTCAACACATTCTTGAAAACAAGGAATGTACCTAAAACAATGTAATCTGCTTTGTTTTCGCTACTTACCTCAAAAGTTTAATGTGCAGGTTTTTTAAAATGTTTTTTGGACCTTTGTTATTCAAATATGCAAACTTGTCACAGTCCTGCTTTCAGTACCCTTAACATCTGTCTAATTTGCTCACTCATCTGTGTCAATAACATCACAAGCTGTATACCATTGCAAAGAGGACATTCTGCCCTTCCTGGAGATATATTTCTCTTTCCCATATATAAAGTAGTTTTGCCATTACAGTAATTTATATCTCGGTATACTTTTTATGGGGACACCCTGTATAACTTGATGCCAAATTTCCTTTAAATAGCTGGAGCAAGAGAGCGAGTCATTTGAGGATCTTGTTTATGGAAGGACACGTCACGACACCTCTCTCATAGAGGGAGACCCGGTAAGTTTAGGTTTTTCACTTTCTGTCTTTTTCCAACTGCAGATGACATCACCGAAAGTTGTAAAATATAAAGACGTTTTCCAACTTAATTCAAGAAATGCTTATGGCAAGGAATTCCATTTGACTAATCAAATGACAGTGATGGTCAGAATCTATGGAATTGTAGTTTCAGCTCTGGCTGTTGATTGGTCAAACAGCTGTGCATAGGACTGTCTGTATTCACAAAAGTAGATATTGATGATTCAATCTTCATTGTCTTCAGCGGAACCTCAACGTGAGGATGACGTTCATAGCCAGGGTATTGCGTTTGTCAGAGAATCATCAGGTGGCTCAATAATCCTAGCACTTACACTGAATTTTCTTTAAAAATTTTTTTCTTCATAAATTGATTATTATTTTAATGAGCCGTTGAGCTATTGAGAATGTAGAAAGGTATGTCTGTCTGACTGTCTGTCTGTCTGTCTGTCTGTCGGGCTGTCTTTGTGACGGTCTGTCTGTCTGTCTGTCTGTCTGTCTGACTGTCTGTCTGTCAGTGGGGCTTTGTGTAAATACTTTATAGACCATGGACTCTAAACAAAGCGAACTATATGTCCTCAGTTGCTGGTTCATTGTTGTTGAATGTCATTGGTTGCACTTGGTTTACAAATCCTATGTGACATTCTGATTTTTTTAAAAGTCCGACAACAGTGGGAACAGTAGAGGTCCTCGGTTTATACATAAATTGTGTGTGTACGTATGTGTATTTAGTGTCAACCGAGATCTTACAAAAACAAACTTAGTCCACGGTTGTAAAAGTGTACAAATCAAATGGGACATGCATTACATTTAAGCCCACCAAAAAAGGTACATTTGAGAGGAACAAGAGGAGGAGAACAATAGAACACATTGTGTGTCTCTGTGGGTGCATGTCCGTTTTTCTGTTTGTCTGTCAGACTGTGTGTTTGTCTGCCTGTTGGAAAACTTCCAACATGAGTAATGTCCCTTCATCAAACTTCTCCACAGGTGCTGATAAAGAGTGATAAATTTCCAACATATCATTTTGCCAATGTTGTGGACGACCATCTGATGGGGATTACTCACATCCTCAGGGGCATGGTGTGTATATTATTACGTTCACTTAGCAAATAATAAAATAGCTGTTGTGTTTTTGTCAGTGTGTTCCTGTATACCAGAGTCCACTTTCATGGAACTGGTTAGCAGAAAATCGTAATATATAAAACGTACAACCAACCAAAACTTGCTAAGCATTTTCCCCATGTTAAGCAAATAACGTACAACCAGTCTATGTCTTTTGTATGAACATTTGGTTGGTAAACAGCAAAACATGCTAAGCTGTTTAGTATGGTAAGCATTTTTCCCCATGTTTATAAGTGCCTCTTTGGAAATTTCAAAATTCATGATTTGCTCTGCAAAAGTTAGCATTACATACACACACAAATATTTCTTCCGATGCAAAATGTTTTAACTAATTGTTCCCTACAATAGGTCAATTGTTTTTTACTTTCAACTTCTGTTTTTTATGCCATCAGGAGTGGTTAACCTCGACACCTAAGCATTTATCTCTTTACAAGGCCCTGGGTTGGAGTCCACCCAAGTTTGCTCATCTTCCGTTGCTGCTTAACAGGTGCGTTCTCTCAGAAATATTGATGTCCATTTTTTGTATGGATAGTAACTTAAACTTTGCATTGGATCAATTTCCAGGAGGAAAATAACTGGTAAATTCTTCCTCTTAACTCTAACCCTCCCAAATCCTCTAAAATCCTCTTTGCTAAAGTGAAGGATTTTGAAGGATTGAGGTTACATGCTACATGCTCTTTGCTGTTAAAGTGAAGGATTTTGGAGGATTGAGGTAATTATTAGGCATACTTGCCTTTCCATGGTACATGTACATCCATGTTTGTTGTAGTGATTGCAAGGTCAGTGCTTGGGTCAGTGGACACTGTTTATTGCTCGATGCATGCAGCGAGGGTCCCTGGCCATGTACATGTATCATAGATTAGAAACACATGTGTGCATACATGTCATGTGCTTGCTTTACTACTGAAGGATTTTGGAGGATTCAGGTTAGGGAGGAGGGTACAGCCAAGCCTTTGAGAAGCCAGGCTAGGTCCATGCTACCTGGCTTCCTAATCTGTCTTTTGTGAGTGGGCTAAGCCCTCCAGAAGCCCAGGTTATGTTGATTGGCAGGTACTGTATTGTTCCAGGATTAGGACTCAAAAAATAATAATAATAATAATAATAAGTGGACTTATATAGCGCACGTATCCACCAACTAAGTGGTGCTCAAGGCGCATTCTTTTACGTGCATTACACAACACACGGGACCTACGGCTTTACGTCCCATCAGAAGGACGAAGCAATTATGGTTAAGTACCTTGCTCAAGAACACAAGTGTCACGACCGGGGCTCGAACTCACACCTTGCTGCTGGCAACACCAGAACTTGAGTTCGGTGCGCTAGACCGCTCGGCCATGACACTCCAAAAAGACAGATTAGGAGAACAGGGCTCGATTTCACAAAGCACTAAGATTCATCTTAAGATGAGCTGTTAGTATTACTATAGTGATTTGTATTGTGACATCACACTTTGCTAAGCAATTAAGATTGATACACAGTTAAGATCAATCTTAGCTCTTTGTGAAATCGGCCCCAGGTAGCCTGGACCTGGCCAGGCTTCTCAAAGGCTTGGCTGTACCATGACTTTGGCCCTCCTCCCTTATGTGTAAGCAAGTGGGCCTAGGGAGTTAGGAAGGATTCAGGTTATGTGTAAGCAAATGGGCCTAGGGAGTTAGGAAGGATTCAGGTTATGTGTAAGCAAATGGGCCTAGGGAGTTAGGAAGGATTCAGGTTATGTGTAAGCAAATGGGCCTAGGGAGTTAGGAAGGATTCAGGTTATGTGTAAGCAAATGGGCCTAGGGAGTTAGGAAGGATTCAGGTTATGTGTAAGCAAATGGGCCTAGGGAGTTAGGAAGGATTCAGGTTATGTGTAAGCAAATGGGCCTAGGGAGTTAGGAAGGATTCAGGTTATGTGTAAGCAAATGGGCCTAGGGAGTTAGGAAGGATTCAGGTTATGTGTAAGCAAATGAGCCTAGGGAGTTAGGAAGGATTCAGGTTATGTGTAAGCAAATGGGCCTAGGGAGTTAGGAAGGATTCAGGTTATGTGTAAGCAAATGGGCCTAGGGAGTTAGGAAGGATTCAGGTTATGTGTAAAGCAAATGGGCCTAGGGAGTTAGGAAGGATTCAGGTTATGTGTAAGCAAATGGGCCTAGGGAGTTAGGAAGGATTCAGGTTATGTGTAAGCAAATGAGCCTAGGGAGTTAGGAAGGATTCAGGTTATGTAAGCAAATGGGCCTAGGGAGTTAGGAAGGATTCAGGTTATGTGTAAGCAAATGGGCCTAGGGAGTTAGGAAGGATTCAGGTTATGTGTAAGCAAATGAGCCTAGGGAGTTAGGAAGGATTCAGGTTATGTGTAAGCAAATGGGCCTAGGGAGTTAGGAAGGATTCAGGTTATGTGTAAGCAAATGAGCCTAGGGAGTTAGGAAGGATTCAGGTTATGTGTAAGCAAATGGGCCTAGGGAGTTAGGAAGGATTCAGGTTATGTGTAAGCAAATGAGCCTAGGGAGTTAGGAAGGATTCAGGTTATGTGTAAGCAAATGGGCCTAGGGAGTTAGGAAGGATTCAGGTTATGTGTAAGCAAATGGGCCTAGGGAGTTAGGAAGGATTCAGGTTATGTGTAAGCAAATGGGCCTAGGGAGTTAGGAAGGATTCAGGTTTGTGTAAGCAAATGGGCCTAGGGAGTTAGGAAGGATTCAGGTTATGTGTAAGCAAATGGGCCTAGGGAGTTAGGAAGGATTCAGGTTATGTGTAAGCAAGTGTGCCTAGGGAGTTAGCAAGGATTCAGGTTATGTGTAAGCAAATGGGCCTAGGGAGTTAGGAAGGATTCAGGTTATGTGTAAGCAAATGGGCCTAGGGAGTTAGCAAGGATTCAGGTTATGTGTAAGCAAATGGGCCTAGGGAGTTAGGAAGGATTCAGGTTATGTGTAAGCAAATGGGCCTAGGGAGTTAGGAAGGATTCAGGTTATGTGTAAGCAAATGGGCCTAGGGAGTTAGGAAGGATTCAGGTTATGTGTAAGCAAATGGGCCTAGGGAGTTAGGAAGGATTCAGGTTATGTGTAAGCAAATGGGCCTCGGGAGTTAGGAAGGATTCAGGTTATGTGTAAGCAAATGGGCCTAGGGAGTTAGGAAGGATTCAGGTTATGTGTAAGCAAATGGGCCTAGGGAGTTAGGAAGGATTCAGGTTATGTGTAAGCAAATGGGGCCTCGGGAGTTAGGAAGGATTCAGGTTATGTGTAAGCAAATGGGCCTAGGGAGTTAGGAAGGATTCAGGTTATGTGTAAGCAAATGGGCCTAGGGAGTTAGGAAGGATTCAGGTTATGTGTAAGCAAATGGGCTTAGGGAGTTAGGAAGGATTCAGGTTATGTGTAAGCAAATGGGCCTAGGGAGTTATGGTTGAGCTTTATAACCAATCTGCGCAGAAAGATTTATAGAAAATAGTGTTGGTTTGACGGAGTTGAAAAGTCTTGTGCAAACAGTATGGTTGTACTTGTATTAACATGTTTACTGGTGGGAAAGCTTCAAGATGTATCGCCCGTGTGCTTTGCTATTATAATGACAATTTATTGAAATTGTTGTTTTCATCAGAACATTGATAATTTCCTTTTCGAAGGAAAAAAAAAAAAAAACTCTGAAAAGAGATTTTTCACAAAATTATTGTCAGAAGTTTGGTTTAGTGGTAATTAAGTATCTAAATGAATATATCAAAGGCCCACCATAAATTCATTTCTTGACATTGTATATTACTTGTAGAACCATATGCTTCACACCATTATTAGGTGTTCGGGTATGTACCCGAAACACCTATTGTTTTTGTTCGTTTTTTTCTTTCTTTTCTTCTCCTTCATCTTCTTCTTCTCCCCATCGATTGTCTACAAAAAAACACATACTTGCAAACTTCACATGAACTTGAAACTTAGAACTTAACACGTAGATGAAACAAAATTTGTGA
The DNA here is from genome assembly GCA_029582265.1 of Zoroaster sp. YZ-2022. NCBI lineage: Eukaryota > Metazoa > Echinodermata > Asteroidea > Forcipulatida > Zoroasteridae > Zoroaster > Zoroaster sp. YZ-2022. Next base: position 32,162,167 of record CM055832.1, on the reverse strand, counting down.
CGTCATGATTAGGTCATCAGATATCGAATTACGATAAATCAAAGTTTAATATTTAAAAAAATCATATCTCAACAACCACAAGAGGGAAATTCACAATTTTGTACCATTGTACAGATCGTTAATTGTCAAAAAATATTTACAAAAAGGTGACCCCATTTTGACCTTACTTCCTGTCCAAACCAGAAGTGAAAGTTTAATATTTAAAAAAATCATATCTCAACAACCACAAGAGGGAAATTCATAATTTTTGCACCATTGTACAGATCGTTAATTGTCAAAAAATATTTACAAAAAGGTGACCCCCATTTGACCTTACTTCCTGTCCAAACCGGAAGTCAAAGTTTAATATTTAAAAAAATCATATCTCAACAACCACAAGAGGGAAATTCAAAATTTTGTACCATTGTACAGATCGTTAATTGTCAAAAAATATTTACAAAAAGGTGACCCCCATTTGACCTTACTTCCTGTCCAAACCGGAAGTCAAAGTTTAATATTTAAAAAAATCATATCTCAACAACCACAAGAGGTAAATTCACAGTTTTTGCACCATTGTACAGATTGTTAATTGTCAAAAGTATTTACAAAAACATGACCTCAATTTGACATTTACTTCCTGTCCAAACCGGAAGTCAAAGTTTAATATTAAAATAATTTCTAAATTCAGTATTGTATTGTATTCAAATAAACTTCTCGCGAGAACTTCAACAGACGTTAACATTTGACTAAGTTTCTCCAACACTTCGAATTGATGACGTCACCATTTTTAACTTCAACCGAACACCTAGTTTTTGTTGTGACAAAAACTTATATCTAGTTTCATTTGTCCTTTTCGATGAAAAAGAAAACTGGTGGTAAAGACGCGAAAAACATGGACGATACATCTTTAACCACAGATTCAGCATATTAAAATGGTCTATTGTATAGCCCCAACCTCCACTGTCAAAACATACACATGTGCAACAAGCTTGTCCAAGCACGGTCATTTGAGACGCCGTCCAAATTTGTCAACATTTTCAATGTAGTACAGAGAATATTACTTTTTAAGCCTCCCCTCCCCTCCCCTCCCCTCCCCTCCAAAATATGTTGATTCTGAATAATGGGCTTATCTTTTTAACTTATTAATAAGAAATACCTCATATTTTGTTTTAAAGGAAAACATCTTTATGTGACAGAGTAGGAAACAAATAACTAGTAATAATAAGTAAACAATCTAGCCAGACAACAATAAGATAAAACTTAAACAATTTAAGATGTAAGTTATTAATCTACCCCTCAAAAAACTCAATATATTATCAATCTTTTTAAAAACTATTGTTTATAAGCAAACAAGCAAGTTACTAAAACAACTAACAGCAATTCGCACCGTGCATGAGCTGAATAGACAAATTTTGAGTCTGAAGTACATATGAAATCATAACAATTCATATCAAAATAATTGATGTCAATCTTATCTGGATAACTGATGAAGATAATCTGATTGGTTAAGACATGATCATGTTGGGATGTATTAATGGCTGATATAAACCAGTTTTTATCAAAATCCAACCAGTGCAAAATTTGTGTCACGAGAAAACTATTACATTAAGCCAGTGCATGATGCGCACCACAGAATTAAACAAATCAGAGTGTAGAACTTTGCATCACGCTGACTAACACCCTAAGTTGGTGTTTCATCTGTCCTAGATATATTGGATTTTTTCCTGTTTCTTGTTTTTACAAATAAAAATTACTTAATATCAGTGGTGTAATTTGTCCGGATTTTTTGGATTTTTACAAATCGCAATGTTGTGATCTTTCGGATTTTAAAGATTTAAGCAATAAAGGAAAGCAAAGCAAACACTCAGAACTATAGATTTCACCCCAGCGCTGTTCACAACAGCGGCCCCAATACCCCTAGCAAAATTTACGTGGATTTTTCAAAAACTGCCCAATCACACTGTAATATTGAAAATAATGACAAAATTGAGGAGTAAAAGTTTGATGCTTGTCTTCACAGCAGGATAAATATCAATGGGGTCATGGTCATGGACGTAATGGATATTGCCTTAGGCTAAGTCCTTGATCACCCATGACCATGCCTCATTCTATCTTTATTCCCTTAATTAATCCATGTATGGTATAAATGAATCAAGTATACAGATAGCTAACAGCACATAACAGCTGTGCGTTTTCGGATATTTTTGGAACCGGATACCCGAAATCAGGAAACTTTGGATACCCGGATACCCGGATACCCGTTTTCATTTTTGTTGAAAACATGCCTCCAGTGGTGTACAAATACATGTGCTGTAAATGGTAACAAATTGACTTTTATAATACAGAGGATACCATACTTTTCTTTATTGGAGTGCAATTTCTTGAATTTAAAGATAATTGTCTGTAAAAGTGTACACATTACATTGTTCAAGAGTCCCAGATTTCTGTTCGCACCGCTCAAATGCTAAGTCTGACTTTTAAAAAGTCGTTTACTGGTAATTGGAACCGAAAAATAGAACAGGGTAATGACCGTTTCGGTCGGGTATCCGGATACCCGGCACAGCCCTAGCCTGAAGATCTGATGTCACGCTTTGAGCTAGAGGCGCGCGTGAATTACGCCAGACCCTGGCCGTGCTGCCGCCATATTTTCCCCAATGCTCAACTTTGACCTTGGTTAGTAGCTAGTGCACGAGCCTGGAAGCGTGACGTCAGATCTTCAGCACAAAGTATCCAACGAAATCCCTTGAATGGTATGCCTGGAGCCTGTCTATATCCTTGATATAGGATAAAGACAGAGGAGCAGTCTAACAGCATACATGTATGAGCGTACCTTCTGAACATTCTGAACATTTTGAACATCCCCTTTACAAATTACACTGTGTGAAACCTTTAACCCTAACCATACTCAATGCAACAAGATGCAACAAATGTAAAAAGTTGTAGCATTTTGTTGCATTCAGCAGAGAACAAAAGAACCATTGTCCTAGCTGGTGGATCTTGTTGCAACGAGCAGCCTGCACTCATTTCTGTTGTTGCATTTTCTTGAACTTTCTTGCATTCAGCAGAGAACAAAAGAACCATTGTCCTAGCTGGTGGATCTTGTTGCAACGAGCAGCCTGCACACATTTCTGTTGTTGCATTTTGTTGCACTCAGCAGAGAACAAAAGAACCATTGTTCTAGCTGGTGGATCTTGTTGCATTGAGCAGCCTGCACACATTTCTGTTGTTGCATTTTGTTGCACTCAGCAGAGAACAAAAGAACCATTGTTCTAGCTGGTGGATCTTGTTGCATTGAGCAGCCTGCACACATTTCTGTTGTTGCATTTTGTTGCACTCAGCAGAGAACAAAAGAACCATTGTCCTAGCTGGTGGATCTTGTTGCATTGAGCAGCCTGCACACATTTCTGTTGGTGCATTTTGTTGCACTCAGCAGAGAACAAAAGAACCATTGTGCTAGCTGGTGGATCTTGTTGCATTGAGCAGCCTGCACACTTTCATGTTGTTGCATTTTGTTGCACTCAGCAGAGAACAAAAGAACCATTGTCCTAGCTGGTGGATATTGTTGCATTGAGCAGCCTGCACACATTTCTGTTGTTGCATTTTGTTGCACTCAGCAGAGAACAAAAGAACCATTGTCCTAGCTGGTGGATCTTGTTGCATTGAGCAGCCTGCACACATTTCTGTTGGTGCATTTTGTTGCACTCAGCAGAGAACAAAAGAACCATTGTCCTAGCTGGTGGATCTTGTTGCATTGAGCAGCCTGCACACATTTCTGTTGTTGCATTTTGTTGCACTCAGCAGAGAACAAAAGAACCATTGTTCTAGCTGGTGGATATTGTTGCATTGAGCAGCCTGCACACATTTCTGTTGTTGCATTTTGTTGCACTCAGCAGAGAACAAAAGAACCATTGTTGTAGCTGGTGGATCTTGTTGCATTGAGCAGCCTGCACACTTTCATGTTGTTGCATTTTGTTGCACTCAGCAGAGAACAAAAGAACCATTGTCCTAGCTGGTGGATATTGTTGCATTGAGCAGCCTGCACACATTTCTGTTGTTGCATTTTGTTGCACTCAGCAGAGAACAAAAGAACCATTGTCCTAGCTGGTGGATATTGTTGCATTGAGCAGCCTGCACACATTTCTGTTGTTGCATTTTGTTGCACTCAGCAGAGAACAAAAGAACCATTGTTCTAGCTGGTGGATATTGTTGCATTGAGCAGCCTGCACACATTTCTGTTGTTGCATTTTGTTGCACTCAGCAGAGAACAAAAGAACCATTGTTGTAGCTGGTGGATCTTGTTGCATTGAGCAGCCTGCACACTTTCATGTTGTTGCATTTTGTTGCACTCAGCAGAGAACAAAAGAACCATTGTCCTAGCTGGTGGATATTGTTGCATTGAGCAGCCTGCACACATTTCTGTTGCATTTTGTTGCACTCAGCAGAGAACAAAAGAACCATTGTTCTAGCTGGTGGATCTTGTTGCATTGAGCAACCTGCACACATTTCTGTTGTTGCATTTTGTTGCACTCAGCAGAGAACAAAAGAACCATTGTCCTAGCTGGTGGATCTTGTTGCATTGAGCAGCCTGCACACAATTCTGTTGGTGCATTTTGTTGCACTCAGCAGAGAACAAAAGAACCATTGTCCTAGCTGGTGTATCTTGTTGCATTGAGCAGCCTGCACACATTTCTGTTGTTGCATTTTGTTGCACTCAGCAGAGAACAAAAGAACCATTGTTCTAGCTGGTGGATATTGTTGCATTGAGCAGCCTGCACACATTTCTGTTGTTGCATTTTGTTGCACTCAGCAGAGAACAAAAGAACCATTGTTGTAGCTGGTGGATCTTGTTGCATTGAGCAGCCTGCACACTTTCATGTTGTTGCATTTTGTTGCACTCAGCAGAGAACAAAAGAACCATTGTCCTAGCTGGTGGATATTGTTGCATTGAGCAGCCTGCACACATTTCTGTTGTTGCATTTTGTTGCACTCAGCAGAGAACAAAAGAACCATTGTCCTAGCTGGTGGATATTGTTGCATTGAGCAGCCTGCACACATTTCTGTTGTTGCATTTTGTTGCACTCAGCAGAGAACAAAAGAACCATTGTCCTAGCTGGTGGATATTGTTGCATTGAGCAGCCTGTACACTTTTACATTGTTGCATTGTGCGGTATACAGCGTGGTTTCTGTGAAATGCCTGGTGGGGATTTTGGGTTCATCAAACACTTCTTTTATCCCCAAATATATTTTACCATTAAAAACCAAGCACACACTTTTGTAAAACAAAAAATAATTTTTATCTAAGAAAAAAATACATTGCGAAAAACCCCCAAAATACTTTGATTCAGGAAACTTTATCCATGAAAATATAATTAGAGGACTCAAAAACAAGACCACATCACAAATGTACTTCTGTGTAATATCTTAATAATTATAATGTGTGGGTATTTACCAAGAGTGTAATTTGCTCCAAAAATTTATGTTTTATCTATGTTTCATTAAATTTTGCAAAATTTTGATTTTTGTCAATTTATGTCAACAAGGATGTGATTACTACCCCCAGAAACCTTTTGTTTTGCCAGTGGAGGGTGCTACTGGGAAATTTATGTGTGTGTGGTTGTTATATGATGCTTTTCAGGTGGGTGGGGGGAAATCGCATGTAGATGAAATCGGCAACAAAGAAGATGAAGATGGCAACAATAATAAGGAAGAGACCAACTGCTCCGACGACGATGAGTATAATATCCAGTGTATTAAGGCCGTTGGTACGTGGCTCATCAGCTTTCATGCTGGTGCACAGGGGAAGATCTGATGACCAATGACCATCACTCTGACAGGTCAATGTAGATGATCCTTCAAGGGTGAAGCCATCATCACAGGTAACCTTTATGGTTGAATTCTCTAGATGTTCAGACCCGGACATTTGACCATTTTCTACAACACCTGGGAAGCCACAGTCTATGATACTAGTGCACTGGGGAAGATCTGATGACCAATGACCATCACTCTGACAGGTCAATGTAGATGATCCTTCAAGGGTGAAGCCATCATCACAGGTAACCTTTATGGTTGAATTCACTAGATACACAGAACCAGACATTGTTGCATTCGCCACCGCACCAGGGAAACCACAGCTGACAATTTTGATGGAAGATTTCTGAATTTTATCAATTATTTCTGTCACAACGAGTGTTTCGTTTGCAAAGGACAGGCTTCCAGTGGTCATTGCATCAAATAAACATTCAAAAGAATCACCACACAAATCCTTGATTTCTGGACTTATTACGTCTTGATCAGGAACATCAAAACTTGGAGAAAATTTGGGAAAATAGTAAGTGCTGTAGTCGTATGGGGAAAGGTAGGTGAATATAGAATCTTTTTCAGCCACTAGCCAATGTTTTCCATATTCATGAAGTTCTTCTAAGGAAGAATTGGGTTTCATAATGGTGCCGTTTGGGAACTGTAGATCATCGTCTGGGTCTCCATTCAGGTTACCCAGAAGACCTTTGACTTGACCTTTGAACTTTGTGTCCAGTTGAGCAGTGAAAGACATTAATTCAGGCTTCACGTACATGATGACGGCAATGCCAGCACTGAACGCAATTCTGATTTCAGATAGATCAGGAATAAAGCTGATTCGAAGATCCTTGAGGTGGTGAACTCGAATCGGGCTAGATGTCAGAATTAATGGCTCCCCATCTATAAGTATCAGGATTTCATTCATGTTGGACAATTGCACCTGGACGGTAGAAGAGTCATTAGTCTGAACAACAAAAGCAGTGTATACAGACGCATCTGTGTCTCTGTAGACCTCCATGCGGGATTGGAAGGTAAAGTTATGAAGCGTCGATGACGCCATCAGGAATTCTCCCGCTCCATTGAAGGTAAACCGCTTCCCATCAAGACTAGTAATGTGAGGATCTCCTGTTCCGGCTGCTGGTTGAGGAGGGACGTAATTGGAGCAGTCATCGGATGGACGATATTTATAATACTTTTTGCAGTTTTTAGTGAATTTGCAACAGGCAAACCACGGAAGGACGTCATACCATTGATGTTTCCAGAAATGATCTTCTGGGCTGTATCTATCAGCTGTTCCCCCACCTGGGGGACCGACAAGGATGTTCCCATCATGTTCATCATAGCAGCACTGTTGGCCGGATCCCATTGATGACGATGTGGTTGACCGGAAACAGTCTTTGGCATCGGGATGATAGAAAGAAATTAATAAATTTGATTTCACAAAATTCAAAGAATCTACATTGGCCTGTGTTGTGGTGCAGGGACACGGCGGTAAATCTTCTGCAACATTCTCTAACTCTTTGTTGAAAGATGTGCAAAGATCAGTATTAAAGGACTTTATAACACGATACGTGCCTGTGAAAAATCTGTTAAAAAATGACTTTTGCATCTGAGGCTTAAGGTAAAAAACAATAAGTTCTGGGCTTCTCTTTGTTAAGCTGTTGTCATCATCAAAGAATGGTTGTAAATCTTTTTGAGAAATCTGAATTGTTCCGTTATTTAAGACGTTCTGTTTCAATGTAACTGCTTCTAACAGTACTGGATATCCATCACTGTTGTAATCTGAGCCTTGCATCATTATATTCACGTATTGGACATCTTTCCCTAGGCTTTTGGGCTCCCAGGATAAAGTAATGGGATCTTTTGAGGTTATATCAATGATGCCGCTTCCATCTTCTGAGTTCATCTGTTGGGCATTGACGAGTGGTGGTAGGTCTTCTTCAGATGCAATGTAAACAACGCCAGAATACGGGAACGTCGTATCATTATCAAGGGAAACGTAAACAGACGTCAGTCCATTTTTATAAAAGGTGGGAGTAATGCAGACAACTGTATAGGAGTCAACACGTTCACCAGACACTAAGACATCTCCGATACCAGTGGAAAATCTGCACATCCCTGTGTTGCTATGTTGTGAGTTGGGTTCCAAGCAGGGTACAGTTAGTCTGAAAGTTTCTCCGCCGAGTTCTCGCAAATAGTACGGTGAAAAACTCAAGAGTTGTTTGTTACTTGGAAGAGACAAACCAGCGGCATAGCCATATGTTTCAGCGTGTTCGTAACCATAGACAATGACAGACACTGGTGATGAAAGAGGGTCTGTTTGCTCCACATAATATATCCCTTCTCCTTTAGGAAGTTGAACAGTGATTGACATGTAGTCAGTATTAGGAACATCATTTTCAAGTACATCAGTTCCGTTTATGGGAAAGTCATTGAGATGCACAGTCTGACGCGCGTTTGTCTTCACGATAATATTGATGAAATTGAAGAAACCTTCAGAATCATCTCCGGCATAAGGTGGGGTGGCAAAACCAAATACAAACCCAAACTGTTCTTCAGAAGGAATCTGTATCAATGAAGGGTCGACCGTCACACTGTTAATAGATGCTAACTGCTGCATCATCGAAGTCGGTTTGCTTGAAGAGACGAGACCAGAACCAGAAAGACGGCCTTCCCAGAATTCCCCAGCATCTAAAGTCTGGTTTGCAAATCCTGGGATAGCGACTTTCGTTCCACTAAAATAAGCAACGATTCGATAACCATTCGTATCTGAGCTTTGATATGCGGTATATATGTGTTTCTGTCCCCAACTCTTAACAGGTACTGATTGTTCAGTTAGCATGTCACAAGTTGAACCAGGATTATTTTCACATTCACTGCCTGTAAATACTGCGACTGGTTTATCGGCTTGAACAATACTTCCTGTGAAGTCTTGTGATCCTTGAATATGAACGGCTTCTAAGTTATTCACCGTGAAATTCAGCATGTCACCTGGACTGTACGACTGCCCTTCAAATGTAACGGAACCACGTAAAGTAACTTGAACTAAGGTGGAATCTTGTGTTCCTATTACGGCAAAATGTGCAAGGAGACCACCATCGATTGGTGTCACCACCACATACTGCATGCCCAGATTATTTATTGGTATTCCAAGAAAGCCGTCTGTTGTGTAAGCCTGGTACAATAAACCATAGACAGACACCTCACTAGATGCTGAAATCTCAATACTTTTGAAGCTTCTTTCGGTGCCATCCATAGTCAGTTCCACAGGAACATTGGTTCTTCTAAACCCTCCAGCCTCTACCACAAAGCTTTCCTGGAAAGGCTTGCCTTCAACTGGGTGCTTGCTACTTATAGTGATTGTAGTTTGCTGATCACTAAATGCTACCACTGTAATGAAGAGCTCTCTAGTTTCCAAACGGCTGTTGATGGCATCAGTGAAGCCGAGGATAAAATGTTTACCTCTGGATATTCCAAAGCACTTTGACTGATCAGAAGATAAGTGATTGTCAGCTTTCACTTGCAATTCAGGTAGGACAAGTGACGTTAAGATCACCAACGAAATAACTTGCCACTGCAGATTCTTCATACTGTAAATGAGATCATAAAAACTTACATAAGGCCAAAACAAAAATGAGTAATTCACTTCCAAATATTTGTGTCATTGCCGAGTTTTTTCCAAGCTGTGCAAATCATTTCAAGTTTGTTCTTGTCAATAATAATAATAATAATAATAATAATGATAATGATAATGATAATGATAATGATAATAATGATAATGATAATTGATAATTGATAATTGATAATTGATAATTGATAATTGATAATTGATAATTGATAATTGATAATTGATAATTGATAATTGATAATTGATAATTGATAATTGATAATTGATAATAATTAATAATTGAGGGCGTTGGGTGAAGAAGAAAGTTATAAGTATCTTGGAGTGCTTGAAGCAGATCACGTACTGCACGAGGAATCAAAAGAGAGGCTTAAGAAAGAGTATATAAGACGAGTGAAGAAGTGTTTGAAGTCCAAGCTGAATGGAGGGAATATGATAAAGGCGATCAACATTTGGGCTGTGTCGCTGATGAGGTACAGAGTAGGAATTGTCGAGTGGACTAAGGCAGATCTAGATGTTGCTGACAGGAAAGTGATGATGATGTACAGTATATGTTACATCCACGGTCGAATGTCAGCAGACTCTATCTACTGAGGTCAGAGGGAGGAAGAGGACTACTTACTGTATCAGACAGCGTTAACATCGAGAGAAGGAGCTTGCAGTGTCATGTAAGTAGTACTCGGGAAAAGTTGTTGAAGGTTGCACAGAAATACATGAAGGCAGACGAATTAGGTCCAAAGGAGTATAAGAATCAAAGAAGAGAAGAAAGAACACGAGATTGGCAGGAAAAACCACTTCACGGCCGATTCCTGAGATGTACCGAAGAAGTGGCAAGTAGCAAGACTTGGGAAAGGTTGAGGAGAGGAGAACTAAAGAAAGAAACTGAGGGTCTGATTACTGCAGCGCAAGACCAGTCTCTGCCGACGAATGTGATGAAGGCAAGGATCGAGAAGTCAGATGTCTCTTCTATGTGCAGAATGTGCAATGCGGCGGAGGAGACTGTATTCACATTGTCAGCGAATGCAGAGTGCATGCTCAGACAGAGTACAAAGGCAGACACGACAAGTTGGCCAAGGTGATCCATTGGGATCTGTGTAAGAAGTACGGTGTCAAGGTGCAATCGAAGTGGTACGACCATGTGCCGGAAAAAGTTGAAGAAACGGACCATGTCAAGATTATCTGGGACTTCAACATCCAGACAGATCATGTTATAGAACATAGACGGCCGGATGTTGTTGTCTTGGATAAGCATGAGAAGATGTGTCATCTTATTGATATAGCTGTGCCGGGTGATAGTAGGGTAGCTTCGAAGGAGAAGGAGAAGGTACAGAAATATCAGGATTTAGCGAGAGAACTCCGCAAGCTGTGGCAAGTCAAGGTGAAGGTTATTCCTGTGGATGGGAGCACTGGGTACAATCCCGAAGGCGTTGGAGAAACATCTCAAGGAGATAGGAACATCTGTTAGAGTAGAATTACTACAGAAGGCGGCACTCTTAGGGACAACAACAAACAACAAACAACAAACAACAAACAACAAACTCTGCCCTCACAGGTACCCATTTACGCCTGGGTGGAGAGAAGCAATTATGGTAATGTGTCTTGCTCAAGTACCCCAGTCGCAGTTGGGATTCAAACCCACATTTTGACGACTCAGCCATCAGAACACAAATCCGATGCACTAAACCACTCGACCATGGCACTCCATATATAGCTAAATAATAATTGTTGAACACTGATGCCACAGGTATTTTGTGTGCACAAATTTTCCTTAAATGTATGTATCCGCAGAAGTCTATTATCTGTACTTGAACTGTTTTAGTGTGTAATTTACATGTAGTCTACGGCATTGAACATAAAATGCACATTATGAGCATTGTATGGGATAAAGGGGCTCGGCAGAGTTTGGTAGTTCTAGAGGTAGATGTCATGCAAACATGACTGGGCTATGGGATAAAGGGGCACGGCAGAGTTTGGTAGTTCTAGAGATAGATGTCAAGCAAACATGACTGGGCTATGGGATAAAGGGGCTCAGCAGAGTTTGGTAGTTCTAGAGGTAGATGTCTTGCAAACATGACTGGGCTATGGGATAAAGGGGCACGGCAGAGTTTGGTAGTTCTAGAGGTAGATGTCATGCAAACATGACTGGGCTATGGGATAAAGGGGCACGGCAGAGTTTGGTAGTTCTAGAGGTAGATGTCATGCAAACATGACTGGGCTATGGGATAAAGGGGCTCGGCAGAGTTTGGTAGTTCTAGAGGTAGATGTCATGCAAACATGACTGGGCTATGGGATAAAGGGGCACGGTAGAGTTTGGTAGTTCTAGAGATAGATGTCATGCAAACATGACTAATTGGCTATGGGATAAAGGGGCACGGCAGAGTTTGGTAGTTCTAGAGGTAGATGTCATGCAAACATGACTGGGCTATGGGATAAAGGGGCACGGCAGATCGAGTTTGGTAGTTCTAGAGGTAGATGTCATGCAAACATGACTGGGCTATGGGATAAAGGGGCTCGGCAGAGTTTGGTAGTTCTAGAGGTAGATGTCATGCAAACATGACTGGGCTATGGGATAAAGGGGCTCGGCAGAGTTTGGTAGTTCTAGAGGTAGATGTCATGCAAACATGACTGGGCTATGGGATAAAGGGGCACGGCAGAGTTTGGTAGTTCTAGAGGTAGATGTCATACAAACATGACTGGGCTATGGGATAAAGGGGTTCGGCAGGGTTTGGTAGTTCTAGAGGTAGATGTCATGCAAACATGACTGGGCTATGGGATAAAGGGGTTCGGCAGGGTTTGGTAGTTCTAGAGGTAGATGTCATGCAAACATGACTGGCTATAGGATAAAGGGGCTCGGCAGAGTTTGGTAGTTCTAGAGGTAGATGACATGCAAACATGACTGGGCTATGGGATAAAGGGGCTCGGCAGAGTTTGGTAGTTCTAGAGGTAGATGACATGCAAACATGACTGGGCTATGGGATAAAGGGGTTCAGCAGAGTTTGGTAGTTCTAGAGGTAGATGTCATGCAAACATGACTGGGCTATGGGATAAAGGGGCTCGGCAGAGTTTGGTAGTTCTAGAGGTAGATGTCATGCAAACATGACTGGGCTATGGGATAAAGGGGTTCAGCAGAGTTTGGTAGTTTTCTAGAGATAGATGTCATGCAAACATGACTGGGCTATGGGATAAAGGGGTTCAGCAGAGTTTGGTAGTTCTAGAGGTAGATGTCATGCAAACATGACTGGGCTATGGGATACCGGGGTTCGGCAGGGTTTGGTAGTTCTAGAGGTAGATGCCATGCAAACATGACTGGGCTATGGGATAAAGGGGTTCGGCAGGGTTTGGTAGTTCTAGAGGTAGATGCCATGCAAACATGACTGGTGTATGGGATAAAGGGGTTCGGCAGAGTTTGGTAGTTCTAGAGGTAGATGTCATGCAAACATGACTGGGCTATCGGATAAAGGGGTTCGGCAGAGTTTGGTAGTTCTAGAGGTAGATGCCATGCAAACATGACTGGGCTATGGGATAAAGGGGTTCGGCAGGGTTTGGTAGTTCTAGAGGTAGATGCCATGCAAACATGACTGGTGTATGGGATAAAGGGGTTCGGCAGAGTTTGGTAGTTCTAGAGGTAGATGTCATGCAAACATGACTGGGCTATCGGATAAAGGGGTTCGGCAGAGTTTGGTAGTTCTAGAGGTAGATGTCATGCAAACATGACTGGGCTATCGGATAAAGGGGCTCGGCAGAGTTTGGTAGTTCTAGAGGTAGATGTCATGCAAACATGACTGGTGTATGGGATAAAGGGCTCGGCAGAGTTTGGTAGTTCTAGAGGTAGATGTCATGCAAACATGACTGGGCTATGGGATAAAGGGGTTCGGCAGAGTTTGGTAGTTCTAGAGGTAGATGTCATGCAAACATGACTGGGCTATGGGATAAAGGGGTTCGGCAGAGTTTGGTAGTTCTAGAGGTAGATGTCATGCAAACATGACTGGTGTATGGGATAAAGGGGCTCGGCAGAGTTTGGTAGTTCTAGAGGTAGATGTCATGCAAACATGACTGGGCTATGGGATACCGGGGTTCGGCAGGGTTTGGTAGTTCTAGAGGTAGATGCCATGCAAACATGACTGGGCTATGGGATAAAGGGGTTCGGCAGGGTTTGGTAGTTCTAGAGGTAGATGCCATGCAAACATGACTGGTGTATGGGATAAAGGGGTTCGGCAGAGTTTGGTAGTTCTAGAGGTAGATGTCATGCAAACATGACTGGGCTATGGGATAAAGGGGTTCGGCAGAGTTTGGTAGTTCTAGAGGTAGATGCCATGCAAACATGACTGGTGTATGGGATAAAGGGGTTCGGCAGAGTTTGGTAGTTCTAGAGGTAGATGTCATGCAAACATGACTGGGCTATGGGATACCGGGGTTCGGCAGGGTTTGGTAGTTCTAGAGGTAGATGCCATGCAAACATGACTGGGCTATGGGATAAAGGGGTTCGGCAGGGTTTGGTAGTTCTAGAGGTAGATGCCATGCAAACATGACTGGGCTATGCTAAAAACGGGATACGCTGAAGTTGGTAGTTCTAGAGGTAGATGTCATGCAAACATGACTGGGCTATGGGATAAAGGGGTTCAGCAGAGTTTGGTAGTTTTCTAGAGATAGATGTCATGCAAACATGACTGGGCTATGGGATAAAGGGGTTCAGCAGAGTTTGGTAGTTCTAGAGGTAGATGTCATGCAAACATGACTGGGCTATGGGATACCGGGGTTCGGCAGGGTTTGGTAGTTCTAGAGGTAGATGCCATGCAAACATGACTGGGCTATGGGATAAAGGGGTTCGGCAGGGTTTGGTAGTTCTAGAGGTAGATGCCATGCAAACATGACTGGTGTATGGGATAAAGGGGTTCGGCAGAGTTTGGTAGTTCTAGAGGTAGATGTCATGCAAACATGACTGGGCTATCGGATAAAGGGGTTCGGCAGAGTTTGGTAGTTCTAGAGGTAGATGCCATGCAAACATGACTGGGCTATGGGATAAAGGGGTTCGGCAGGGTTTGGTAGTTCTAGAGGTAGATGCCATGCAAACATGACTGGTGTATGGGATAAAGGGGTTCGGCAGAGTTTGGTAGTTCTAGAGGTAGATGTCATGCAAACATGACTGGGCTATCGGATAAAGGGGTTCGGCAGAGTTTGGTAGTTCTAGAGGTAGATGTCATGCAAACATGACTGGGCTATGGGATAAAGGGGCACGGCAGAGTTTGGTAGTTCTAGAGATAGATGTCATACAAACATGACTGGCTATGGGATAAAGGGGCTCGGCAGAGTTTGGTAGTTCTAGAGGTAGATGTCATACAAACATGACTGGCTATGGGATAAAGGGGTTCGGCAGAGTTTGGTAGTTCTAGAGGTAGATGCCATGCAAACATGACTGGGCTATGGGATAAAGGGGTTCGGCAGGGTTTGGTAGTTCTAGAGGTAGATGCCATGCAAACATGACTGGTGTATGGGATAAAGGGGTTCGGCAGAGTTTGGTAGTTCTAGAGGTAGATGTCATGCAAACATGACTGGGCTATGGGATACCGGGGTTCGGCAGGGTTTGGTAGTTCTAGAGGTAGATGCCATGCAAACATGACTGGGCTATGGGATAAAGGGGTTCGGCAGGGTTTGGTAGTTCTAGAGGTAGATGCCATGCAAACATGACTGGTGTATGGGATAAAGGGGTTCGGCAGAGTTTGGTAGTTCTAGAGGTAGATGTCATGCAAACATGACTGGGCTATGGGATAAAGGGGTTCGGCAGAGTTTGGTAGTTCTAGAGGTAGATGCCATGCAAACATGACTGGTGTATGGGATAAAGGGGTTCGGCAGAGTTTGGTAGTTCTAGAGGTAGATGTCATGCAAACATGACTGGGCTATGGGATACCGGGGTTCGGCAGGGTTTGGTAGTTCTAGAGGTAGATGCCATGCAAACATGACTGGGCTATGGGATAAAGGGGTTCGGCAGGGTTTGGTAGTTCTAGAGGTAGATGCCATGCAAACATGACTGGGCTATGGGATAAAGGGGTTCGGCAGGGTTTGGTAGTTCTAGAGGTAGATGCCATGCAAACATGACTGGGCTATGGGATAAAGGGGTTCGGCAGAGTTTGGTAGTTCTAGAGGTAGATGTCATGCAAACATGACTGGGCTATGGGATAAAGGGGCTCGGCAGAGTTTGGTAGTTCTGGAGGTAGATGTTATGCAAACATGACTGGGCTATGGGATGAAGGGGTTCGGCAGAGTGTGGTAGTTCTAGAGGTAGATGTCATGCAAACATGACTGGGCTATCGGATAAAGGGGCTCGGTAGAGTTTGGTAGTTCTAGAGGTAGATGTCATGCAAACATGACTGGGTTAAACTAGTACAGCATGCAATACATACTAGTACAACATGCAATAATTATATACATTTATAGGTGTTAAACAAGATTGGTACAAGTATCAACTATTCTTTAAAAAATGTATTCTGTCTGAAATGTCGAACTTACAAAAAGAACATAAAAACGATATGTAGGCCTATATGTTTATTGTCACTTGAGCGTCTTTTGTGATGAAACTTTTATGATATATTTCTTGAAAACTAGAGTGTTGAAATTGATGTATGTATACAAATACGTAGTACCTTTCTTTTATGGGAAATAACGAAAATAAGAACTATTTAAAAGCTAAATAAGACTGTACATGGTGAAAAATGATAATTAATAGAGAAGGTTTGTGGTAACACCATAATCTCTCTTGAGTTATGCAATTCTGAGAAGAACCTGTGGGTTAACACAAGATTTTGGTTAGCGAGCTCCGATAGTCTTCATTGAGTAGTAATTAGTTCTGAAAAGAACTGGAGGTACAACTCTCAGAACTAATTACTACTCAATTAAGAATTCCACATGGTGTCACCGCAATTAGTCTTACTTATCCTCCTCACCATGCAAAGCTACAAGTCTTTCCGATAGTCTTCATTTAAAAGTTAAAAACATTTCAAAAATATACATTTACAAACACTTAACCTGTTCTTGTCAATACTGGGCATTTAGCTACATAGAAGAATTGTTGATTACTGATGCACAATGTGCCTATTGCTTACATATATGTATCCACACAAGTCTATTATCTGTACATGAACTGTTTTAGTCTGTAATCTACATGTAGTCTACGACATTGAACGTAAAATGCGCATGAACATTGTAGCATGTTCATCTTCCCTGCTGTATGGGATAAGGGGGCTCGACAGGGTGAAATTTGAAACATGACGTCATTGGATGTCAACAATAAATGGGTCTGTACATTCCATACAGGAATTTTCATTCGTCAAAAAGTCAAATGCAGCGCCATTTTGATTGAATATCATGGAGATTCAGGAATGAACTAAAAAATTCCCTGTACAAAAATGTACAGACCCATATATTTGAAATTGGACGTCATTGGATGTTTTTGGATGTGGACAAATTTCGCACTGGAAGGGTTTCAAATACAATGGCATTTTACACCATTTTAATGTGAGGTAAGAGACTTGTGATATTTTTTCCACTTTCATAAGGACTCTATCTATTGGAAAATGAGTGCATCACAAAACTGAATTTGACCTTAGAGCCCCTCTTTAAAATTAAAAACATTTCAAAAGATACATTTACCAACAATTTACCTGTTCAGTAGATGTATATCAAAGCTGTAACCAGAAGATAAGTCTCATCGAATGATCCACCAATTGTGTAAAATCAAGTGTCATATTATTATGCTTAAGTATGTACTTTGACATTGTAGTCAAGAAGATATGACAAAGATGTATGATGCAGATAAATAGCAGTTCCAATCCCTTAGTGTGATTATATCCGTTTATAACTTAGGGAATTTTTTTGGGGGTAGAGTCCCTTGATTTGTTAATTTCTGTATTGCGACTCTCATGTGTTGATTGGAAAAAAGCACCACTCTCAAACGTCCAAGTTCCAAATGACAAAAGTCAAGTACATGTACTATGCAGTACGTAATGTGCAACTTCATTATTATGTAAACAAAAAGAAAACAAAATATTTTTAGATAAACTTATCTAGATTGCATTTGTAATTTCCAGCATGTATCATACATGTACACCGACAAAAAAAGAACATCTGAATTTTAAGAAAATATTTGTTTGTTTGTTTTGTTTGTTTTGTTTGGGGGGGGGGGGCTGGGGATGGAGATGGGAGACTGGAGACGGCGGACAGGGGTGGAGAACAGAGCAAAAAGTGGGCAAACATGACAACACGTGGTAAATTTACCTGCTGGGACAAAAAGTTGTACTTTGTGTGCCCTGAAGAAGGTCGTAGAGCCTTACAACCTTGCATGATGATAAAAAAGATGGGTATATGTGCTTTCTTTGAAACACACCCCCCCCCTCTCCAACATGTTATTGATATGTGTTGATCATTTCCATTTTAGTTGCCAAACATTTATCATGCTTTTTTTATAAGGGCCATAGACCATGACCTACTTGAAAAGTTTATATTTAACTTGAAAACACACTGTGATAATGATAACGCCTCTTAGACAAAAATCAGAGTTCATGGTGAGAAGGAAAATATTTAATGAGGATCAGTTTTGTGTTGGTTACATGTATTCATTCCATCATGGAGAAAACCCTTCCCTTTCTGTGGAGAACCTATGATGGGCAAAGAAGTCTTCCCTAAATCTTTGCAAAATGTCCCCTTTGAAAGAATACGTTTATCATCAGTTTTCATAAAGACTTATTCCTTTTGATTAACAGAGATGGAAGTAAACTGTCTAAGCGCCAAGGTCTCATACAATTTTTTTTCTTCAATTTTTTGTTTGTTCTCATAAAGGCTAATTTTCATTTTGAATTTACAGAGATGGAAGTAAATTGTCTAAGCGTCAAGGTGATATCTTTGTGCAACATTTTAAGGTAATGATTTTTCATTTCATTTCATTTATTGATTTCACTGGTAGATAAACAAACACAAAATTACATTAAATTAACAGAAACAGAAACAAAGGTAGCACCCCTGTAGGATTACAAAAAAAGTCAACTAAATTACTGTCGAGTTGATCTCTTGATGCTACCACTTAGGAAGTAAACAAACATTGAATCACACAAAGAACGATAAACAACATGGCTTTCGGCACAATTTCAGATTTAAAAACAATATTAAAATAAAAATATTAAAAGTTAATACTACACAGTTTGAGTTAAGGCATCTCCAGGCCAGGGACTAATAAATGTTTTCTAAGTGAAAACATTAAAAACTACTCATTAGGCCCAAAACAATAAGTGTTCTGTTTCTTGACCCTGCACATGTCACCTCCAGTCCTCTTTGTAAATTTATTTTAAAAAGCTAAATTGTGCAAAAATGTTAAAGTCTGCTTAGAATCAAGATCAAAAAATAAAAAATAAATATAATGAATGAACTACATTCTCACTTAGCGATAGTTGAGAAACAAGTTGCCTGATATTGGTACTCCCTGAACCATAATCTCACTTAGCGACAGTCGAGATACGAGTTGTGCAATAAGGTTCTTTTCAGAACCTGTACCTCACTTAGCAATAGTTGAGATAAACACATGGTGTTACTGCAAACCGAAACGAAATCAATACTCCACCATGCAAAGTCTTTAATCTTATATAGAATCAAGATGAGTTTTTATTTTATTTTAAAAATGTTTTATTTATGTATTTATTTATTTTATTTTTTTGTGGGTGGAAGGAAGGGGGGGTGTGGAAATTACCTTTCTTATTTGTGTTGATCAGAGTAGAACAGCCACACATACATTAGCATGAGTTAAACAAAATACAAAAATAAAACAAACATTTGTAAAAAAGGTGAGCTGTAACCAGAAACCAGAGACTTATTATTAAGTGGCCTTTTGTATTTCCACCATTTAGATAGTCATGTCCACATCCATGCAAAATAGGATGTAAGTTTTATCATTGTTCACAATCATTTCTGCTATTAATTGGATAAGAGTAATAATTTGTAATGACTGGAATTTGCTCATGATCCAATCAAGGATGCAGGTTTCTTTCCCGAGGCGTTGATCAACTTCATCACATTTTGTGGATCAGGCTTTGAAGAGAACAAGGAGATACGAGATATGAAACAACTAATTCAACAGGTTAGTCCAAATATGATATTCTTTGACTTAACTCTGCCTGTTGGTTGCTGTTGCATGGACTGTGCTAAGCCTGTTTGAGCTCACCAGTGAATGATCTCGCTTGTATCGCAGAGCAAAATGCTAAAAACAATTTCCTCATCAAAATTCATGATTTTCTATTCAAAATTTCGGCATAAAACTTTATCCCTGAGCAAGAAATGAGGGATGTTGGGACAATATTTATTTTATAAGCAATTTTAAATTTGCTATTTTATTTTTGTATTATTTGTGTCTTTGTTGTTGAAAAGATGTCATTAAAATTACATCATCTACGTTCTTTCTGGGTTATTTTATTGGAAATTTAAAAAATAAATTCTTTTTGATTGGACGATTATCATAAATGTCCTTTTTTTGGATATAGCATTTATTTGGGTATATGGTGCCTTATAAAAATGGTTAAAAAGCTTGGTAAAACTGTAATTAATTCATGAAACTAATGAATGGTGGGTCTTGGTAAACATTCATATGTACCTCTTAAAGGAAAGTATTTGTTTTCCATTCTGCAAGGAAAATAACAATTTGCAGAATAAAAAAAGGGAAGTGTCCAATATTTTTTAATACAATAGCAAAAATGACGGGTGATGTCAAAAGCAGTGGCTAAAATTTGCTTTTAATAGAATTTGTGTAATTGTTTATCTTTCAGTTTGCTTTAAGTCGCGTTTCAACACATTCTGCAGTCTTGGATATGGACCTATTACCTGATGTTAACCGAGGTCACATGATCCGATTGATGACCAATGAGAAGGGAAGACAAAGACTTATGACTGAGCTGAGAGAAGGTGTGGCCAAGCAGTGCACAGGGTATATGATAATGACATGACTGTTTTTTTCTCTCTCACATACTTGTCTCTTCATATATCCTCTATCATTCCTTAAACCATGTATTCCTTAACTCTAACCCCCCCCCCCCCCTAACTCCCTAGGCATTGCACTAAAACAAAAATCCTCCAAAATCCTCCAACTGGCTTTGTTGTCTAGGGAGTTAGGGTTAAACCATGTATTCCTTAACCCTAACCCCCCTACAAGCATTTCACAGACACTGAAACAAAATGCAACAGAAAAGTGTTGTGCCTGCTCAACAAGATGCTGGTTACTCAAATTACATTTTTAGAACATGCATAAAATAGTGTACATATAACACATTTCTGAAATTCTTATTTTGTGCTGAGTAAGGTCTGGGTATAATACAACTACTTTGGCATTAAGAGTGGACCCAAAACCTTTGTCTTTCAGGTCAAAAGGAAACAAGATGGTGGAACTAACAGATGAGTATCTACTTAGAGTTCTCAAAGCCAGAAAAGTAAGTTGGACACTTAATGGCTGACTGGACTTGAATATACTAATCATATTATGTAGTAAGCATGAATACATTTGAAGTCACTTGCCTTGTAACTGAACAAGAAACCAGCCTCATAGTTGACTGGTTAATACACCTATCTGGTCTGTCAATCAAACCACACAAATTAACCAATCACGCCTTTTTCCATGACGGTTGTTACTATGTTCGTCATGCTCTTCCCTTTTTTACAGGTGCGTGACGAACATTTTTAGGTGTCCGGAGACAATTCTAGATTGGTGTTTTTTTAACACAACATTCAAATTATAGAATTGGTTATTCAAAAATAACCATATGAAATTTTGGCTGCAATTAGATATCATTGGCTTTACCAACCACTCTTGACAACTTTGTAAGCGACATGTTGTGAAATGACAGAAAGGTCTTAAGTTAAAATTAAGCTCCATTTTCTCACCTTGTGTAGCACCATATTGGCAGGTTACTAGACTTATGTCAACCAGACTACAGTTATCTGTGGTTGAGACCAAATGGACTCCAGGGAGATTTTGCAGCAGTTTCAGAGAAAGCAGGTATAATTAAATTTAGCCGTTCTAGAGGATTGCAACGTGATTAGAAAATAACAGGAAAAAATCTGATGATTGAAAATTAAAGAGGGGATCTAAGCAAATATCAATACAGGGGTGTGATTTGTCTGGATTTTTCCGGAATTTCTGATTTTGATAAACTGCAGTGTTGTGATCCTCCGGATTTTAAAGATTTAAGCAATAAAGGAAAGCAAAGCAAATGCTCAGAACTATAGATTTCACCCCAGCGCTGTTCACAACACCAGCCTCAATACCCCTAGCAAAATTTACGTGGATTTTTCAAAACTGCCCAGTCACACCCCTGATCAATAATTGACCTTTCCCATTTTTAGACAGACTATGTCGTAAGGAAACTAAACAGCAACAGCTTTGTTTTAAAACCCAAAATAAAATATTGTAAAAAGTAATTGGTGTCCGAACGTCTTTTGTCTCAGATTCAGAAGAAAAAAAACTGAGGTCCACTGGGGTAAAACAAATAGCCTCTCTTACCTATATACATTAAAATGGAACTGATATTCTCGGTGTTATTTATACAGTTTTTGGCCACTGAAAGGTTGACTTTGCAAGGGCGACATCAGGAAGACAATGTTTTTAAATGTCAGAGGGCAATTTGTTTCACCGCGCCTCAAGCTATTCTGAATTTGAGACAAAGGGGTTTGGAGAAAATGACTTTACACTATTTTACTGTACATGTATGTTAAGTTTCCCGACGACGTAACCTCTTTAAAAATGTGGACATGTAAATAGTTGCAGTTGTAGATTAGCAAGCTTGTCCACTTGTCCATGTTGCATGATTTCTTGACTTTTTAATCAAATAGCGAATAGAAAGTTTTCGTAATCCAATCTTCATAAGCTTATTGATTGATTCGTATACATTGGACTTATTTTTCAGAGACTGTTTTGAATGTTGCGTGCAAGGAGATTGAAGAACTACCAGAGAGCCTCTTCACTGATGCCAAGGAGCTGTCTCCACACTTAAGACGATCCAGCGAGATGGTGCAGGGAGTCGTCCCTTATGCTGTCTTTATGAGGGTGCTGAGATTTGCGTTGAGCAATCTGAAGGTAACCACACGGCTTCCATGTGCATCAACAGGAAAACGATGAGGGTAGCAATCTTAACCCTAACCCTCCAAAATCCTCTTTGCTAAAGTGAAGGATTTTGAAGTATTGAGGTTATTGGGCATACTTGCCATGGTGCATGTACATCCATGTTTGTTGTAGTGATTGCAAGGTCAGTGGACACTGTTTATTGCTCCATGCATGCAGGGAGGGTCCCTGGCCATGGATCATAGATTAGAAACACATATGTGCATACATGTTATGTGCTTGCTTTACTACTGAAGGATTTTGGAGGATTCAGGTGAAGACTAATTGTTACAAAATTACATAAGCTTTCATAGCAACCACGGGTGGCAATTCTTGAGGTTGGGGGAAACACATATATGGCCGTGGGAATTCTTAATGGCAAATGTCTGTGGGCTGCACAGGTTCCTTACCAATGCGCATTGGTCAATGCTATTGATGGGCTAATTAATGAGAAGATGCCTTTCGTTGGTTAATTTGGAACATTAGCAAGTACAGAATGATCAAGGCACATTGCCCTATGGGTGAGAGATGTTCACTTTGTACACGTATGTGTTTTATTTGTTTCATTATGGATGAGTGCACTCTGTGTGATGATGTGCATGGGCTGGGCAATCTCAAAATTCTGTGACCAATTACAAACTGTTCCAACAAGCCTTGGTCCTTTGACATATTATCAAAATGGGAGACTTTTGAGATGCTAGATTGCAGGAGACTTAATGGTTCATTTCTATTGTTCTTGATATCGTGTTCATGGCCAGAATCACGTAAACAATGGGAAAAGAATCGTAAAGTCTGCTGCCCCCAGTGTCTCACATTGATTTTGCACTTCATAAAAACAAATTTTTTATTGTGGTATTTTTTAACAGAAAGGAGCAAGTGTTGCCGAAATGATCTCAGTTCTTGGAAAACCAGAAGCATTACACAGGTTACGTGCAGCTTTACAGAGAGTCGACCATGGTGAAACAGACAGCTGCAACAGGTGATTAAAGGTGTCGTACGACTAAATCCGTCGAGAGCTATCTACATGTACTGATTGTAGAGGAGAGCTATGGATAACACAGATTGTCTACATGTACTGTGAGCCAAGTGTTATATCAGCTGCAGGGTTCAGACCAACCAGATTGATACTGCTAAGCCTAGGTACAAGACCTTGGCCATTTTGTTTCAGACAAGAGAAGGTCCTTCTGTGACTGAGCACAATTTTCAACGCTATGGATTACTGAAGCTCACAGGTGTCGAATCAACTCTACTATCCTGATTGAGAGATACTTTTGTCCTTACTGAAACCCTATTCTCCCAGTGAGGATACCCATAGGACCCAATCGGGACCCAATTGGGACCCAATTGGGAGACACTGGGATCGAGTATGTCCCAATCTTCCATTAATTTGATTTTCAGCGGCAACAAGCAATAATATTAAAGATACAATTTGAACAACTCCATTATTTTTGTAGACTTTTAATTAAAAAAACCCTTGATCTTAGCCTAAATCAATTTAATATAATCATCCATCTTTCTTGAACTAAAACCTCAGTTAACATAATAGGACATGGACAAGATTACCTTTGTTTGACATATTTCTTCAAAACTCAAAGGTTGGAATGAATGTACCTAACAAATGATTATCCTAATCTTTATACTTGGTGTATGTATCAATCATCCTGAAGTGATTTTTATCTTATAGAAAACATGAATTTGTGTCAAATTTACAAAACGTTCCTGTTTGGCAACATAAAAACATTTATAATTTCTTATCGTTTTGGAATAAAATCTTAAGCATGATGAAACTTTCACATTAGTTGTGATATATGTCTTGAGAACAAGAGGAATGAGAACAAGAGGAATGAGAACAAGAGGAATGAGAACAAGAGGAATGAAATCATGTATTAAGGCACTAAAACCCAATGTTGTATGCGTTTTATTAGGGAACATTGCCATTTAAATACATAAATATACATTAAATATACTTAAAATTAAAACACAATGTGTCAGTCTAGCCAAAACAAACATGAAGAGGAAAATATTACTGAAATCAATCATTTATGCCTCAGACTTATGTTTTGAACTTAGCAGGTTTTTTTCTCCAAGGCAAAATGGACCATTTTGGCTTTGAGAAAGAACCGGCTAGGTACGAAACATAAGGCCAATAACTACTATTTTGGTTTTAAACAAATTCAGCAAATTGGAATTTAACATAATAGAGTGTGTGACATCAGGTTCCCATGACGCAACATTTAAAACATGTTTGGTGATTCTCTTAAGATGATGTCATTACTTCATCAGCTTTATTTGAATGCACACAGTTTCTGGTTTGTTTCTTTGCAACAAAATCTAACTTTCGTGTCAAAATCTTTTCTATTTTGAAAGTTGAAAGACTACCCTTTTCTATACGCCTGCAGGTGTATATTGTATTATTAGTGCAACTGCAATGTGCCAACATTGAGCCAAACAGTGCCCTCTGGTGCTCATTTTGGTACCTTTCTGATTTCATGTGCAAACCACAAAGCCAGAGACAACAGTGTTAGTGACCCCGACTGATGAGCGACGGCCAGCTTGGTTGGTACAAAGTATATCAACGTACATATACCCAGAGTAATCTGTATAGGGATAATAAGCATTAAAACATATATGGGTGAAAGGTTTATGGTGACACCAAGTAAACGTTATCTCTTTAGAGTTATATAGGTTGTTCTGAAAATAATCACCAATAACTCGAGGAAAAAAAATAATTCATGGTATTATGAAAAGCTGTATATACATCATCTGAGAAATACATAATAAATAACATATGAAAGTTGATGAAGAATTCTCTTGACAAAATTATATATTGCCATATCAAGAATGCAGAGTTTCAGTGACTTGGACACATGGACTTGGATTTGTACTCGATGTGGACCTGTAACTCAAGTCAATACTGGTATCGGATGATAGACACACCCATCTCCTTTTTATTATTCACTACAAGTCCTTATCATTTGCTACTGCATCCAACAAAATGAGTCTTTAAGGATATTTGTTTCACTTTTTAGATTTTTTGAGCGCAGTTATACAAGCACATTGTCATCCTTAATTTACTACCAAACACATGGCAATATATTGTGAATCAAGACTTCAATGGGACGAAATTAACCCTAACCCCCCTATAAGGTATTCTAGCTAGGAACCTTCCTGAATCCTCCAAAATCCATCAGTGCACTTTTGGAAACATGCCCTTATCTTCAAAATGCACCATGCATTTTCGTTGATCTTTCATATTCAGCACTTATGGCCTGTACTTCTTGCCAGGTAGTAATTGAAGAGGTGAAAGTACAAGTTTCCAACAGTGCTGAATTTTTCCCAAAAAAGTGCCCTTGGAGGATTTTGATGGACATTTTTATTGATTCACATTGTGACAAGGCATGTTTGATGACATGTTACACCAAGACAGCTTTGGGTCAAGTCAGACTCATTTATAAAATTGGTTCACATGTCTACCCATTCACCCTTGTTATATTTGAGTCAACTTTCAGGCCTTCAAATTGTAACATGCTTTTAATTAAGTGTCTTAACGATGGAAAAGATACAAAAAAACAAACAATTTATTACAATCTTACCTGTGCTATACTCATTGCTAGCATACAGTTAACTGCTAGGTTAGCTCTGGCCGGTAAGGGTACCTTACGAGTTAACAACCAAAGACCTGCAACAGCAGTCACCGTAGTTGTGCCCTAAATGATCAATTACAAAAAAAAAGAATATATTCCTAACAAGGGTCAAAATCAGTCAAAATTTTGATATACTTTCCAAGGTATATCACTATGAATTACTTTACCCTGAAAATGCCCTGAAAATCCATTTTACCGTGAAATAAATAGTTCACGGCAATTTCACGACGACACAACACCGTGAAAATGCCATGAAATCACCATGAACATTATTGCAAATATTTGCGCGGAAGAGACACCGTGAAATTGCAGTGACATTACGGTTACCTGTTATTTCAGGGTATTTTCAGGGTGAAGTTGTTCATAGTGTATCTAGTGCACTTAAAAGTTAAACACTGTGATTGTTTTGTATTGTTTGGGGTGATCAAAATGAGTCAGTTGACTGATTATGGCCACTATAGCTACTTGCCACAAATGTTCAGCTACAGTAGAAGGGTTAATCCTTTTTACGAATGCGCAAGCCTTAGACCATTTATTATGATTTGCCTTTAGATTGGAATAAGCACGATTTCATTTGAATGTTAAATGGAGAGGTAATTATCTCAAAACTGACTCAGTGTAAAGTTGGTACACGTATCAAACATCATGAGAAATTATTTTGTCAGAAATAATAATAATAAAGATTTGTAGCGCGCACATATCCACCCTGCTGGGTGCTCAAGGCGCGGAAACAAAGAAGGAAACAAAGAAAAAAACATGAATACAAACAATATGCATAGATAAAAAAAATTATGTACCGAGATACATGTACAATGGAAATACAAATATACATCATCTTTGAAGAATTGTGACATAAGATGAGTTTTAAGCAGCAACTTAAATCTAGTTATACTATGACAAGATTTGAGTTTAGTTGGAAGATGATTCCAGAGTCTCGGAGCCACGACAGAAAAAGACCCCAGGTCCGTTTTTGAAGTTGATTCCTTTAGGAGTAACATGTTGCTGGAGCGCAAATTGTGTGATGGATTGTAGACTTTAAGCAGTTCAGAAATATAAATTGGAGCAATGTTATTAAAAGATTTGTGAACAATTAGCATAAGTTTAAAAACAATTCTCTGGGAAACAGGAAGCCAGTGCAGTTCTTTCAAGATTGGAGTGATATGACTTTCTGGACAAAGATGCAGCACTTTGATTCAAGTATTTCCTAATTCGGCCAATATTTCTGATATGAAATGATGATATGCGAACGATATTGGAGATATGAGGTTTTTAAGTGATTGTCGAGTCAAATATAACACCCAAATTACGTGCTTGTGATGAGGGGGTTATCTGCGAGTCACCAATTGTAAGTGCTTTCATCTTAGAGAAAACATGAATTGTTATGTTGAATTTACAAAAAATCAAAACATGTAACAGTTTGTCGTTTTCTCAATAACGTGCACTTCCACATGTTAGTTTTATGATATGTTTCTTGTAAACTATAGAGTTGAAATAACGTATTTTACCAAATACTAATTTTTTACCTGTCCTTTAATCCTCCAACTATAGCTACAAGACAATGCTTTTACCAGTCAAAAACAGTTGACTCATTTTGACCTGTAAATGTACTTACTACACGTAATGTTTGACTTTTAAGTGCACTAGCATTGACGGATCCAGGGGGGGGCTAAGGGGGCTGTAGCCCCCCCCCCCTAAAATCGTAAAAAAATTAATAAAAAAAATTAAAAAGGAGAGAGAGGGGGGAGGGGAGAACACACTCCCATTCCCACAGTGTGCTTTGTTTTTCTCTCCCTTTGATTATTTCATTGTAATTTTTGTAGTACTACTACTGAAAAATAATTAGGTGTTCGGGTATGTACCCGAAACACCTATTGTTTTTGTACGTTTTTTTTTTTTTTTTTACTTCTTCTTCACCCCGACGTCTGTCCACAAAAAAACACATACTTGCAAACTTCACATGAACTTGAAACTTGGCATGTACTTAGAACTTAACAAGTAGATGAAACTCGAGTTGTGAGTGACCCCAATTTGACCTTACTTCCTGTCCAAACCGAAGTCAAAGTTTAATATTTAAAAAATCATATCTCAACAACCACAACAGGTAAATTGACATTTTTGCACCATTGTATAGATTGTTAATTGTTGAAAAATATTTACAAAACATGACCCCATTTGACCATTTCCTGTCCAAACCGGAAGTCAAAGTTTAACATTTAAAAAAATCATATCTCAACAACCACAAGAGGTAAATTCAGAGTTTTTTTGCACCATTGTACAGATTGTTAATTGTCAAAATATTTTAAAAACATGACCTGAATTTGACCTTTACTTCCTGTCCAAACGGAAGTCAAAGTTTAATATTAAAACATCATATCTCAACAACAAGAGGTAATTCACAATTTTGTACCATTGTACAGATCGTGAATTGTCAAAATATTTACAAAAAGGTGACCCCAATTTGACCTTACATCCTGTCCAAACCGGAAGTCAAAGTTTAATATTTAAAAATCATATATATCAACAACCACAATTAGTAAATTGACATTTGTGCACCATTTTATATATTGTTAATTGTCGAAAAATATTTACACAAAGGTGACCCAAATTTGAACTTAATTCCTTTCAAAACCGGAATTCAAAGTTTAATATTTAAAAATCATATCTCAACAACCAAAACAGGTAAATTCACAATTTTATACCATTGTACAGACCGTTAATTGTCAAAAGATATTTACAAAAAGATGACCCCAATTTGACCTTACTTACTGTCCAAACCGGAAGTCAAAGTTTAATATTCCAAAAGATCATATCTCAGCAACCACAAGAGGTAAATTAAAAGATTTTGCACCACTGTACAGATCGTTAATTGTCACAAAATATTTAAACAAAGTTGACCCCAATTTGACCTTACATCCTCCCGAACACCTTGAGTTTGTGTCGAGACAAACTCTGAATCTCTAGTTGTTTTTGATTCTCAGCCCCCCCCTAAAAAATGTTCTGGATCCGCCCATGACTAGATATAAGATATAACTTGCCAAACATATGAACATTTTGACTGATTTTGACTCTTGTAGTAGTAGGAGGGTTAATGAATGTCAATGGCTGTTGGGTAAACTCAGTGCTGTGACAAAAATAAGCAAAGCCTAAACTCACCAGAATGCGATGGTCAAACTGCACCGTTGTGGGATTCTCAAATACATTCTTGTACTTTGGCTCGATGGTCATGATGTCATCAGGAACCCACTTGTCGGCCATCTTGGGAAAAGAGTTGTACACCAGTCCAGCATCCAGTCCGGCAACAAAGGCTCCTGAACGACAAAATGAAAACAGTATATCTTTAATATCAAGTGGATTATAAAACACATCAAAATCATAAAGGAAATCTTACATATCATTGTGGAAGTGCAGAAATGTTGTGTATCAAGATACATCATTGTTGCACTAATGTGATTTGTTAATTTCTCAAAGAAATCAAACACAATGAAATTTTACTCAGAACATTAAAGCTTGATTTTTCAAAACAAGGTCTTCCTCAGAGCATAAGCCAAGGTATATAGTGCACTTAATAAAAGTCAAACACTGTCAAACCTTACGTGTTGTAAATACATTTACAGGTCAAAATGAGTCGACCGTTTTTTACTGGTAAAAGCATTGTCTGGTATTGTTCAGGGTGGTCAAAATGACAGTAAAAACCAGTCAAAAATGCCCCTGTGTGCACATTTGGGACAACAGTCAAAACAGACAGTTGACTGATTTACACCTCAATAGCAACTTGCCACTAAAGTGCAGCTAGAGTAGGAGGGTTAATTTGATGATTAAAACACAACAATTACAAATGTCACCATGTGAAGGGTTTTCCCAGATCACATTGAGGCATCTATTGTGATGTAACGTTCACATATTGGTTTTACAGTATATTTCATAGGAACCAG
This sequence comes from Zoroaster sp. YZ-2022, assembly GCA_029582265.1. Lineage (NCBI taxonomy): Eukaryota > Metazoa > Echinodermata > Asteroidea > Forcipulatida > Zoroasteridae > Zoroaster > Zoroaster sp. YZ-2022. The sequence goes on along the minus strand of CM055832.1, from coordinate 32,132,068 downwards.
GAGATATGTGTAAAAACCAACCTGTGAATGTTTCAGCTAATTTCATTGTCGCACAACAAGAAAGTATTGAAAATGCATTCATGTTTGTTTGCATTCACTCTAAATTTGTATTACATTTCACATTTTGAAAAAATTGCAGAATGTCATGCAAAATATTTTCTACGGCTGCTTGGTACCGTCAACCAATTCGCATCAAGTCAGTTTTTTTTTGTACAAAATTTGGGTAATCGGGTATTTACAATGATATACATTTCCCTTAAAACAGAAAAAAAGAGTAAAAAAAAACAGAAAAAAAGAAAAAAAAACAAGAAAACATTTCTACCTGATAATGCTGTGACAAACACCAAAGCCATCGTTCCATGGGCGCACTTCCTCAACAATGGTAGATACTTGCTACTTGCTATCTGTAAAAAAAAAGACATGCAGACAAACAGGTTTAGAACAATACGACGACATGATAATGAACACCACTAAAATAAAACATAACCCTTGGCTACCAGTTTGTGCATTAACCCTAACTTCCTAGGCCAAAATGGGACAAAATTACTACCTAGCAAAATGTACAGGCCATAAGTGCTGACTATGAAAGATCAACAAAAATGCATGGTGCATTTTGAAGATAAGGGCATGTTTCCAAAAGTGCACTGATGGATTTTGGAGGATTCAGGAAGGTTCCTAGCCAGAATACCTAGGGGGTTAGGGTTAATGCATCTTTGTGGTGAAAAGTCCTTACTGGTTTATATTGTAGCAGGTGTGACATTCCTCCCCATAGCATGAGTGAATACAAAGCAAATGCTGAGCCTAGATGAGCGGCCAGTCTATACTGACTGACCCGAGGCATGCCAGTCGGCTGCGGTTCCTTCAGACCGCTCTTGACCATATACCAGCCCAGAAGACCCTGTAAAAAGAGAGAGAAAGAGATGAGAAATATCACAGTTTTTTCATCTGCCTCAAATGGACACTATCGTCATGATCAGAGTAGACTTTCAACAGGACATGGATGTGACCTAGTTTAAGATGAACACAGTGACTGAAAATTACTGGCTCATTTATGCAGCAGCAACGGTAATATGACCTTATCATGTGGGGCAGCTACTAAGTTAATCTTAACCCTTTAAACTCAGCCCTGTAGAATATCGGACGCCAGCGTCCGATGAAATAAATCAATTCTTACACATCTGTACGCCATTTTTTCCCCAAAAGGTTGGTGGGGGTCAAAACTTTTATAAAAATGTAGGCCCATATGTAAGCTTTCCAATGGTATATAATGTGATAAGGTTTTTGAGAAGTAAGGCAGAAATTTTTTATACAAAGAACAAAATTCACCAAAACAGGCCTGAGTTTAAAGGGTTAAACTAGCACTCCCAATCCATGCCATGTTGATCGTGACGATATTGCCCCTTTAAAGTGAGAGTACACCACTGGCAAAAAAACAAGCGAGTTACTGCATGTCAGATGGAATCATTTCTCAGGATTTTTGACACCTTTACATCAAGTAAGATATTAAATTATAATTCATTAATTTTGTAACCAGAGTAATTTCCAAAGGTGTACACTCCCTTAACGCTTGTATAGTTTGATCCCTCAAAACCCTATGAAAAATGAATGGGTTTGAGAATAAGAGGCTTTTAATTAAAGATGGATTTTCAAAAAACATTAACCCTCCTATACCCAGGCTGAAATTTGGCCCAGTAAGCACCGCACCCACAGACAGTCACTTGAGTATTTTTGGTTGCATTGCCAATTGTTCACACACGTTTATTTTTCTCTACGAGTGCTGGAGTTAGTGGCAAAGTCAAACACACTTGTGTGTGTCCTACATAAGTTATATGCAGAGTCACACAGAGCTGTGTATGTACTGCATAAGTTAGCAGCAGACTCATATACAGTTGAGTGGTTTTGGTTTGACCTCCTACCATAGCCACATGTCCTTGCATTTATTTGAGTGCACTGCACAAAGTCAATGGGTTGGGAGTTACATACAAATTTTGAGTGTCTTTGATTGTTAAACCTATAGGAGGGTTAATGTGAACATTTTTGCATATATATTTAATACTTTGTATAAAGCTTATTATGGTAGCAAAATCCTGTAATTTTGTTGTCCAATGTGCTTTTGTTTTGAAAAATGTAAAATGTTATTCCCCAATTATCTGAATTTTGGCAACCAGCTTTAGGGAGGAGGGCCACAGTCATGGTACAGCCAAGCCTTTGAGAAGCCTGGCCAGGCCTAGGCTACCTGGCCTCCTAATTGTCTTTTGTGAGTCCTAATCCTGTAACAATACAGTACCTGCCAATCCACATAACCTGGGCTTCTGGAGGGCCTAGCCCAGGCAAGCAGAGCTCATTATATAGGCCAGTAGGCAGGGGAAAAGCCTGGGCCTGGCCGGGCTTCTCAAAGGCTTGGCTGTACCGTGACTTTGGCCCTTGTCCCTTATAGTATTACACATTATAATGAATACCAAGTTGATGTTTGCAAATCAATATTTCACTATTTTCTCATTAACTTCACAACATAATGAACTGAAACTTTCACAGTTTAGTTATTCACATGAAGCGAGACAAGCGCAGAATGGTAATTTATCAATGGTAAATTTTCTCCTCAAAGGGACAATATCGTCACGATCAACAGGGCATGGAATCAGAGTGCTAGTTTTAGATTAACTCAGTGACTGATTATAATACCCCACATGATAAGGTCATATTACCGTTGCTGCTGCATAAATGAGCCAGTAATATTCAGTCCCTGTACTCATCTGAAACTAGTACACTGATTCCATGCCATGTTGAAAGTCTGCTCTGATTGTGACGACAGTGTCCCTTTAACCCCAACTAACCATAATCCATAAAAATCCCCATTCTTGATTATGCTTTATCTTGACGGATTCAGTACTGGATAACCTAGCTCACACTTGGGTGTCTACAGTCCAAAGATTGGGTGCTTGTTTTAAGATGATGTTAATCGACTATGGAGGATTCAGGAAGGTTGGTTATAAGCCCTTCGTTACCTGGAACAGAAGAAGAGATCCGTAGATCACAACTCTTGGCTTCATAGCTTTAGACAGCCAGCCCTTGCTCCAGAAGTAACCAGCTGGGAAAAGAAAGGCCAGGCCGATGGTGCGCCCCCACATTCGATGAGCATACTCCATACGCCAGATCCACTTGAACTCGCTCAGAGTAATGTCATGGTGTACACTGCATGAGAACAAGAATTTTTGAGGTCGCCGAACATTTTTTTGAAAAATTTTCCTCAAACTGATAACTTTGAGATGACATAAGATGTTCTGAGGAAAAATGGTATACTGTGAGGCACTCATTTCAGAGAAAAAGATTTCTGGTTTTGAAAACTATTTTGCATCAATTGTAAATGAAGTTTCATTTAGATAAATTGACCTGGAACTTTCATATTTGTTTCTCTGTATCATAGGCTCAGTAATGTCTTAATGATGACATGGTGGTCTCAGTACTAAAAAGAAGGTTGTTGTCCTCTTTCGGCTGCTCCCGTTAGGGGTCGCCACAGCGGATCATGATCCGCATATTTGATTTGGCATAGGTTTTTACGCCGGATGCCCTTCCTGACGCAACCCTCCCATTTATCCGGGCTTGGGACCGGCACTAAGCATGCACTGGCTTGTACATCCCCAGTGGCTGGGTTCAATTCGGCCCTCGCAGCAATTATGGTAAAGTGTCTTGCTCAAGGACACAAGCACCATGGTCGCGGCAAGGCTTCGAACCCACACACTCTGACGACTCAGCCATCAGAACACAAATCCGATGCACTAAACCGCTCGACCATGGCACCCCACAGTACTAAAAAAGAAGGTCCTTAGTACAAAGTATGGTGGCTAAGAGAGTCCTCACAAAATGGGTAAACGTTTATACCCATATGCGAAAAAGTCAGCAGAATTCCAATCAATCAAGCAATTTTGGCTGCAAATGGACATTGTTTCATAGCAACAAAAAAAAAAGAAAATTAAAATTGCTGATGCGCGGATCTGAGGCGACGCACACGGAGACCTCACTGTTTTATTTGGACTAAGCTATGTAGCTAAGGAATCAAGAAAGAGCAACCATAAACAAGCTTACTATCCAGGTAAAACTTGTAGCTTTGCATGGTGAAGAGGATAAGTAAGACGAATTGCGGTGACACCATGTGAAATTCTCTATTGAGAAGTAATTAGTTCTGAAAAGAACTGGAGGTTACAACTCGACTTTTATGATCAGTATGCTCTGATCGTCTTCAGGAGAATGCCGGACTCCGGGAAAAAGCTGCTGCTTAAGTAGGCTGCTGGAGGATTAAGCAATGACAGGATGCTGTAGGATTAGTGCGTTGAAGCGTGCAGGCAGGAAATTGGTGGGACTAGGATCCTAGGAGTGGGGGGAGAGGAGTGTGTGCTCACTGAACTGAATCAGTTGTTAACAAGCACAGGGAGAGGGAGGGTGGTTGACTTAGGATGTAGGGGTCCCTCAGTCTGGGGTGGGTTGTGGACTTTGGATATAGAAGATCCTTCGGTCTGAAGTTGTGGTCGCCATACTGATCGAAACGTTGAGTTGTAACCTCCAGTTCTTTTCAGAACTAATTACTAAGCTTACTATTTGTATTCAGGAAACCGTTTGTATCTTTCAAATTCTGCTTGCCATTCGTCTTGTGTCCGTGGTGGTTTCATCCCTTTGATCAGATGCCAGTCCGTCATGGACAAACCAGCTTCAGTCAATCTGGGTAAAAAAGATACCATCAAAGTTTGTATATATGGGCTTGACAATTTCATCCCAGCAGGATCTTATGCAAAGGTAGAAGGTAAAAGTGACACAAAAGACTAGACACAGTGTTACAAGTGAATCTTGAAAATATTGGTAATAGAGGCACCCCTATCCGAAAAAAGGTTTAACTTAGGCCTGGACGATAACACAATAATATTGACATGACTTGATATTCAACAAATTATCAGTGAAGTTGATTAAGTTGTACCTTGTAGGCATTAAATATACTATGCATCTGTTTTGCAGATGTCACAGTAAGTTCGTTTTGATGCAATGTACCGACCGACTGACAAAAACCAAAAAAAGTTTTTACCAACTACTGATTCGTTTCAGGAATGTTTATCATCACTGCAGCTTCTCAGTTTTTTTTTTAAACTTTGATGTTAAAGTAGTTCACATTTCAGTGTCCAAGGTCATGTACATTACATTAATTTTCAGCATTTTTATTGTGTATGGAAAAAATCCACATTGAGAAAATACTATCATATGATCGGTGATATTATGGCTAACGATCATCGGCTAAGAAAAAACTTACATCATCAGGCCTAGTCTGAGTTGTACCTCCAGTTCTTTTCAGAACTAATTACTACTCAATTGAGAATTTCACATGGTGTCACCGCAATTAGTTTTACTTAGGACTAGTTTAGCTAAAAAACGGCCAATAATTTACCAAAAGACATGTAATGTACATGTGTAAGGACACAATACTGGCTGACAAAAATGGGACACAGGGGTGAACAAAAATATTGGTGGAAAGTTGTAATTTACTTGGAAGTCATGAGAATGGACACCCTTGTACTTGAAAATAGCATTGGAGAGATAATGTGCCAAGTAATGTGCCACGTAGATTTTCCTCCCTGTTGTATTTTCTCGATTGGCGTGTGAAAGTTAACGTAAGTTACATGGTGTCCACTTTTCAGTCTAGTACCCAGTAAACAGTAAAAGTCAAAGCAAACAAATGTTTACACCATGATTATGTAGCTTATTCCCAATAAAAAATGGCTTAGCCTTAGTTTGGTAAGGATGAGTTTTGTAAAAAAAAATATCTGGCCGTTTTAACATCGTATGATTTGGTGGACACGATGTGTAACTAACGTGAACACAATTTGCTTGATCATTTTATTACGTGAAATCTTTTTTTTTTTTTTTTTTTTTAGGAGCCAGTTTATTTCTTCATTAACCCTCCTATAGGTTTAACAATCAAAGACACTCAAAATTTGTATGTAACTCCCAACCCATTGACTTAGTGCAGTGCACTCAAATAAATGCAAGGACATGTGGCTATGGTAGGAGGTCAAACCAAAACCACTCAACTGTATATGAGTCTGCTGCTATAACTTATGCAGTACATACACAGCTCTGTGTGACTCTGCATATAACTTATGTAGGACATACACAAGTGTGTTTGACTTTGCCACTAATCTCCAGCACTCTTAGAAAATACACATGTGTGAACAATTGGCAATGCAACCAAAAATACTCAAGTGACTGTCTGTGGGTGCGGTGCTTACTGGGCCAAATTTCAGCCTGGG